>OZ012623.1:4071241-4671241 GCA_963942555.1 Aleiodes leptofemur | reverse complement strand
CCCGAGGGCTCGGGGCTTTTTATTATTTAGCCCCGAGGGCTCGGGGCTTTTTATTATTTAGCCCCGAGGGCTCGGGGCTATTTTTCATTTAGCCCCGAGGGCTCGGGGCTTTATATTATTTAGCCCCGAGGGCTCGGGGCTTTTTATTATTTAGCCCCGAGGGCTCGGGGCTTTATATTATTTAGCCCCGAGTGCTCGGGGCTTTATATTATTTAGCCCCGAGGGCTCGGGGCTTTTTATTATTTAGCCCCGAGGGCTCGGGGCTTTTTATTATTTAGCCCCGAGGGCTCGGGGCTTTATATTATTTAGCCCCGAGGGCTCGGGGCTTTTTATTATTTAGCCCCGAGGGCTCGGGGCTTTTTATTATTTAGCCCCGAGGGCTCGGGGCTATTTTTCATTTAGCCCCGAGGGCTCGGGGCTTTATATTATTTAGCCCCGAGGGCTCGGGGCTTTTTATTATTTAGCCCCGAGGGCTCGGGGCTATTTTTCATTTAGCCCCGAGGGCTCGGGGCTTTTTATTATTTAGCCCCGAGGGCTCGGGGCTTTTTATTATTCAGCCCCGAGGGCTCGGGGCTTTATATTATTTAGCCCGAGGGCTCGGGGCTTTTTATTATTTAGCCCCGAGGGCTCGGGGCTTTTTATTATTTAGCCCCGAGGGCTCAGGGCTATTTTTCATTTAGTCCCGAGGGCTCGGGGCTTTTTATTATTTAGCCCCGAGGGCTCGGGGCTTTTTATTATTTAGCCCCGAGGGCTCGGGGCTTTTTATTATTTAGCCCCGAGGGCTCGGGGCTTTTTATTATTTAGCCCCGAGGGCTCGGGGCTATTTTTCATTTAGCCCCGAGGGCTCGGGGCTTTTTATTATTTAGCCCCGAGGGCTCGGGGCTTTATATTATTTAGCCCCGAGGGCTCGGGGCTTTTTATTATTTAGCCCCGAGGGCTCGGGGCTTTTTATTATTTAGCCCCGAGGGCTCGGGGCTTTTTATTATTTAGCCCCGAGGGCTCAGGGCGATTTTTCATTTAGTCCCGAGGGCTCGGGGCTTTTTATTATTTAGCCCCGAGGGCTCGGGGCTATTTTTCATTTAGCCCCGAGGGCTCGGGGCTTTTTATTATTTAGCCCCGAGGGCTCGGGGCTTTATATTATTTAGCCCCGAGGGCTCGGGGCTTTTTATTATTTAGCCCCGAGGGCTCGGGGCTTTTTATTATTTAGCCCCGAGGGCTCGGGGCTTTTTATTATTTAGCCCCGAGGGCTCAGGGCTATTTTTCATTTAGCCCCGAGGGCTCGGGGCTTTTTATTATTTAGCCCCGAGGGCTCAGGGCTTTTTATTATTTAGCCCCGAGGGCTCAGGGCTATTTTTCATTTAGCCCCGAGGGCTCGGGGCTTTTTATTATTTAGCCCCGAGGGCTCGGGGCTATTTTTCATTTAGCCCCGAGGGCTCGGGGCTTTTGATTATTTAGCCCCGAGGGCTCGGGGCTTTATATTATTTAGCCCCGAGGGCTCGGGGCTTTTTATTATTCAGCCCCGAGGGCTCGGGGCTTTTTATTATCTAGCCCCGAGGGCTCGGGGCTTTTTATTATTTAGCCCCGAGGGCTCGGGGCTATTTTTCATTTAGCCCCGAGGGCTCGGGGCTTTTTATTATTTAGCCCCGAGGGCTCGGGGCTTTATATTATTTAGCCCCGAGGGCTCGGGGCTTTTTATTATTTAGCCCCGAGGGCTCGGGGCTTTTTATTATTTAGCCCCGAGGGCTCGGGGCTTTTTATTATCTAGCCCCGAGGGCTCAGGGCTATTTTTCATTTAGCCCCGAGGGCTCGGGGCTTTTTATTATTTAGCCCCGAGGGCTCAGGGCTATTTTTCATTTAGTCCCGAGGGCTCGGGGCTTTTTATTATTTAGCCCCGAGGGCTCGGGGCTTTTTATTATTTAGCCCCGAGGGCTCGGGGCTTTCTATTATCTAGCCCCGAGGGCTCGGGGCTTTTTATTATTTAGCCCCGAGGGCTCAGGGCTATTTTTCATTTAGCCCCGAGGGCTCGGGGCTTTTTATTATTTAGCCCCGAGGGCTCAGGGCTATTTTTCATTTAGTCCCGAGGGCTCGGGGCTTTTTATTATTTAGCCCCGAGGGCTCGGGGCTATTTTTCATTTAGCCCCGAGGGCTCGGGGCTTTTTATTATTTAGCCCCGAGGGCTCGGGGCTTTATATTATTTAGCCCCGAGTGCTCGGGGCTTTTTATTATTTAGCCCCGAGGGCTCGGGGCTTTTTATTATTTAGCCCCGAGGGCTCGGGGCTTTTTATTATTTAGCCCCGAGGGCTCGGGGCTTTATATTATTTAGCCCCGAGTGCTCGGGGCTTTTTATTATTTAGCCCCGAGGGCTCGGGGCTTTTTATTATTTAGCCCCGAGGGCTCGGGGCTTTTTATTATTTAGCCCCGAGGGCTCGGGGCTTTATATTATTCAGCCCCGAGGGCTCGGGGCTTTTTATTATTTAGCCCCGAGGGCTCGGGGCTTTTTATTATTTAGCCCCGAGGGCTCAGGGCTATTTTTCATTTAGCCCCGAGGGCTCGGGGCTTTTTATTATTTAGCCCCGAGGGCTCAGGGCTATTTTTCATTTAGTCCCGAGGGCTCGGGGCTTTTTATTATTTAGCCCCGAGGGCTCGGGGCTATTTTTCATTTAGCCCCGAGGGCTCGGGGCTTTTTATTATTTAGCCCCGAGGGCTCGGGGCTTTTTATTATTTAGCCCCGAGGGCTCGGGGCTTTTTATTATTTAGCCCCGAGGGCTCGGGGCTTTTTATTATTTAGCCCCGAGGGCTCGGGGCTTTATATTATTTAGCCCCGAGGGCTCGGGGCTTTTTATTATTTAGCCCCGAGGGCTCGGGGCTTTTTATTATTTAGCCCCGAGGGCTCGGGGCTTTTTATTATTTAGCCCCGAGGGCTCAGGGCTATTCTTCATTTAGCCCCGAGGGCTCGGGGCTTTTTATTATTTAGCCCCGAGGGCTCAGGGCTATTTTTCATTCAGTCCCGAGGGCTCGGGGCTTTTTATTATTTAGCCCCGAGGGCTCGGGGCGATTTTTCATTTAGCCCCGAGGGCTCGGGGCTTTTTATTATTTAACCCCGATGGCTCGGGGCTTTATATTATTTAGCCCCGAGGGCTCGGGGCTTTTTATTATTTAGCCCCGAGGGCTCGGGGCTTTTTATTATTTAGCCCCGAGGGCTCGGGGCTTTTTATTATTTAGCCCCGAGGGCTCGGGGCTATTTTTCATTTAGCCCCGAGGGCTCGGGGCTTTTTATTATTTAGCCCCGAGGGCTCGGGGCTTTATATTATTTAGCCCCGAGGGCTCGGGGCTTTTTATTATTTAGCCCCGAGGGCTCGGGGCTTTTTATTATCTAGCCCCGAGGGCTCGGGGCTTTTTATTATTTAGCCCCGAGGGCTCGGGGCTATTTTTCATTTAGCCCCGAGGGCTCGGGACTTTTTATTATTTAGCCCCGAGGGCTCGGGGCTTTTTATTATTTAGCCCCGAGGGCTCGGGGCTATTTTTCATTCAGCCCCGAGGGCTCGGGGCTTTTTATTATTTAGCCCCGAGGGCTCGGGGCTTTATATTATTTAGCCCCGAGGGCTCGGGGCTTTTTATTATTTAGCCCCGAGGGCTCGGGGCTTTTTATTATTTAGCCCCGAGGGCTCAGGGCTATTTTTCATTTAGCCCCGAGGGCTCGGGGCTTTTTATTATTTAGCCCCGAGGGCTCAGGGCTTTTTATTATTTAGCCCCGAGGGCTCAGGGCTATTTTTCATTTAGCCCCGAGGGCTCGGGGCTTTTTATTATTTAGCCCCGAGGGCTCGGGGCTATTTTTCATTTAGCCCCGAGGGCTCGGGGCTTTTTATTATTTAGCCCCGAGGGCTCGGGGCTTTATATTATTTAGCCCCGAGGGCTCGGGGCTTTTTATTATTCAGCCCCGAGGGCTCGGGGCTTTTTATTATCTAGCCCCGAGGGCTCGGGGCTTTTTATTATTTAGCCCCGAGGGCTCGGGGCTATTTTTCATTTAGCCCCGAGGGCTCGGGGCTTTTTATTATTTAGCCCCGAGGGCTCGGGGCTTTATATTATTTAGCCCCGAGGGCTCGGGGCTTTTTATTATTTAGCCCCGAGGGCTCGGGGCTTTTTATTATTTAGCCCCGAGGGCTCGGGGCTTTTTATTATCTAGCCCCGAGGGCTCAGGGCTATTTTTCATTTAGCCCCGAGGGCTCGGGGCTTTTTATTATTTAGCCCCGAGGGCTCAGGGCTATTTTTCATTTAGTCCCGAGGGCTCGGGGCTTTTTATTATTTAGCCCCGAGGGCTCGGGGCTTTTTATTATTTAGCCCCGAGGGCTCGGGGCTTTCTATTATCTAGCCCCGAGGGCTCGGGGCTTTTTATTATTTAGCCCCGAGGGCTCAGGGCTATTTTTCATTTAGCCCCGAGGGCTCGGGGCTTTTTATTATTTAGCCCCGAGGGCTCAGGGCTATTTTTCATTTAGTCCCGAGGGCTCGGGGCTTTTTATTATTTAGCCCCGAGGGCTCGGGGCTATTTTTCATTTAGCCCCGAGGGCTCGGGGCTTTTTATTATTTAGCCCCGAGGGCTCGGGGCTTTATATTATTTAGCCCCGAGTGCTCGGGGCTTTTTATTATTTAGCCCCGAGGGCTCGGGGCTTTTTATTATTTAGCCCCGAGGGCTCGGGGCTTTTTATTATTTAGCCCCGAGGGCTCGGGGCTTTATATTATTTAGCCCCGAGTGCTCGGGGCTTTTTATTATTTAGCCCCGAGGGCTCGGGGCTTTTTATTATTTAGCCCCGAGGGCTCGGGGCTTTTTATTATTTAGCCCCGAGGGCTCGGGGCTTTATATTATTCAGCCCCGAGGGCTCGGGGCTTTTTATTATTTAGCCCCGAGGGCTCGGGGCTTTTTATTATTTAGCCCCGAGGGCTCAGGGCTATTTTTCATTTAGCCCCGAGGGCTCGGGGCTTTTTATTATTTAGCCCCGAGGGCTCAGGGCTATTTTTCATTTAGTCCCGAGGGCTCGGGGCTTTTTATTATTTAGCCCCGAGGGCTCGGGGCTATTTTTCATTTAGCCCCGAGGGCTTGGGGCTTTTTATTATTTAGCCCCGAGGGCTCGGGGCTTTTTATTATTTAGCCCCGAGGGCTCGGGGCTTTTTATTATTTAGCCCCGAGGGCTCGGGGCTTTTTATTATTTAGCCCCGAGGGCTCGGGGCTTTATATTATTTAGCCCCGAGGGCTCGGGGCTTTTTATTATTTAGCCCCGAGGGCTCGGGGCTTTTTATTATTTAGCCCCGAGGGCTCGGGGCTTTTTATTATTTAGCCCCGAGGGCTCAGGGCTATTCTTCATTTAGCCCCGAGGGCTCGGGGCTTTTTATTATTTAGCCCCGAGGGCTCAGGGCTATTTTTCATTCAGTCCCGAGGGCTCGGGGCTTTTTATTATTTAGCCCCGAGGGCTCGGGGCGATTTTTCATTTAGCCCCGAGGGCTCGGGGCTTTTTATTATTTAACCCCGATGGCTCGGGGCTTTATATTATTTAGCCCCGAGGGCTCGGGGCTTTTTATTATTTAGCCCCGAGGGCTCGGGGCTTTTTATTATTTAGCCCCGAGGGCTCGGGGCTTTTTATTATTTAGCCCCGAGGGCTCGGGGCTATTTTTCATTTAGCCCCGAGGGCTCGGGGCTTTTTATTATTTAGCCCCGAGGGCTCGGGGCTTTATATTATTTAGCCCCGAGGGCTCGGGGCTTTTTATTATTTAGCCCCGAGGGCTCGGGGCTTTTTATTATCTAGCCCCGAGGGCTCGGGGCTTTTTATTATTTAGCCCCGAGGGCTCGGGGCTATTTTTCATTTAGCCCCGAGGGCTCGGGACTTTTTATTATTTAGCCCCGAGGGCTCGGGGCTTTTTATTATTTAGCCCCGAGGGCTCGGGGCTATTTTTCATTCAGCCCCGAGGGCTCGGGGCTTTTTATTATTTAGCCCCGAGGGCTCGGGGCTTTATATTATTTAGCCCCGAGGGCTCGGGGCTTTTTATTATTTAGCCCCGAGGGCTCGGGGCTATTCTTCATTTATTGAAGTTTTTTCTCCGACCATTCGTTAAATTATGATTTGGTAAAAAACCGGCCATTATGGTCACTCCCAAAGAAATTTAAAATTTTAATTGAATTTAATTATCAATGCATCAACGTTTCGTCCACTCTGCGTGAACCTCATCAGGGTGCATTTATGTTTATTCTAAAAATATCAATACAATTATCAATTATTATTTAATTACATATTTTTAAAAATCAGTCAATAATAATGGTAATAAACATTTCTCTTACAATTTATCATTTTCTCCTTCATACAAATCATCTTTCTCACTACAAATCGTGAATAAAAACACTACATTTTCAAAATCTCCATTGACATAAACTAGATAAACAATAATTTTTGGTTATGAGATCTCCTGTCTGATATAAAATATGGCGGTAATTCAGTCTTAGTTCAAAAATAATTCATATCATTGCTCTTCATTATGTTAAAATGTAATTTTGTCTGGAATTAAAATATAGTCAAGATTCTAAAAAATTTTGTCTCTAATTATAAGACTAGATTGAAGAAAAATTCTCCATAAAAATTAAAGACTGGATAAAAATTATAAAAATTTAATTATAAAATAAAATCAAATAAAAATTAAAAAAAAATTAAAAAAAGGAAAAAATTCAAAAAAAATTTTTGGTTTTTTGACTAGAAATGTGTTAAAAAGTTCATGACTAGAGAGCAATAGATCAAAAACTTATCTGGAAATTTTATAATATTGTTTAAAAAAAATTTTATCACAGTAGAAATATGTTGAAAAAAAATTCTTGACTAGAGAGCAATGATCAGAAATCTCTTATGGAAAATCTACAATATTACTTTAAATCTATCACAGTGTTGTAGCAATTATTTAATTTTAGACTATCTGTCATGTAATTCACTGTTTTATCTTTGTATTTTTTGATGAAAAACATTTCTAATATGTCTCTATTATATTTATTTGCAGATTGACTCAGTTTACTAGTTTTGTTGAAATCAAACTGGTGTCCAGTGTCTTCAACATGGTCAGCAAGAGCTGAATGATAATTTTTTGGATTCTTTGCAGTTTTTTCGTGCTCTTTTCTTCTTTCTTTGAAGTATCTTTTTGTCTGGCCAATATAGCATTTATCACAGTCGTTACAAGGTATTTTATAAATTATATTTGCTAAATTATCTATTTCTATTTTGTCTTTGGTTGATCCTAAAATATTTTGCAATTTATTTCTAACAGTATATATTATTTGTTGGTTGTATTTTTTGTATAGTTTTTTCAAAGGCCTATCTAGTCTTTCTGAGTAAGGTAAGATTAGTGTGTTCTTGAAATCTGGAGTTGAGTTGTTCTTTATCATTTGTTCAATGTCAATGTTTTCTTTGGCTCTAATTTCTCTTAGTCTATTTATTATGATTTCTCTAACGAAACCTAATGGGTAATCGTTATAAACTAAAATTTTGGAAATGAATTTGAGGTTTTTTAAAATATATTTTTCATCAGAAATATTTACAATTCTGTCTACTGAATTCTTAATTATTGCAATTTTTTGGCTGTAAGGATGTTTTGAATTGAAATTCAGAAATCTACCTGACCAAGTAGACTTTCTGAACCAATCAAACTGTAAATTGTCACCTTCTCTAATTAATGTGATATCTAAAAATGATAAAGTTTTGGATGTTTCAAGTTCATGAGTGAATTTTAGTTTTGGATGATAATTGTTGAAAACTGTAACTATTTCATTGACTTTATCTATTGGTACACAAGTACAAATGTCATCAACATATCTCTTGAAAAAGGGAACTTCAAAGCTCAGTTTGTTGATGCAATATTCTTCAAGTACTTGCATAACTAAATCAGCACAAACTGGAGCCAATGGTGATCCCATTGGTAATCCAGAAATTTGTCTGTAACATTTGTTATCGAACATGAAATATGTGTTATTCATTAATAAACCTACAGCACGGATAATTTCGGTGTAAGGCAAATTGCATTGTAACTTATTTTTCTTCTTGTCTATTGCTTCGAACACTTTTTCAATTGGTACATTAGTAAAGAGAGCAGTAACGTCCAAAGAAATAAGGGTGTAACTAGGTGGGATATATATGTCTTTAATCGCTTCTTTGAATTCAACACTATTTTTTACATTAGAAAAGTGGTCTTTCGTTAATGGTATCAAAATATCTTGGATCATCCTTCCTAATTTGTGTAATGGTCCATTTATTGAAGAAACTATTGGTCTAAAAGATAATATTGGTTTATGAATCTTTGGTAAGATATAAAGCCTTGGCATATTACTTGTCTTTATTGTGAGATATTCTGCTGTTTCTTTACTAATGTATTTACTCTTGAGCCATGAATCTATCAAATTATTATTGACCTTTTGTGTACGATTATTATCTATGATAGGTGATTGTAAATATGTGCTAATATCACTCAACAACTCAAGTCCAGCTTTAATGTAATCATTTTTTTCTATTGCCACTGTGATTTGACCTTTATCAGCTTTTGTGATCATTATGTTTTTATTATTTTTCAGAAAAAACTTAAGATCTTCAATTTGTTTGTCTTTTTTCTGCTTTTTTAGTTTACTCAAATGGTTTTTTAATATATTAACTGCACTATTTCTAACTTGGTTCTTTTTTGTTTCAGGAATTTTATTGATCGTTCTTTCAATTTCTAATATATATGATTCTAATGGGAAAGTCTTGAGATTTTCTGTAACATTGAAGTTGTGGCCTAATTGAAGTATTTCTTCAATTTTTGGTGGAATTGCTATGGAAGATAAGTTCTTGAACCATTTGTTGGTTAACAATTGTTTCTCATTCTTATCAGTGATGATTTTTGAGTTTTGAAATTCTATTTCAGTTAAATTGTTGTTATTTTGTCTATTTTCATTATTATTATCCAATGGAATTCTATTCTCTCGACTATCAGAGAATTGTTTTTCGAACTTTTTTTCTTTCAAAAATTTAATTTTTTTATTTAATCTATCTGTGTTAATTTGGAAAATACTATTGATAGAAATCAATTGTTTTGTTATGAAATTTTGCAAAATTGCTACTGGCATGAGAGACTCTAATTTCAATTTTATATCAAAAATTTCGTTTTTTGTTGTCATCAAAGATCTTATGTTATCTGTTATTGACAAATTAAGTGTTCTTTTCTGAAACTTGTTGATTGATTGATCAAATTGTTTCGAGATCTTTTTGTTATTAAAAATTATATTAAATTTGCACTTATTCTTAATGAATTTTGGAACTAGCTCATCTCTTCTGCAATCCATGAGAAAATTCCTCTGCCATGTCCACTTCGCTTCTTCTCTAAGCTTCCTTTTTAGAATTTTTAAGAAGAATACCGGCTGTGGACCAAATTCGTTGTTGATGAATTTGAAGAATGAGTTGTTCCCTATTTTTTGGCCAATGTTGTAATTATTGAAGTTTTTTCTCCGACCATTCGTTAAATTATAATTTGGTAAAAAACCGGCCATTATGGTCACTCCCAAAGAAATTTAAAATTTTAATTGAATTTAATTATCAATGCATCAACGTTTCGTCCACTCTGCGTGAACCTCATCAGGGTGCATTTATGTTTATTCTAAAAATATCAATACAATTATCAATTATTATTTAATTACATATTTTTAAAAATCAGTCAATAATAATGGTAATAAACATTTCTCTTACAATTTATCATTTTCTCCTTCATACAAATCATCTTTCTCACTACAAATCGTGAATAAAAACACTACATTTTCAAAATCTCCATTGACATAAACTAGATAAACAATAATTTTTGGTTATGAGATCTCCTGTCAGATATAAAATATGGCGGTAATTCAGTCTTAGTTCAAAAATAATTCATATCATTGCTCTTCATTATGTTAAAATGTAATTTTGTCTGGAATTAAAATATAGTCAAGATTCTAAAAAATTTTGTCTCTAATTATAAGACTAGATTGAAGAAAAATTCTCCATAAAAATTAAAGACTGGATAAAAATTATAAAAATTTAATTATAAAATAAAATCAAATAAAAATTAAAAAAAAATTAAAAAAAGGAAAAAATTCAAAAAAAATTTTTGGTTTTTTGACTAGAAATGTGTTAAAAAGTTCATGACTAGAGAGCAATAGATCAAAAACTTATCTGGAAATTTTATAATATTGTTTAAAAAAAATTTTATCACAGTAGAAATATGTTGAAAAAAAATTCTTGACTAGAGAGCAATGATCAGAAATCTCTTATGGAAAATCTACAATATTACTTTAAATCTATCACAGTGTTGTAGCAATTATTTAATTTTAGACTATCTGTCATGTAATTCACTGTTTTATCTTTGTATTTTTTGATGAAAAACATTTCTAATATGTCTCTATTATATTTATTTGCAGATTGACTCAGTTTACTAGTTTTGTTGAAATCAAACTGGTGTCCAGTGTCTTCAACATGGTCAGCAAGAGCTGAATGATAATTTTTTGGATTCTTTGCAGTTTTTTCGTGCTCTTTTCTTCTTTCTTTGAAGTATCTTTTTGTCTGGCCAATATAGCATTTATCACAGTCGTTACAAGGTATTTTATAAATTATATTTGCTAAATTATCTATTTCTATTTTGTCTTTGGTTGATCCTAAAATATTTTGCAATTTATTTCTAACAGTATATATTATTTGTTGGTTGTATTTTTTGTATAGTTTTTTTAAAGGCCTATCTAGTCTAACCAAAAATTATTGTTTATCTAGTTTATGTCAATGGAGATTTTGAAAATGTAGTGTTTTTATTCACGATTTGTAGTGAGAAAGATGATTTGTATGAAGGAGAAAATGATAAATTGTAAGAGAAATGTTTATTACCATTATTATTGACTGATTTTTAAAAATATGTAATTAAATAATAATTGATAATTGTATTGATATTTTTAGAATAAACATAAATGCACCCTGATGAGGTTCACGCAGAGTGGACGAAACGTTGATGCATTGATAATTAAATTCAATTAAAATTTTAAATTTCTTTGGGAGTGACCATAATGGCCGGTTTTTTACCAAATCATATTTTTCATTTAGCCCCGAGGGCTCGGGGCTTTTTATTATTTAGCCCCGAAGGCTCGGGGCTTTATATTATTTAGCCCCGAGGGCTCGGGGCTTTTTATTATTTAGCCCCGAGGGCTCAGGGCTATTTTTCATTTAGTCCCGAGGGCTCGGAGCTTTTTATTATTTAGCCCCGAGGGCTCGGGGCTATTTTTCATTTAGCCCCGAGGGCTCGGGGCTTTTTATTATTTAGCCCCGAGGGCTCGGGGCTTTATATTATTTAGCCCCGAGGGCTCGGGTCTTTTTATTATTTAGCCCCGAGGGCTCGGGGCTTTTTATTATTTAGCCCCGAGGGCTCGGGGCTTTTTATTATCTAGCCCCGAGGGCTCGGGGCTTTTTATTATTTAGCCCCGAGGGCTCGGGGCTATTTTTCATTTAGCCCCGAGGGCTCGGGACTTTTTATTATTTAGCCCCGAGGGCTCGGGGCTTTTTATTATTTAGCCCCGAGGGCTCGGGGCTATTTTTCATTCAGCCCCGAGGGCTCGGGGCTTTTTATTATTTAGCCCCGAGGGCTCGGGGCTTTATATTATTTAGCCCCGAGGGCTCGGGGCTTTTTATTATTTAGCCCCGAGGGCTCGGGGCTTTTTATTATTTAGCCCCGAGGGCTCGGGGCTTTTTATTATTTAGCCCCGAGGGCTCGGGGCTTTTTATTATTTAGCCCCGAGGGCTCGGGGCTGTTTTTCATTTAGCCCCGAGGGCTCGGGGCTTTTTATTATTTAGCTCCGAAGGCTCGGGGCTTTATATTATTTAGCCCCGAGGGCTCGGGGCTTTTTATTATTTAGCCCCGAGGGCTCGGGGCTTTTTATTATTTAGCCCCGAGGGCTCGGGGCTTTATATTATTTAGCCCCGAGGGCTCGGGTCTTTTTATTATTTAGCCCCGAGGGCTCGGGGCTTTTTATTATTCAGCCCCGAGGGCTCGGGGCTTTTTATTATCTAGCCCCGAGGGCTCGGGGCTTTTTATTATTTAGCCCCGAGGGCTCGGGGCTATTTTTCATTTAGCCCCGAGGGCTCGGGACTTTTTATTATTTAGCCCCGAGGGCTCGGGGCTTTTTATTATTTAGCCCCGAGGGCTCGGGGCTATTTTTCATTCAGCCCCGAGGGCTCGGGGCTTTTTATTATTTAGCCCCGAGGGCTCGGGGCTTTATATTATTTAGCCCCGAGGGCTCGGGGCTTTTTATTATTTAGCCCCGAGGGCTCGGGGCTTTTTATTATTTAGCCCCGAGGGCTCGGGGCTTTTTATTATTTAGCCCCGAGGGCTCGGGGCTTTTTATTATTTAGCCCCGAGGGCTCGGGGCTGTTTTTCATTTAGCCCCGAGGGCTCGGGGCTTTTTATTATTTAGCCCCGAAGGCTCGGGGCTTTATATTATTTAGCCCCGAGGGCTCGGGGCTTTTTATTATTTAGCCCCGAGGGCTCGGGGCTTTTTATTATTTAGCCCCGAGGGCTCGGGGCTTTTTATTATCTAGCCCCGAGGGCTCGGGGCTTTCTATTATTTAGCCCCGAGGGCTCGGGGCTATTTTTCATTTAGCCCCGAGGGCTCGGGGCTTTTTATTATTTAGCCCCGAGGGCTCGGGGCTTTATATTATTTAGCCCCGAGGGCTCGGGGCTTTTTATTATTTAGCCCCGAGGGCTCGGGGCTATTTTTCATTTAGTCCCGAGGGCTCGGGGCTTTTTATTATTTAGCCCCGAGGGCTCGGGGCTTTTTATTATTTAGCCCCGAGGGCTCAGGGCTATTTTTCATTTAGCCCCGAGGGCTCGGGGCTTTTTATTATTTAGCCCCGAGGGCTCAGGGCTATTTTTCATTCAGTCCCGAGGGCTCGGGGCTTTTCATTATTTAGCCCCGAGGGCTCGGGGCTATTTTTCATTTAGCCCCGAGGGCTCGGGGCTTTTTATTATTTAGCCCCGAGGGCTCGGGGCTTTATATTATTTAGCCCCGAGGGCTCGGGGCTTTTTATTATTTAGCCCCGAGGGCTCGGGGCTTTTTATTATTTAGCCCCGAGGTCTCGGGGCTTTTTATTATTTAGCCCCGAGGGCTCGGGGCTTTTTATTATTTAGCCCCGAGGGCTCGGGGCTATTTTTCATTTAGCCCCGAGGGCTCGGGGCTTTTTATTATTTAGCCCCGAGGGCTCGGGGCTTTTTATTATTTAGCCCCGAGGGCTCGGGGCTATTTTTCATTTAGCCCCGAGGGCTCGGGGCTTTTTATTATTTAGCCCCGAGGGCTCGGGGCTATTTTTCATTTAGTCCCGAGGGCTCGGGGCTTTTTATTATTTAGCCCCGAGGGCTCGGGGCTATTTTTCATTTAGCCCCGAGGGCTCGGGGCTTTTTATTATTTAGCCCCGAGGGCTCGGGGCTTTTTATTATTTAGCCCCGAGGGCTCGGGGCTTTTTATTATTTAGCCCCGAGGGCTCGGGGCTTTATATTATTTAGCCCCGAGGGCTCGGGGCTTTTTATTATTTAGCCCCGAGGGCTCGGAGCTTTATATTATTTAGCCCCGAGGGCTCGGGGCTTTTTATTATTTAGCCCCGAGGGCTCGGGGCTTTTTATTATTTAGCCCCGAGGGCTCGGGGCTCTTTATTATTTAGCCCCGAGGGCTCGGGGCTTTTTATTATCTAGCCCCGAGGGCTCGGGGCTTTTTATTATTTAGCCCCGAGGGCTCGGGGCTATTTTTCATTTAGCCCCGAGGGCTCGGGGCTTTTTATTATTTAGCCCCGAGGGCTCGGGGCTTTTTATTATTTAGCCCCGAGGGCTCGGGGCTATTTTTCATTTAGCCCCGAGGGCTCGGGGCTTTTTATTATTTAGCCCCGAGGGCTCGGGGCTTTTTATTATTTAGCCCCGAGGGCTCGGGGCTATTTTTCATTTAGCCCCGAGGGCTCGGGGCTTTTTATTATTTAGCCCCGAGGGCTCGGGGCTATTTTTCATTTAGTCCCGAGGGCTCGGGGCTTTTTATTATTTAGCCCCGAGGGCTCGGGGCTTTTTATTATTTAGCCCCGAGGGCTCGGGGCTTTATATTATTTAGCCCCGAGGGCTCGGGGCTCTATATTATTTAGCCCCGAGGGCTCGGGGCTTTCTATTATTTAGCCCCGAGGGCTCGGGGCTTTTTATTATTTAGTCCCGAGGGCTCGGGGCTTTATATTATTTAGCCCCGAGGGCTCGGGGCTTTTTATTATTTAGCCCCGAGGGCTCGGGGCTTTTTATTATTTAGCCCCGAGGGCTCGGGGCTTTTTATTATTTAGCCCCGAGGGCTCGGGGCTTTATATTATTCAGCCCCGAGGGCTCGGGGCTTTTTATTATTTAGCCCCGAGGGCTCGGGGCTTTTTATTATTTAGCTCCGAGGGCAGAGGGCTATTTTTCATTTAGCCCCGAGGGCTCGGGGCTTTTTATTATTTAGCCCCGAGGGCTCAGGGCTATTTTTCATTTAGTCCCGAGGGCTCGGGGCTTTTTATTATTTAGCCCCGAGGGCTCGGGGCTTTTTATTATTTAGCCCCGAGGGCTCGGTGCTTTTTATTATTTAGCCCCGAGGGCTCGGGGCTTTATATTATTTAGCCCCGAGGGCTCGGGGCTTTTTATTATTTAGCCCCGAGGGCTCGGGGCTTTTTATTATTTAGCCCCGAGGGCTCAGGGCTATTTTTCATTTAGCCCCGAGGGCTCGGGGCTTTTTATTATTTAGCCCCGAGGGCTCAGGGCTATTTTTCATTTAGTCCCGAGGGCTCGGGGCTTTTTATTATTTAGCTCCGAGGGCTCGGGGCTATTTTTCATTTAGCCCCGAGGGCTCTGGGCTTTTTATTATTTAGCCCCGAGGGCTCGGGGCTTTATATTATTTAGCCCCGAGGGCTCGGGGCTTTTTATTATTTAGCCCCGAGGGCTCGGGGCTTTTTATTATTTAGCCCCGAGGGCTCGGGGCTTTTTATTATTTAGCCCCGAGGGCTCGGGGCTATTTTTCATTTAGCCCCGAGGGCTCGGGGCTTTTTATTATTTAGCCCCGAGGGCTCGGGGCTTTATATTATTTAGCCCTGAGGGCTCGGGGCTTTTTATTATTTAGGCCCGAGGGCTCGGGGCTTTTTATTATTTAGCCCCGAGGGCTCGGGGCTTTTTATTATTTAGCCCCGAGGGCTCGGGGCTTTATATTATTTAGCCCCGAGGGCTCAGGGCTATTTTTCATTTAGTCCCGAGGGCTCGGGGCTTTTTATTATTTAGCCCCGAGGGCTCGGGGCTATTTTTCATTCAGCCCCGAGGGCTCGGGGCTTTTTATTATTTAGCCCCGAGGGCTCGGGGCTATTTTTCATTTAGCCCCGAGGGCTCGGGGCTTTTTATTATTTAGCCCCGAGGGCTCGGGGCTTTATATTATTTAGCCCCGAGGGCTCGGGGCTTTTTATTATTTAGCCCCGAGGGCTCGGGGCTTTTTATTATTTAGCCCCGAGGGCTCGGGGCTTTTTATTATTTAGCCCCGAGGGCTCGGGGCTTTATATTATTTAGCCCCGAGGGCTCGGGGCTTTTTATTATTTAGCCCCGAGGGCTCGGGGCTTTTTATTATTTAGCCCCGAGGGCTCAGGGCTATTTTTCATTTAGCCCCGAGGGCTCGGGGCTTTTTATTATTTAGCCCCGAGGGCTCAGGGCTATTTTTCATTTAGTCCCGAAGGCTCGGGGCTTTTTATTATTTAGCCCCGACGGCTCGGGGCTATTTTTCATTCAGCCCCGAGGGCTCGGGGCTTTTTATTATTTAGCCCCGAGGGCTCGGGGCTTTATATTATTTAGCCCCGAGGGCTCGGGGCTTTTTATTATTTAGCCCCGAGGGCTCGGGGCTTTTTATTATTTAGCCCCGAGGGCTCGGGGCTTTTTATTATTTAGCCCCGAGGGCTCGGGGCTATTTTTCATTCAGCCCCGAGGGCTCGGGGCTTTTTATTATTTAGCTCCGAGGGCTCGGGGCTTTATATTATTTAGCCCCGAGGGCTCAGGGCTATTTTTCATTTAGTCCCGAGGGCTCGGGGCTTTTTATTATTTAGCCCCGAGGGCTCGGGGCTATTTTTCATTCAGCCCCGAGGGCTCGGGGCTTTTTATTATTTAGCCCCGAGGGCTCGGGGCTATTTTTCATTTAGCCCCGAGGGCTCGGGGCTTTTTATTATTTAGCCCCGAGGGCTCGGGGCTTTATATTATTTAGCCCCGAGGGCTCGGGGCTTTTTATTATTTAGCCCCGAGGGCTCGGGGCTTTTTATTATTTAGCCCCGAGGGCTCGGGGCTTTTTATTATTTAGCCCCGAGGGCTCGGGGCTTTATATTATTTAGCCCCGAGGGCTCGGGGCTTTTTATTATTTAGCCCCGAGGGCTCGGGGCTTTTTATTATTTAGCCCCGAGGGCTCAGGGCTATTTTTCATTTAGCCCCGAGGGCTCGGGGCTTTTTATTATTTAGCCCCGAGGGCTCAGGGCTATTTTTCATTTAGTCCCGAAGGCTCGGGGCTTTTTATTATTTAGCCCCGACGGCTCGGGGCTATTTTTCATTCAGCCCCGAGGGCTCGGGGCTTTTTATTATTTAGCCCCGAGGGCTCGGGGCTATTTTTCATTTAGCCCCGAGGGCTCGGGGCTTTTTATTATTTAGCCCCGAGAGCTCAGGGCTATTTTTCATTTAGTCCCGAGGGCTCGGGGCTTTTTATTATTTAGCCCCGAGGGCTCGGGGCTTTTTATTATTTAGCCCCGAGGGCTCGGGGCTTTATATTATTTAGCCCCGAGGGCTCGGGGCTTTTTATTATTTAGCCCCGAGGGCTCGGGGCTTTTTATTATTTAGCCCCGAGGGCTCGGAGCTTTATATTATTTAGCCCCGAGGGCTCGGGGCTTTTTATTATTTAGCCCCGAGGGCTCGGGGCTTTTTATTATTTAGCCCCGAGGGCTCGGGGCTTTTTATTATTTAGCCCCGAGGGCTCGGGGATTTATATTATTTGGCCCCGAGGGCTCGGGGCTTTTTATTATTTAGCCCCGAGGGCTCGGGGCTTTATATTATTTAGCCCCGAGGGCTCGGGGCTTTTTATTATTTAGCCCCGAGGGCTCGGGGCTTTTTATTATTTAGCCCCGAGGGCTCAGGGCTATTTTTCATTTAGCCCCGAGGGCTCGGGGCTTTTTATTATTTAGCCCCGAGGGCTCAGGGCTATTTTTCATTTAGCCCCGAGGGCTCGGGGCTTTTTATTATTTAGCCCCGAGGGCTCGGGGCTTTTTATTATTTAGCCCCGAGGGCTCGGGGCTATTTTTCATTTAGCCCCGAGGGCTCGGGGCTTTTTATTATTTAGCCCCGAGGGCTCGGGGCTTTATATTATTTAGCCCCGAGGGCTCGGGGCTTTTTATTATTTAGCCCCGAGGGCTCGGGGCTTTTTATTATTTAGCCCCGAGGGCTCGGGGCTTTTTATTATTTAGCCCCGAGGGCTCGGGGCTTTATATTATTTAGCCCCGAGGGCTCGGGGCTTTTTATTATTTAGCCCCGAGGGCCCGGGGCTTTTTATTATTTAGCATCGAGGGCTCGGGGCTTTTTATTATTTAGCCCCGAGGGCTCGGAGCTTCATATTATTTAGCCCCGAGGGCTCGGGGCTTTTTATTATTTAGCCCCGAGGGCTCGGGGCTTTTTATTATTTAGCCCCGAGGGCTCGGGGCTTTTTATTATTTAGCCCCGAGGGCTCGGGGCTTTATATTATTTAGCCCCGAGGGCTCGGGGCTTTTTATTATTCAGCCCCGAGGGCTCGGAGCTTTTTATTATTTAGCCCCGAGGGCTCGGGGCTATTTTTCATTTAGCCCCGAGGGCTCGGGGCTTTTTATTATTTAGCCCCGAGGGCTCGGGGCTTTATATTATTTAGCCCCGAGGGCTCGGGGCTTTTTATTATTTAGCCCCGAGGGCTCGGGACTTTTTATTATTTAGCCCCGAGGGCTCGGGGCTTTATATTATTTAGCCCCGAGGGCTCGGGGCTTTTTATTATTTAGCCCCGAGGGCTCGGGGCTTTTTATTATTTAGCCCCGAGGGCTCGGGGCTATTTTTCATTTAGCCCCGAGGGCTCGGGGCTTTATATTATTTAGCCCCGAGGGCTCGGGGCTTTTTATTATTTAGCCCCGAGGGCTCGGGGCTATTTTTCATTTAGCCCCGAGGACTCGGGGCTTTTTATTATTTAGCCCCGAAGGCTCGGGGCTTTTTATTATTCAGCCCCGAGGGCTCGGGGCTTTATATTATTTAGCCCGAGGGCTCGGGGCTTTTTATTATTTGGCCCCGAGGGCTCGGGGCTTTTTATTATTTAGCCCCGAGGGCTCGGGGCTTTTTATTATTTAGCCCCGAGGGCTCGGGGCTTTTTATTATTTAGCCCCGAGGGCTCGGGGCTTTTTATTATTTAGCCCCGAGGGCTCAGGGCTATTTTTCATTTAGTCCCGAGGGCTCGGGGCTTTTTATTATTTAGCCCCGAGGGCTCGGGGCTTTATATTATTTAGCCCCGAGGGCTCGGGGCTTTTTATTATTTAGCCCCGAGGGCTCGGGGCTTTTTATTATTTAGCCCCGAGGGCTCGGGGCTTTTTATTATTTAGCCCCGAGGGCTCGGGGCTTTTTATTATTTAGCCCCGAGGGCTCAGGGCTATTTTTCATTTAGCCCCGAGGGCTCGGGGCTTTTTATTATTTAGCCCCGAGGGCTCAGGGCTATTTTTCATTTAGTCCCGAGGGCTCGGGGCTTTTTATTATTTAGCCCCGAGGGCTCGGGGCTATTTTTCATTTAGCCCCGAGGGCTCGGGGCTTTTTATTATTTAGCCCCGAGGGCTCGGGGCTTTATATTATTTAGCCCCGAGGGCTCGGGGCTTTTTATTATTTAGCCCCGAGGGCTCGGGGCTTTTTATTATTTAGCCCCGAGGGCTCGGGGCTTTTTATTATTTAGCCCCGAGGGCTCGGGGCTTTATATTATTTAGCCCCGAGGGCTCGGGGCTTTTTATTATTTAGCCCCGAGGGCTCGGGGCTTTTTATTATTTAGCCCCGAGGGCTCGGGGCTTTTTATTATTTAGCCCCGAGGGCTCGGAGCTTTATATTATTTAGCCCCGAGGGCTCGGGGCTTTTTATTATTTAGCCCCGAGGGCTCGGGGCTTTTTATTATTTAGCCCCAAGGGCTCGGGGCTTTTTATTATTTAGCCCCGAGGGCTCGGGGCTTTATATTATTTAGCCCCGAGGGCTCGGGGCTATTTTTCATTCAGCCCCGAGGGCTCGGGGCTTTTTATTATTTAGCCCCGAGGGCTCGGGGCTTTTTATTATTTAGCCCCGAGGGCTCGGGGCTTTTTATTATTTAGCCCCGAGGGCTCGGGGCTTTTTATTATTTAGCCCCGAGGGCTCGGGGCTTTTTATTATTTAGCCCCGAGGGCTCGGGGCTATTTTTCATTTAGCCCCGAGGGCTCGGGGCTTTTTATTATTTAGCCCCGAGGGCTCGGGGCTTTATATTATTTAGCCCCGAGGGCTCGGGGCTTTTTATTATTTAGCCCCGAGGGCTCGGGGCTTTTTATTATTTAGCCCCGAGGGCTCGGGGCTTTATATTATTTAGCCTCGAGGGCTCGGGGCTTTTTATTATTTAGCCCCGAGGGCTCGGGGCTTTTTATTATTTAGCCCCGAGGGCTCGGGGCTTTTTATTATTTAGCCCCGAGGGCTCGGGGCTTTATATTATTTAGCCCCGAGGGCTCGGGGCTTTTTATTATTTAGCCCCGAGGGCTCGGGGCTTTTTATTATTTAGCCCCGAGGGCTCAGGGCTATTTTTCATTTAGCCCCGAGGGCTCGGGGCTTTTTATTATTTAGCCCCGAGGGCTCGGGGCTATTTTTCATTTAGCCCCGAGGGCTCGGGGCTTTTTATTATTTAGCCCCGAGGGCTCGGGGCTTTATATTATTTAGCCCCGAGGGCTCGGGGCTTTTTATTATTTAGCCCCGAGGGCTCGGGGCTTTTTATTATTTAGCCCCGAGGGCTCGGGGCTTTTTATTATCTAGCCCCGAGGGCTCGGGGCTTTTTATTATTTAGCCCCGAGGGCTCGGGGCTATTTTTCATTTAGCCCCGAGGGCTCGGGGCTTTTTATTATTTAGCCCCGAGGGCTCGGGGCTTTTTATTATTTAGCCCCGAGGGCTCGGGGCTTTTTATTATTTAGCCCCGAGGGCTCGGGGCTTTTTATTATTTAGCCCCGAGGGCTCGGGGCTTTTTATTATTTAGCCCCGAGGGCTCGGGGCTTTTTATTATTTAGCCCCGAGGGCTCGGAGCTTTATATTATTTAGCCCCGAGGGCTCGGGGCTTTTTATTATTTAGCCCCGAGGGCTCGGGGCTTTTTATTATTTAGCCCCGAGGGCTCGGGGCTCTTTATTATTTAGCCCCGAGGGCTCGGGGCTTTATATTATTTAGCCCCGAGGGCTCGGGGCTTTTTATTATTTAGCCCCGAGGGCTCGGGGCTTTTTATTATTTAGCCCCGAGGGCTCGGGGCTTTTTATTATCTAGCCCCGAGGGCTCGGGGCTTTTTATTATTTAGCCCCGAGGGCTCGGGGCTATTTTTCATTTAGCCCCGAGGGCTCGGGGCTTTTTATTATTTAGCCCCGAGGGCTCGGGGCTTTATATTATTTAGCCCCGAGGGCTCGGGGCTTTTTATTATTTAGCCCCGAGGGCTCGGGGCTTTATATTATTTAGCCCCGAGGGCTCGGGGCTTTTTATTATTTAGCCCCGAGGGCTCGGGGCTTTTTATTATTTAGCCCCGAGGGCTCAGGGCTATTTTTCATTTAGCCCCGAGGGCTCGGGTTTTTTTATTATTTAGCCCCGAGGGCTCAGGGCTATTTTTCATTTAGTCCCGAGGGCTCGGGGCTTTTTATTATTTAGCCCCGAGGGCTCGGGGCTATTTTTCATTTAGCCCCGAGGGCTCGGGGCTTTTTATTATTTAGCCCCGAGGGCTCGGGGCTTTATATTATTTAGCCCCGAGGGCTCGGGGCTTTTTATTATTTAGCCCCGAGGGCTCGGGGCTTTTTATTATTTAGCCCCGAGGGCTCGGGGCTTTTTATTATTTAGCCCCGAGGGCTCAGGGCTATTTTTCATTTAGCCCCGAGGGCTCGGGGCTTTTTATTATTTAGCCCCGAGGGCTCGGGGCTTTATATTATTTAGCCCCGAGGGCTCGGGGCTTTTTATTATTTAGCCCCGAGGGCTCGGGGCTATTTTTCATTTAGTCCCGAGGGCTCGGGGCTTTTTATTATTTAGCCCCGAGGGCTCGGGGCTTTTTATTATCTAGCCCCGAGGGCTCGGGGCTTTTTATTATTTAGCCCCGAGGGCTCGGGGCTATTTTTCATTTAGCCCCGAGGGCTCGGGGCTTTTTATTATTTAGCCCCGAGGGCTCGGGGCTTTTTATTATTTAGCCCCGAGGGCTCGGGGCTTTATATTATTTAGCCCCGAGGGCTCGGGGCTTTTTATTATTTAGCCCCGAGGGCTCGGGGCTTTTTATTATTTAGCCCCGAGGGCTCAGGGCTATTTTTCATTTAGCCCCGAGGGCTCGGGGCTTTTTATTATTTAGCCCCGAGGGCTCGGGGCTTTTTATTATTTAGCCCCGAGGGCTCGGGGCTTTATATTATTTAGCCCCGAGGGCTCGGGGCTTTTTATTATTTAGCCCCGAGGGCTCGGGGCTTTATATTATTTAGCCCCGAGGGCTCGGGGCTTTTTATTATTTAGCCCCGAGGGCTCGGGGCTTTTTATTATTTAGCCCCGAGGGCTCAGGGCTATTTTTCATTTAGCCCCGAGGGCTCGGGGCTTTTTATTATTTAGCCCCGAGGGCTCAGGGCTATTTTTCATTTAGTCCCGAGGGCTCGGGGCTTTTTATTATTTAGCCCCGAGGGCTCGGGGCTATTTTTCATTTAGCCCCGAGGGCTCGGGGCTTTTTATTATTTAGCCCCGAGGGCTCGGGGCTTTATATTATTTAGCCCCGAGGGCTCGGGGCTTTTTATTATTTAGCCCCGAGGGCTCGGGGCTTTTTATTATTTAGCCCCGAGGGCTCGGGGCTTTTTATTATTTAGCCCCGAGGGCTCAGGGCTATTTTTCATTTAGCCCCGAGGGCTCGGGGCTTTTTATTATTTAGCCCCGAGGGCTCGGGGCTTTATATTATTTAGCCCCGAGGGCTCGGGGCTTTTTATTATTTAGCCCCGAGGGCTCGGGGCTATTTTTCATTTAGTCCCGAGGGCTCGGGGCTTTTTATTATTTAGCCCCGAGGGCTCGGGGCTATTTTTCATTTAGCCCCGAGGGCTCGGGGCTTTTTATTATTTAGCCCCGAGGGCTCGGGGCTTTATATTATTTAGCCCCGAGGGCTCGGGGCTTTTTATTATTTAGCCCCGAGGGCTCGGGGCTTTTTATTATTTAGCCCCGAGGGCTCGGGGCTTTTTATTATTTAGCCCCGAGGGCTCGGGGCTTTATATTATTTAGCCCCGAGGGCTCGGGGCTTTTTATTATTTAGCCCCGAGGGCTCGGGGCTTTTTATTATTTAGCCCCGAGGGCTCAGGGCTATTTTTCATTTAGCCCCGAGGGCTCGGGGCTTTTTATTATTTAGCCCCGAGGGCTCAGGGCTATTTTTCATTTAGTCCCGAGGGCTCGGGGCTTTTTATTATTTAGCCCCGAGGGCTCGGGGCTATTTTTCATTTAGCCCCGAGGGCTCGGGGCTTTTTATTATTTAGCCCCGAGGGCTCGGGGCTTTATATTATTTAGCCCCGAGGGCTCGGGGCTTTTTATTATTTAGCCCCGAGGGCTCGGGGCTTTTTATTATTTAGCCCCGAGGGCTCGGGGCTTTTTATTATTGAGCCCCGAGGGCTCGGGGCTTTTTATTATTTAGCCCCGAGGGCTCGGAGCTTTATATTATTTAGCCCCGAGGGCTCGGGGCTTTTTATTATTTAGCCCCGAGGGCTCGGGGCTTTTTATTATTTAGCCCCGAGGGCTCAGGGCTATTTTTCATTTAGCCCCGAGGGCTCGGGGCTTTCCATTATTTAGCCCCGAGGGCTCGGGGCTATTTTTGAGTTAGCCCCAAGGGCTCGGGGCTTTTTATTATTTAGCCCCGAGGGCTCGGGGCTATTTTTCATTTAGCCCCGAGGGCTCGGGGCTTTTTATTATTTAGCCCCGAGGGCTCGGGGCTTTATATTATTTAGCCCCGAGGGCTCGGGGCTTTTTATTATTTAGCCCCGAGGGCTCGGGGCTTTTTATTATTTAGCCCCGAGGGCTCGGGGCTTTTTATTATCTAGCCCCGAGGGCTCGGGGCTTTTTATTATTTAGCCCCGAGGGCTCGGGGCTTTATATTATTTAGCCCCGAGGGCTCGGGGCTTTTTATTATTTAGCCCCGAGGGCTCGGGGCTTTTTATTATTTAGCCCCGAGGGCTCGGGGCTTTTTATTATCTAGCCCCGAGGGCTCGGGGCTTTTTATTATTTAGCCCCGAGGGCTCGGGGCTTTTTATTATTGAGCCCCGAGGGCTCGGGGCTTTTTATTATCTAGCCCCGAGGGCTCGGGGCTTTTTATTATTTAGCCCCGAGGGCTCGGGGCTTCATATTATTTAGCCCGAGGGCTCGGGGCTTTTTATTATTTAGCCCCGAGGGCTCGGGGCTTTTTATTATTTAGCCCCGAGGGCTCAGGGCTATTTTTCATTTAGTCCCGAGGGCTCGGGGCTTTTTATTATTTAGCCCCGAGGGCTCAGGGCTTTTTATTATTTAGCCCCGAGGGCTCGGGGCTTTTTATTATTTAGCCCCGAGGGCTCGGGGCTTTTCATTATTTAGCCCCGAGGGCTCGGGGCTTTATATTATTTAGCCCCGAGGGCTCGGGGCTTTTTATTATTTAGCCCCGAGGGCTCAGGGCTATTTTTCATTTAGTCCCGAGGGCTCGGGGCTTTTTATTATTTAGCCCCGAGGGCTCGGGGCTATTTTTCATTTAGCCCCGAGGGCTCGGGGCTTTTTATTATTTAGCCCCGAGGGCTCGGGGCTTTATATTATTTAGCCCCGAGGGCTCGGGGCTTTTTATTATTTAGCCCCGAGGGCTCGGGGCTTTTTATTATTTAGCCCCGAGGGCTCGGGGCTTTTTATTATTTAGCCCCGAGGGCTCGGGGCTTTATATTATTTAGCCCCGAGGGCTCGGGGCTTTTTATTATTTAGCCCCGAGGGCTCGGGGCTTTATATTATTTAGCCCCGAGGGCTCGGGGCTTTTTATTATTTAGCCCCGAGGGCTCGGGGCTTTTTATTATTTAGCCCCAAGGGCTCGGGGCTTTATATTATTTAGCCCCGAGGACTCGGGGCTTTTTATTATTTAGCCCCGAGGGCTCGGGGCTTTATATTATTTAGCCCCGAGGGCTCAGGGCTTTTTATTATTTAGCCCCGAGGGCTCGGGGCTTTTTATTATTTAGCCCCGAGGGCTCAGGGCTATTTTTCATTTAGCCCCGAGGGCTCGGGTCTTTTTATTATTTAGCCCCGAGGGCTCAGGGCTATTTTTCATTTAGTCCCGAGGGCTCGGGGCTTTTTATTATTTAGCCCCGAGGGCTCGGGGCTATTTTTCATTTAGCCCCGAGGGCTCGGGGCTTTTTATTATTTAGCCCCGAGGGCTCGGGGCTTTATATTATTTAGCCCCGAGGGCTCGGGGCTTTTTATTATTTAGACCCGAGGGCTCGGGGCTTTTTATTATTTAGCCCCGAGGGCTCGGGGCTTTTTATTATTTAGCCCCGAGGGCTCGGGGCTATTTTTCATTTAGCCCCGAGGGCTCGGGGCTTTTTATTATTTAGCCCCGAGGGCTCGGGGCTTTATATTATTTAGCCCCGAGGGCTCGGGGCTTTTTATTATTTAGCCCCGAGGGCTCGGGGCTTTTTATTATTTAGCCCCGAGGGCTCGGGGCTTTTTATTATTTAGCCCCGAGGGCTCAGGGCTATTTTTCATTTAGTCCCGAGGGCTCGGGGCTTTTTATTATTTAGCCCCGAGGGCTCGGGGCTATTTTTCATTTAGCCCCGAGGGCTCGGGGCTTTTTATTATTTAGCCCCGAGGGCTCGGGGCTTTATATTATTTAGCCCCGAGGGCTCGGGGCTTTTTATTATTTAGCCCCGAGGGCTAGGGGCTTTTTATTATTTAGCCCCGAGGGCTCGGGGCTTTTTATTATTTAGCCCCGAGGGCTCGGGGCTTTTTATTATTTAGCCCCGAGGGCTCGAGGCTATTTTTCATTTAGCCCCGAGGGCTCGGGGCTTTTTATTATTTAGCCCCGAGAGCTCAGGGCTATTTTTCATTTAGTCCCGAGGGCTCGGGGCTTTTTATTATTTAGCCCCGAGGGCTCGGGGCTTTTTATTATTTAGCCCCGAGGGCTCGGGGCTTTTTATTATTTAGCCCCGAGGGCTCGGGGCTTTTTATTATTTAGCCCCGAGGGCTCGGGGCTTTTTATTATTTAGCCCCGAGGGCTCGGGGCTTTTTATTATTTAGCCCCGAGGGCTCGGGGCTTTTTATTATTTAGCCCCGAGGGCTCAGGGCTATTTTTCATTTAGTCCCGAGGGCTCGGGGCTTTTTATTATTTAGCCCCGAGGGCTCGGGACTATTTTTCATTTAGCCCCGAGGGCTCGGGGCTTTTTATTATTTAGCCCCGAGGGCTCGGGGCTTTATATTATTTAGCCCCGAGGGCTCGGGGCTTTTTATTATTTAGCCCCGAGGGCTCGGGGCTTTTTATTATTTAGCCCCGAGGGCTCGGGGCTTTTTATTATTTAGCCCCGAGGGCTCGGGGCTTTTTATTATTTAGCCCCGAGGGCTCAGGGCTATTTTTCATTTAGTCCCGAGGGCTCGGGGCTTTTTATTATTTAGCCCCGAGGGCTCGGGGCTTTTGATTATTTAGCCCCGAGGGCTCGGGGCTATTTTTCATTTAGCCCCGAGGGCTCGGGGCTTTTTATTATTTAGCCCCGAGGGCTCGGGGCTTTTTATTATTTAGCCCCGAGGGCTCGGGGCTATTTTTCATTTAGCCCCGAGGGCTCGGGGC
Organism: Aleiodes leptofemur; assembly: GCA_963942555.1. Classification (NCBI taxonomy): domain Eukaryota; kingdom Metazoa; phylum Arthropoda; class Insecta; order Hymenoptera; family Braconidae; genus Aleiodes; species Aleiodes leptofemur. Next base: position 4,645,142 of record OZ012623.1, on the reverse strand, counting down.
TTTTTATTATTTAGCCCCGAGGGCTCGGGGCTTTATATTATTTAGCCCCGAGGGCTCGGGGCTTTATATTATTTAGCCCCGAGGGCTCGGGGCTTTTTATTATTTAGCCCCGAGGGCTCGGGGCTTTTTATTATTTAGCCCCGAGGGCTCAGGGCTATTTTTCATTTAGCCCCGAGGGCTCGGGGCTTTTTATTATTTAGCCCCGAGGGCTCAGGGCTATTTTTCATTTAGTCCCGAGGGCTCGGGGCTTTTTATTATTTAGCCCCGAGGGCTCGGGGCTATTTTTCATTTAGCCCCGAGGGCTCGGGGCTTTTTATTATTTAGCCCCGAGGGCTCGGGGCTTTATATTATTTAGCCCCGAGGGCTCGGGGCTTTTTATTATTCAGCCCCGAGGGCTCGGGGCTTTCTATTATTTAGCCCCGAGCGCTCGGGGCTTTTTATTATTTAGCCCCGAGGGCTCGGGGCTATTTTTCATTTAGCCCCGAGGGCTCGGGGCTTTTTATTATTTAGCCCCGAGGGCTCGGGGCTTTATATTATTTAGCCCCGAGGGCTCGGGGCTTTTTATTATTTAGCCCCGAGGGCTCGGGGCTTTTTATTATTTAGCCCCGAGGGCTCGGGGCTTTATATTATTTAGCCCCGAGGGCTCGGGGCTTTTTATTATTTAGCCCCGAGGGCTCGGGGCTTTTTATTATCTAGCCCCGAGGGCTCGGGGCTTTTTATTATTTAGCCCCGAGGGCTCGGGGCTATTTTTCATTTAGCCCCGAGGGCTCGGGGCTTTTTATTATTTAGCCCCGAGGGCTCGGGGCTTTTTATTATTTAGCCCCGAGGGCTCGGGGCTATTTTTCATTTAGCCCCGAGGGCTCGGGGCTTTTTATCATTTAGCCCCGAGGGCTCGGGGCTTTATATTATTTAGCCCCGAGGGCTCGGGGCTTTCTATTATTTAGCCCCGAGGGCTCGGGGCTTTTTATTATTTAGCCCCGAGGGCTCGGGGCTATTTTTCATTTAGCCCCGAGGGCTCGGGGCTTTTTATTATTTAGCCCCAAGGGCTCGGGGCTTTATATTATTTAGCCCCGAGGGCTCGGGGCTTTTTATTATCTAGCCCCGAGGGCTCAGGGCTATTTTTCATTTAGCCCCGAGGGCTCGGGGCTTTTTATTATTTAGCCCCGAGGGCTCAGGGCTATTTTTCATTTAGTCCCGAGGGCTCGGGGCTTTTTATTATTTAGCCCCGAGGGCTCGGGGCTTTTTATTATTTAGCCCCGAGGGCTCGGGGCTTTTTATTATTTAGCCCCGAGGGCTCGGGGCTTTATATTATTTAGCCCCGAGGGCTCAGGGCTTTTTATTATTTAGCCCCGAGGGCTCGGGGCTTTTTATTATTTAGCCCCGAGGGCTCAGGGCTATTTTTCATTTAGCCCCGAGGGCTCGGGGCTTTTTATTATTTAGCCCCGAGGGCTCAGGGCTATTTTTCATTTAGTCCCGAGGGCTCGGGGCTTTTTATTATTTAGCCCCGAGGGCTCGGGGCTATTTTTCATTTAGCCCCGAGGGCTCGGGGCTTTTTATTATTTAGCCCCGAGGGCTCGGGGCTTTTTATTATTTAGCCCCGAGGGCTCAGGGCTATTTTTCATTTAGCCCCGAGGGCTCGGGGCTTTTTATTATTTAGCCCCGAGGGCTCAGGGCTATTTTTCATTTAGTCCCGAGGGCTCGGGGCTTTTTATTATTTAGCCCCGAGGGCTCGGGGCTATTTTTCATTTAGCCCCGAGGGCTCGGGGCTTTTTATTATTTAGCCCCGAGGGCTCGGGGCTTTTTATTATTTAGCCCCGAGGGCTCGGGGCTTTTTATTATTCAGCCCCGAGGGCTCGGGGCTTTATATTATTTAGCCCCGAGGGCTCAGGGCTTTTTATTATTTAGCCCCGAGGGCTCGGGGCTTTTTATTATTTAGCCCCGAGGGCTCGGAGCTTTATATTATTTAGCCCCGAGGGCTCGGGGCTTTTTATTATTTAGCCCCGAGGGCTCGGGGCTTTTTATTATTTAGCCCCGAGGGCTCGGGGCTTTTTATTATTTAGCCCCGAGGGCTCGGGGCTTTATATTATTTAGCCCCGAGGGCTCGGGGCTTTTTATTATTTAGCCCCGAGGGCTCGGGGCTTTTTATTATTTAGCCCCGAGGGCTCAGGGCTATTTTTCATTTAGCCCCGAGGGCTCGGGGCTTTTTATTATTTAGCCCCGAGGGCTCGGGGCTTTTTATTATTTAGCCCCGAGGGCTCGGGGCTACTTTTCATTTAGCCCCGAGGGCTCGGGGCTTTTTATTATTTAGCCCCGAGGGCTCGGGGCTTTATATTATTTAGCCCCGAGGGCTCGGGGCTTTTTATTATTTAGCCCCGAGGGCTCGGGGCTTTTTATTATTTAGCCCCGAGGGCTCGGAGCTTTATATTATTTAGCCCCGAGGGCTCGGGGCTTTTTATTATTTAGCCCCGAGGGCTCGGGGCTTTTTATTATTTAGCCCCGAGGGCTCGGGGCTTTTTATTATTTAGCCCCGAGGGCTCGGGGATTTATATTATTTGGCCCCGAGGGCTCGGGGCTTTTTATTATTTAGCCCCGAGGGCTCGGGGCTTTATATTATTTAGCCCCGAGGGCTCGGGGCTTTTTATTATTTAGCCCCGAGGGCTCGGGGCTTTTTATTATTTAGCCCCGAGGGCTCAGGGCTATTTTTCATTTAGCCCCGAGGGCTCGGGGCTTTTTATTATTTAGCCCCGAGGGCTCAGGGCTATTTTTCATTTAGCCCCGAGGGCTCGGGGCTTTTTATTATTTAGCCCCGAGGGCTCGGGGCTTTTTATTATTTAGCCCCGAGGGCTCGGGGCTATTTTTCATTTAGCCCCGAGGGCTCGGGGCTTTTTATTATTTAGCCCCGAGGGCTCGGGGCTTTATATTATTTAGCCCCGAGGGCTCGGGGCTTTTTATTATTTAGCCCCGAGGGCTCGGGGCTTTTTATTATTTAGCCCCGAGGGCTCGGGGCTTTTTATTATTTAGCCCCGAGGGCTCGGGGCTTTATATTATTTAGCCCCGAGGGCTCGGGGCTTTTTATTATTTAGCCCCGAGGGCCCGGGGCTTTTTATTATTTAGCATCGAGGGCTCGGGGCTTTTTATTATTTAGCCCCGAGGGCTCGGAGCTTTATATTATTTAGCCCCGAGGGCTCGGGGCTTTTTATTATTTAGCCCCGAGGGCTCGGGGCTTTTTATTATTTAGCCCCGAGGGCTCGGGGCTTTTTATTATTTAGCCCCGAGGGCTCGGGGCTTTATATTATTTAGCCCCGAGGGCTCGGGGCTTTTTATTATTCAGCCCCGAGGGCTCGGAGCTTTTTATTATTTAGCCCCGAGGGCTCGGGGCTATTTTTCATTTAGCCCCGAGGGCTCGGGGCTTTTTATTATTTAGCCCCGAGGGCTCGGGGCTTTATATTATTTAGCCCCGAGGGCTCGGGGCTTTTTATTATTTAGCCCCGAGGGCTCGGGACTTTTTATTATTTAGCCCCGAGGGCTCGGGGCTTTATATTATTTAGCCCCGAGGGCTCGGGGCTTTTTATTATTTAGCCCCGAGGGCTCGGGGCTTTTTATTATTTAGCCCCGAGGGCTCGGGGCTATTTTTCATTTAGCCCCGAGGGCTCGGGGCTTTATATTATTTAGCCCCGAGGGCTCGGGGCTTTTTATTATTTAGCCCCGAGGGCTCGGGGCTATTTTTCATTTAGCCCCGAGGGCTCGGGGCTTTTTATTATTTAGCCCCGAAGGCTCGGGGCTTTTTATTATTCAGCCCCGAGGGCTCGGGGCTTTATATTATTTAGCCCGAGGGCTCGGGGCTTTTTATTATTTGGCCCCGAGGGCTCGGGGCTTTTTATTATTTAGCCCCGAGGGCTCGGGGCTTTTTATTATTTAGCCCCGAGGGCTCGGGGCTATTTTTCATTTAGCCCCGAGGGCTCGGGGCTTTTTATTATTTAGCCCCGAGGGCTCGGGGCTTTATATTATTTAGCCCCGAGGGCTCGGGGCTTTTTATTATTTAGCCCCGAGGGCTCGGGGCTTTTTATTATTTAGCCCCGAGGGCTCGGGGCTTTTTATTATTTAGCCCCGAGGGCTCAGGGCTATTTTTCATTTAGTCCCGAGGGCTCGGGGCTTTTTATTATTTAGCCCCGAGGGCTCGGGGCTTTATATTATTTAGCCCCGAGGGCTCGGGGCTTTTTATTATTTAGCCCCGAGGGCTCGGGGCTTTTTATTATTTAGCCCCGAGGGCTCGGGGCTTTTTATTATTTAGCCCCGAGGGCTCGGGGCTTTTTATCATTTAGCCCCGAGGGCTCAGGGCTATTTTTCATTTAGCCCCGAGGGCTCGGGGCTTTTTATTATTTAGCCCCGAGGGCTCAGGGCTATTTTTCATTTGGTCCCGAGGGCTCGGGGCTTTTTATTATTTAGCCCCGAGGGCTCGGGGCTATTTTTCATTTAGCCCCGAGGGCTCGGGGCTTTTTATTATTTAGCCCCGAGGGCTCGGGGCTTTATATTATTTAGCCCCGAGGGCTCGGGGCTTTTTATTATTTAGCCCCGAGGGCTCGGGGCTTTTTATTATTTAGCCCCGAGGGCTCGGGGCTTTTTATTATTTAGCCCCGAGGGCTCGGGGCTTTATATTATTTAGCCCCGAGGGCTCGGGGCTTTTTATTATTTAGCCCCGAGGGCTCGGGGCTTTTTATTATTTAGCCCCGAGGGCTCGGGGCTTTTTATTATTTAGCCCCGAGGGCTCGGAGCTTTATATTATTTAGCCCCGAGGGCTCGGGGCTTTTTATTATTTAGCCCCGAGGGCTCGGGGCTTTTTATTATTTAGCCCCAAGGGCTCGGGGCTTTTTATTATTTAGCCCCGAGGGCTCGGGGCTTTATATTATTTAGCCCCGAGGGCTCGGGGCTATTTTTCATTCAGCCCCGAGGGCTCGGGGCTTTTTATTATTTAGCCCCGAGGGCTCGGGGCTTTTTATTATTTAGCCCCGAGGGCTCGGGGCTTTTTATTATTTAGCCCCGAGGGCTCGGGGCTTTTTATTATTTAGCCCCGAGGGCTCGGGGCTTTTTATTATTTAGCCCCGAGGGCTCGGGGCTATTTTTCATTTAGCCCCGAGGGCTCGGGGCTTTTTATTATTTAGCCCCGAGGGCTCGGGGCTTTATATTATTTAGCCCCGAGGGCTCGGGGCTTTTTATTATTTAGCCCCGAGGGCTCGGGGCTTTTTATTATTTAGCCCCGAGGGCTCGGGGCTTTATATTATTTAGCCTCGAGGGCTCGGGGCTTTTTATTATTTAGCCCCGAGGGCTCGGGGCTTTTTATTATTTAGCCCCGAGGGCTCGGGGCTTTTTATTATTTAGCCCCGAGGGCTCGGGGCTTTATATTATTTAGCCCCGAGGGCTCGGGGCTTTTTATTATTTAGCCCCGAGGGCTCGGGGCTATTTTTCATTTAGCCCCGAGGGCTCGGGGCTTTTTATTATTTAGCCCCGAGGGCTCAGGGCTATTTTTCATTTAGTCCCGAGGGCTCGGGGCTTTTTATTATTTAGCCCCGAGGGCTCGGGGCTATTTTTCATTTAGTCCCGAGGGCTCGGGGCTTTTTATTATTTAGCCCCGAGGGCTCAGGGCTATTTTTCATTTAGTCCCGAGGGCTCGGGGCTTTTTATTATTTAGCCCCGAGGGCTCGGGGCTATTTTTCATTTAGCCCCGAGGGCTCGGGGCTTTTTATCATTTAGCCCCGAGGGCTCGGGGCTTTATATTATTTAGCCCCGAGGGCTCGGGGCTTTTTATTATTTAGCCCCGAGGGCTCGGGGCTTTTTATTATTTAGCCCCGAGGTCACGGGGCTTTTTATTATTTAGCCCCGAGGGCTCGGGGCTTTTTATTATTTAGCCCCGAGGGCTCGGGGCTATTTTTCATTTAGCCCCGAGGGCTCGGGGCTTTTTATTATTTAGCCCCGAGGGCTCGGGGCTTTATATTATTTAGCCCCGAGGGCTCGGGGCTTTTTATTATTTAGCCCCGAGGGCTCGGGGCTTTTTATTATTTAGCCCCGAGGGCTCGGGGCTTTATATTATTTAGCCCCGAGGGCTCGGGGCTCTATATTATTTAGCCCCGAGGGCTCGGGGCTTTCTATTATTTAGCCCCGAGGGCTCGGGGCTTTTTATTATTTAGCCCCGAGGGCTCAGGGCTATTTTTCATTTAGCCCCGAGGGCTCGGGGCTTTTTATTATTTAGCCCCGAGGGCTCAGGGCTATTTTTCAGTTAGTCCCGAGGGCTCGGGGCTATTTTTCATTTAGCCCCGAGGGCTCGGGGCTTTTTATTATTTAGCCCCGAGGGCTCGGGGCTTTTTATTATTTAGCCCCGAGGGCTCGGGGCTTTTTATTATCTAGCCCCGAGGGCTCGGGGCTTTTTATTATTTAGCCCCGAGGGCTCGGGGCTATTTTTCATTTAGCCCCGAGGGCTCGGGGCTTTTTATTATTTAGCCCCGAGGGCTCGGGGCTTTATATTATTTAGCCCCGAGGGCTCGGGGCTTTTTATTATTTAGCCCCGAGGGCTCGGGGCTTTTTATTATTTAGCCCCGAGGGCTCGGGGCTTTTTATTATCTAGCCCCGAGGGCTCGGGGCTTTTTATTATTTAGCCCCGAGGGCTCAGGGCTATTTTTCATTTAGCCCCGAGGGCTCGGGGCTTTTTATTATTTAGCCCCGAGGGCTCAGGGCTATTCTTCATTTAGTCCCGAGGGCTTGGGGCTTTTTATTATTTAGCCCCGAGGGCTCGGGGCTATTTTTCATTTAGCCCCGAGGGCTCGGGGCTTTTTATTATTTAGCCCCGAGGGCTCGGGGCTTTATATTATTTAGCCCCGAGGGCTCGGGGCTTTTTATTATTCAGCCCCGAGGGCTCGGGGCTTTTTATTATTTAGCCCCGAGGGCTAGGGGCTTTATATTATTTAGCCCCGAGGGCTCGGGGCTTTTTATTATTTAGCCCCGAGTGCTCGGGGCTTTATATTATTTAGCCCCGAGGGCTCGGGGCTATTTTTCATTTAGCCCCGAGGGCTCGGGGCTTTTTATTATTTAGCCCCGAGGGCTCAGGGCTATTTTTCATTTAGTCCCGAGGGCTCGGGGCTTTTTATTATTTAGCCCCGAGGGCTCGGGGCTATTTTTCATTTAGCCCCGAGGGCTCGGGGCTTTTTATTATTTAGCCCCGAGGGCTCGGGGCTTTATATTATTTAGCCCCGAGGGCTCGGGGCTTTTTATTATTCAGCCCCGAGGGCTCGGGGCTTTTTATTATTTAGCCCCGAGGGCTCGGGGCTTTATATTATTTAGCCCCGAGGGCTCGGGGCTTTTTATTATTTAGCCCCGAGTGCTCGGGGCTTTATATTATTTAGCCCCGAGGGCTCGGGGCTTTTTATTATTTAGCCCCGAGGGCTCGGGGCTTTTTATTATTTAGCCCCGAGGGCTCGGGGCTTTTTATTATTTAGCCCCGAGGGCTCGGGGCTATTTTTCATTTAGCCCCGAGGGCTCGGGGCTTTTTATTATTTAGCCCCGAGGGCTCGGGGCTTTATATTATTTAGCCCCGAGGGCTCGGGGCTTTTTATTATTTAGCCCCGAGGGCTCAGGGCTATTTTTCATTTAGTCCCGAGGGCTCGGGGCTTTATATTATTTAGCCCCGAGGGCTCGGGGCTTTTTATTATTTAGCCCCGAGGGCTCAGGGCTATTTTTCATTTAGTCCCGAGGGCTCGGGGCTTTTTATTATTTAGCCCCGAGGGCTCGGGGCTATTTTTCATTTAACCCCGAGGGCTCGGGGCTTTTTATTATTTAGCCCCGAGGGCTCGGGGCTTTATATTATTTAGCCCCGAGGGCTCGGGGCTTTTTATTATTTAGCCCCGAGGGCTCGGGGCTTTTTATTATTTAGCCCCGAGGGCTCGGGGCTTTATATTATTTAGCCCCGAGGGCTCGGGGCTTTTTATTATTTAGCCCCGAGGGCTCGGGGCTTTTTATTATTTAGCCCCGAGGGCTCGGGGCTTTTTATTATTTAGCCTCGAAGGCTCGGGGCTATTTTTCATTTAGCCCCGAGGGCTCGGGGCTTTTTATTATTTAGCCCCGAGGGCTCGGGGCTTTTTATTATTCAGCCCCGAGGGCTCGGGGCTTTCTTTCATTTAGCCCCGAGGGTTCGGGGCTATTTTTTATTTAGCCCTGAGGGCTCGGGGCTTTTCATTATTTAGCTCCGAGGGCTCGGGGCTATTTTTTATTCAGCCCCGAGGGCTCGGGGCTTTTTAGTATTTATTTTTGTTGGTAATCGGCCATAGTGGTCACTCCCGAATTGAATAAGTTAACAAATTAATTTAATTGTCAAAGCACCAACGTTTCGTCTGCTGTGTGCAGACCTCTTCAGGGTGCATATATTTATTAATTCATGAGAATCTAATAGTCATTGTTAATTAAAATTCTTTTTTCATTGTTATTTAAAATTCCAGACGAAACGTTGGTGCTTTGACAATTAAATTAATTTGTTAACTTATTAAATTCGGGAGTGACCACTATGGCCGATTACCAACAAAAATATTTAAACACTGATGGTCGGATAAAAAACAAAAATATTTTTATTATTTAGCCCCGAGGGCTCGGGGCTTTATATTATTTAGCCCCGAGGGCTCGGGGCTTTTTATTATTTAGCCCCGAGGGCTCGGGGCTTTTTATTATTTAGCCCCGAGGGCTCGGGGCTTTTTATCATTTAGCCCCGAGGGCTCGGGGCTTTTTATTATTTAGCCCCGAGGGCTCGGGGCTATTTTTCATTTAGCCCCGAGGGCTCGGGGCTTTTTATTATTTAGCCCCGAGGGCTCGGGGCTTTATATTATTTAGCCCCGAGGGCTCGGGGCTTTTTATTATTTAGCCCCGAGGGCTCGGGGCTTTTTATCATTTAGCCCCGAGGGCTCGGGGCTTTATATTATTTAGCCCCGAGGGCTCGGGGCTTTTTATTATTTAGCCCCGAGGGCTCGGGGCTTTTTATTATTTAGCCCCGAGGGCTCGGGGCTATTTTTCATTTAGCCCCGAGGGCTCGGGGCTTTATATTATTTAGCCCCGAGGGCTCGGGGCTTTTATTATTTAGCCCCGAGGGCTCGGGGCTATTTTTCATTTAGCCCCGAGGGCTCGGGGCTTTTTATTATTTAGCCCCGAGGGCTCGGGGCTTTTTATTATTTAGCCCCGAGGGCTCGGGGCTTTATATTATTTAGCCCGAGGGCTCGGGGCTTTTTATTATTTAGCCCCGAGGGCTCGGGGCTTTTTATTATTTAGCCCCGAGGGCTCGGGGCTTTATATTATTTAGCCCGAGGGCTCGGGGCTTTTTATTATTTAGCCCCGAGGGCTCGGGGCTTTTTATTATTTAGCCCCGAGGGCTCAGGGCTATTTTTCATTTAGGCCCGAGGGCTCGGGGCTTTTTATTATTTAGCCCCGAGGGCTCAGGGCTATTTTTCATTTAGTCCCGAGGGCTCGGGGCTTTTTATTATTTAGCCCCGAGGGCTCGGGGCTATTTTTCATTTAGCCCCGAGGGCTCGGGGCTTTTTATTATTTAGCCCCGAGGGCTCGGGGCTTTTTATTATTTAGCCCCGAGGGCTCGGGGCTTTTTATTATTCAGCCCCGAGGGCTCGGGGCTTTATATTATTTAGCCCCGAGGGCTCAGGGCTTTTTATTATTTAGCCCCGAGGGCTCGGGGCTTTTTATTATTTAGCCCCGAGGGCTCGGGGCTTTATATTATTTAGCCCGAGGGCTCGGGGCTTTTTATTATTTAGCCCCGAGGGCTCGGGGCTTTTTATTATTTAGCCCCGAGGGCTCGGGGCTTTATATTATTTAGCCCGAGGGCTCGGGGCTTTTTATTATTTAGCCCCGAGGGCTCGGGGCTTTTTATTATTTAGCCCCGAGGGCTCAGGGCTATTTTTCATTTAGCCCCGAGGGCTCGGGGCTTTTTATTATTTAGCCCCGAGGGCTCAGGGCTATTTTTCATTTAGTCCCGAGGGCTCGGGGCTTTTTATTATTTAGCCCCGAGGGCTCGGGGCTATTTTTCATTTAGCCCCGAGGGCTCGGGGCTTTTTATTATTTAGCCCCGAGGGCTCGGGGCTTTTTATTATTTAGCCCCGAGGGCTCGGGGCTTTTTATTATTCAGCCCCGAGGGCTCGGGGCTTTATATTATTTAGCCCCGAGGGCTCAGGGCTTTTTATTATTTAGCCCCGAGGGCTCGGGGCTTTTTATTATTTAGCCCCGAGGGCTCGGAGCTTTATATTATTTAGCCCCGAGGGCTCGGGGCTTTTTATTATTTAGCCCCGAGGGCTCGGGGCTTTTTATTATTTAGCCCCGAGGGCTCGGGGCTTTTTATTATTTAGCCCCGAGGGCTCGGGGCTTTATATTATTTAGCCCCGAGGGCTCGGGGCTTTTTATTATTTAGCCCCGAGGGCTCGGGGCTTTATATTATTTAGCCCCGAGGGCTCGGGGCTTTTTATTATTTAGCCCCGAGGGCTCGGGGCTTTTTATTATTTAGCCCCGAGGGCTCAGGGCTATTTTTCATTTAGCCCCGAGGGCTCGGGGCTTTTTATTATTTAGCCCCGAGGGCTCGGGGCTTTTTATTATTTAGCCCCGAGGGCTCGGGGCTATTTTTCATTTAGCCCCGAGGGCTCGGGGCTTTTTATTATTTAGCCCCGAGGGCTCGGGGCTTTATATTATTTAGCCCCGAGGGCTCGGGGCTTTTTATTATTTAGCCCCGAGGGCTCGGGGCTTTTTATTATTTAGCCCCGAGGGCTCGGAGCTTTATATTATTTAGCCCCGAGGGCTCGGGGCTTTTTATTATTTAGCCCCGAGGGCTCGGGGCTTTTTATTATTTAGCCCCGAGGGCTCGGGGCTTTTTATTATTTAGCCCCGAGGGCTCGGGGATTTATATTATTTAGCCCCGAGGGCTCGGGGCTTTTTATTATTTAGCCCCGAGGGCTCGGGGCTTTATATTATTTAGCCCCGAGGGCTCGGGGCTTTTTATTATTTAGCCCCGAGGGCTCGGGGCTTTTTATTATTTAGCCCCGAGGGCTCAGGGCTATTTTTCATTTAGCCCCGAGGGCTCGGGGCTTTTTATTATTTAGCCCCGAGGGCTCAGGGCTATTTTTCATTTAGCCCCGAGGGCTCGGGGCTTTTTATTATTTAGCCCCGAGGGCTCGGGGCTATTTTTCATTTAGCCCCGAGGGCTCGGGGCTTTTTATTATTTAGCCCCGAGGGCTCGGGGCTTTATATTATTTAGCCCCGAGGGCTCGGGGCTTTTTATTATTTAGCCCCGAGGGCTCGGGGCTTTTTATTATTTAGCCCCGAGGGCTCGGGGCTTTTTATTATTTAGCCCCGAGGGCTCGGGGCTTTTTATTATTTAGCCCCGAGGGCTCGGGGCTTTATATTATTTAGCCCCGAGGGCTCGGGGCTTTTTATTATTTAGCCCCGAGGGCTCGGGGCTTTATATTATTTAGCCCCGAGGGCTCGGGGCTTTTTATTATTTAGCCCCGAGGGCTCGGGGCTTTTTATTATTTAGCCCCGAGGGCTCAGGGCTATTTTTCATTTAGCCCCGAGGGCTCGGGGCTTTTTATTATTTAGCCCCGAGGGCTCGGGGCTTTTTATTATTTAGCCCCGAGGGCTCGGGGCTATTTTTCATTTAGCCCCGAGGGCTCGGGGCTTTTTATTATTTAGCCCCGAGGGCTCGGGGCTTTATATTATTTAGCCCCGAGGGCTCGGGGCTTTTTATTATTTAGCCCCGAGGGCTCGGGGCTTTTTATTATTTAGCCCCGAGGGCTCGGAGCTTTATATTATTTAGCCCCGAGGGCTCGGGGCTTTTTATTATTTAGCCCCGAGGGCTCGGGGCTTTTTATTATTTAGCCCCGAGGGCTCGGGGCTTTTTATTATTTAGCCCCGAGGGCTCGGGGATTTATATTATTTAGCCCCGAGGGCTCGGGGCTTTTTATTATTTAGCCCCGAGGGCTCGGGGCTTTATATTATTTAGCCCCGAGGGCTCGGGGCTTTTTATTATTTAGCCCCGAGGGCTCGGGGCTTTTTATTATTTAGCCCCGAGGGCTCAGGGCTATTTTTCATTTAGCCCCGAGGGCTCGGGGCTTTTTATTATTTAGCCCCGAGGGCTCAGGGCTATTTTTCATTTAGCCCCGAGGGCTCGGGGCTTTTTATTATTTAGCCCCGAGGGCTCGGGGCTATTTTTCATTTAGCCCCGAGGGCTCGGGGCTTTTTATTATTTAGCCCCGAGGGCTCGGGGCTTTATATTATTTAGCCCCGAGGGCTCGGGGCTTTTTATTATTTAGCCCCGAGGGCTCGGGGCTTTTTATTATTTAGCCCCGAGGGCTCGGGGCTTTTTATTATTTAGCCCCGAGGGCTCGGGGCTTTATATTATTTAGCCCCGAGGGCTCGGGGCTTTTTATTATTTAGCCCCGAGGGCCCGGGGCTTTTTATTATTTAGCCCCGAGGGCTCGGGGCTTTTTATTATTTAGCCCCGAGGGCTCGGAGCTTTATATTATTTAGCCCCGAGGGCTCGGGGCTTTTTATTATTTAGCCCCGAGGGCTCGGGGCTTTTTATTATTTAGCCCCGAGGGCTCGGGGCTTTTTATTATTTAGCCCCGAGGGCTCGGGGCTTTATATTATTTAGCCCCGAGGGCTCGGGGCTTTTTATTATTCAGCCCCGAGGGCTCGGAGCTTTTTATTATTTAGCCCCGAGGGCTCGGGGCTATTTTTCATTTAGCCCTGAGGGCTCGGGGCTTTTTATTATTTAGCCCCGAGGGCTCGGGGCTTTATATTATTTAGCCCCGAGGGCTCGGGGCTTTTTATTATTTAGCCCCGAGGGCTCGGGACTTTTTATTATTTAGCCCCGAGGGCTCGGGGCTTTATATTATTTAGCCCCGAGGGCTCGGGGCTTTTTATTATTTAGCCCCGAGGGCTCGGGGCTTTTTATTATTTAGCCCCGAGGGCTCGGGGCTATTTTTCATTTAGCCCCGAGGGCTCGGGGCTTTATATTATTTAGCCCCGAGGGCTCGGGGCTTTTTATTATTTAGCCCCGAGGGCTCGGGGCTATTTTTCATTTAGCCCCGAGGGCTCGGGGCTTTTTATTATTTAGCCCCGAAGGCTCGGGGCTTTTTATTATTCAGCCCCGAGGGCTCGGGGCTTTATATTATTTAGCCCGAGGGCTCGGGGCTTTTTATTATTTGGCCCCGAGGGCTCGGGGCTTTTTATTATTTAGCCCCGAGGGCTCGGGGCTTTTTATTATTTAGCCCCGAGGGCTCGGGGCTATTTTTCATTTAGCCCCGAGGGCTCGGGGCTTTTTATTATTTAGCCCCGAGGGCTCGGGGCTTTATATTATTTAGCCCCGAGGGCTCGGGGCTTTTTATTATTTAGCCCCGAGGGCTCGGGGCTTTTTATTATTTAGCCCCGAGGGCTCGGGGCTTTTTATTATTTAGCCCCGAGGGCTCAGGGCTATTTTTCATTTAGTCCCGAGGGCTCGGGGCTTTTGATTATTTAGCCCCGAGGGCTCGGGGCTTTATATTATTTAGCCCCGAGGGCTCGGGGCTTTTTATTATTTAGCCCCGAGGGCTCGGGGCTTTATATTATTTAGCCCCGAGGGCTCGGGGCTTTTTATTATTTAGCCCCGAGGGCTCGGGGCTTTTTATTATTTAGCCCCGAGGGCTCAGGGCTATTTTTCATTTAGCCCCGAGGGCTCGGGGCTTTTTATTATTTAGCCCCGAGGGCTCAGGGCTATTTTTCATTTAGTCCCGAGGGCTCGGGGCTTTTTATTATTTAGCCCCGAGGGCTCGGGGCTATTTTTCATTTAGCCCCGAGGGCTCGGGGCTTTTTATTATTTAGCCCCGAGGGCTCGGGGCTTTATATTATTTAGCCCCGAGGGCTCGGGGCTTTTTATTATTTAGCCCCGAGGGCTCGGGGCTTTTTATTATTTAGCCCCGAGGGCTCGGGGCTTTTTATTATTTAGCCCCGAGGGCTCGGGGCTTTATATTATTTAGCCCCGAGGGCTCGGGGCTTTTTATTATTTAGCCCCGAGGGCTCGGGGCTTTTTATTATTTAGCCCCGAGGGCTCGGGGCTTTTTATTATTTAGCCCCGAGGGCTCGGAGCTTTATATTATTTAGCCCCGAGGGCTCGGGGCTTTTTATTATTTAGCCCCGAGGGCTCGGGGCTTTTTATTATTTAGCCCCAAGGGCTCGGGGCTTTTTATTATTTAGCCCCGAGGGCTCGGGGCTTTATATTATTTAGCCCCGAGGGCTCGGGGCTATTTTTCATTCAGCCCCGAGGGCTCGGGGCTTTTTATTATTTAGCCCCGAGGGCTCGGGGCTTTATATTATTTAGCCCCGAGGGCTCGGGGCTTTTTATTATTTAGCCCCGAGGGCTCAGGGCTATTTTTCATTTAGCCCCGAGGGCTCGGGGCTTTTTATTATTTAGCCCCGAGGGCTCAGGGCTATTTTTCATTTAGTCCCGAGGGCTCGGGGCTTTTTATTATTTAGCCCCGAGGGCTCGGGGCTATTTTTCATTTAGCCCCGAGGGCTCGGGGCTTTTTATTATTTAGCCCCGAGGGCTCGGGGCTTTATATTATTTAGCCCCGAGGGCTCGGGGCTTTTTATTATTTAGCCCCGAGGGCTCGGGGCTTTTTATTATTTAGCCCCGAGGGCTCGGGGCTTTTTATTATTTAGCCCCGAGGGCTCGGGGCTTTATATTATTTAGCCCCGAGGGCTCGGGGCTTTTTATTATTTAGCCCCGAGGGCTCGGGGCTTTTTATTATTTAGCCCCGAGGGCTCGGGGCTTTTTATTATTTAGCCCCGAGGGCTCGGAGCTTTATATTATTTAGCCCCGAGGGCTCGGGGCTTTTTATTATTTAGCCCCGAGGGCTCGGGGCTTTTTATTATTTAGCCCCAAGGGCTCGGGGCTTTTTATTATTTAGCCCCGAGGGCTCGGGGCTTTATATTATTTAGCCCCGAGGGCTCGGGGCTATTTTTCATTCAGCCCCGAGGGCTCGGGGCTTTTTATTATTTAGCCCCGAGGGCTCGGGGCTTTATATTATTTAGCCCCGAGGGCTCGGGGCTTTTTATTATTTAGCCCCGAGGGCTCGGGGCTTTTTATTATTTAGCCCCGAGGGCTCGGGGCTTTTTATTATTTAGCCCCGAGGGCTCGGGGCTCTTTATTATTTAGCCCCGAGGGCTCGGGGCTATTTTTCATTTAGCCCCGAGGGCTCGGGGCTTTTTATTATTTAGCCCCGAGGGCTCGGGGCTTTATATTATTTAGCCCCGAGGGCTCGGGGCTTTTTATTATTTAGCCCCGAGGGCTCGGGGCTTTTTATTATTTAGCCCCGAGGGCTCGGGGCTTTATATTATTTAGCCTCGAGGGCTCGGGGCTTTTTATTATTTAGCCCCGAGGGCTCGGGGCTTTTTATTATTTAGCCCCGAGGGCTCGGGGCTTTTTATTATTTAGCCCCGAGGGCTCGGGGCTTTATATTATTTAGCCCCGAGGGCTCGGGGCTTTTTATTATTTAGCCCCGAGGGCTCGGGGCTATTTTTCATTTAGCCCCGAGGGCTCGGGGCTTTTTATTATTTAGCCCCGAGGGCTCAGGGCTATTTTTCATTTAGTCCCGAGGGCTCGGGGCTTTTTATTATTTAGCCCCGAGGGCTCGGGGCTATTTTTCATTTAGTCCCGAGGGCTCGGGGCTTTTTATTATTTAGCCCCGAGGGCTCAGGGCTATTTTTCATTTAGTCCCGAGGGCTCGGGGCTTTTTATTATTTAGCCCCGAGGGCTCGGGGCTATTTTTCATTTAGCCCCGAGGGCTCGGGGCTTTTTATCATTTAGCCCCGAGGGCTCGGGGCTTTATATTATTTAGCCCCGAGGGCTCGGGGCTTTTTATTATTTAGCCCCGAGGGCTCGGGGCTTTTTATTATTTAGCCCCGAGGTCACGGGGCTTTTTATTATTTAGCCCCGAGGGCTCGGGGCTTTTTATTATTTAGCCCCGAGGGCTCGGGGCTATTTTTCATTTAGCCCCGAGGGCTCGGGGCTTTTTATTATTTAGCCCCGAGGGCTCGGGGCTTTATATTATTTAGCCCCGAGGGCTCGGGGCTTTTTATTATTTAGCCCCGAGGGCTCGGGGCTTTTTATTATTTAGCCCCGAGGGCTCGGGGCTTCATATTATTTAGCCCCGAGGGCTCGGGGCTCTATATTATTTAGCCCCGAGGGCTCGGGGCTTTCTATTATTTAGCCCCGAGGGCTCGGGGCTTTTTATTATTTAGCCCCGAGGGCTCAGGGCTATTTTTCATTTAGCCCCGAGGGCTCGGGGCTTTTTATTATTTAGCCCCGAGGGCTCAGGGCTATTTTTCAGTTAGTCCCGAGGGCTCGGGGCTATTTTTCATTTAGCCCCGAGGGCTCGGGGCTTTTTATTATTTAGCCCCGAGGGCTCGGGGCTTTTTATTATTTAGCCCCGAGGGCTCGGGGCTTTTTATTATCTAGCCCCGAGGGCTCGGGGCTTTTTATTATTTAGCCCCGAGGGCTCGGGGCTATTTTTCATTTAGCCCCGAGGGCTCGGGGCTTTTTATTATTTAGCCCCGAGGGCTCGGGGCTTTATATTATTTAGCCCCGAGGGCTCGGGGCTTTTTATTATTTAGCCCCGAGGGCTCGGGGCTTTTTATTATTTAGCCCCGAGGGCTCGGGGCTTTTTATTATCTAGCCCCGAGGGCTCGGGGCTTTTTATTATTTAGCCCCGAGGGCTCAGGGCTATTTTTCATTTAGCCCCGAGGGCTCGGGGCTTTATATTATTTAGCCCCGAGGGCTCGGGGCTTTTATTATTTAGCCCCGAGGGCTCGGGGCTATTTTTCATTTAGCCCCGAGGGCTCGGGGCTTTTTATTATTTAGCCCCGAGGGCTCGGGGCTTTTTATTATTTAGCCCCGAGGGCTCGGGGCTTTATATTATTTAGCCCGAGGGCTCGGGGCTTTTTATTATTTAGCCCCGAGGGCTCGGGGCTTTTTATTATTTAGCCCCGAGGGCTCGGGGCTTTATATTATTTAGCCCGAGGGCTCGGGGCTTTTTATTATTTAGCCCCGAGGGCTCGGGGCTTTTTATTATTTAGCCCCGAGGGCTCAGGGCTATTTTTCATTTAGCCCCGAGGGCTCGGGGCTTTTTATTATTTAGCCCCGAGGGCTCAGGGCTATTTTTCATTTAGTCCCGAGGGCTCGGGGCTTTTTATTATTTAGCCCCGAGGGCTCGGGGCTATTTTTCATTTAGCCCCGAGGGCTCGGGGCTTTTTATTATTTAGCCCCGAGGGCTCGGGGCTTTTTATTATTTAGCCCCGAGGGCTCGGGGCTTTTTATTATTCAGCCCCGAGGGCTCGGGGCTTTATATTATTTAGCCCCGAGGGCTCAGGGCTTTTTATTATTTAGCCCCGAGGGCTCGGGGCTTTTTATTATTTAGCCCCGAGGGCTCGGGGCTTTATATTATTTAGCCCCGAGGGCTCGGGGCTTTTTATTATTTAGCCCCGAGGGCTCGGGGCTTTTTATTATTTAGCCCCGAGGGCTCAGGGCTATTTTTCATTTAGCCCCGAGGGCTCGGGGCTTTTTATTATTTAGCCCCGAGGGCTCGGGGCTTTTTATTATTTAGCCCCGAGGGCTCGGGGCTATTTTTCATTTAGCCCCGAGGGCTCGGGGCTTTTTATTATTTAGCCCCGAGGGCTCGGGGCTTTATATTATTTAGCCCCGAGGGCTCGGGGCTTTTTATTATTTAGCCCCGAGGGCTCGGGGCTTTTTATTATTTAGCCCCGAGGGCTCGGAGCTTTATATTATTTAGCCCCGAGGGCTCGGGGCTTTTTATTATTTAGCCCCGAGGGCTCGGGGCTTTTTATTATTTAGCCCCGAGGGCTCGGGGCTTTTTATTATTTAGCCCCGAGGGCTCGGGGATTTATATTATTTAGCCCCGAGGGCTCGGGGCTTTTTATTATTTAGCCCCGAGGGCTCGGGGCTTTATATTATTTAGCCCCGAGAGCTCGGGGCTTTTTATTATTTAGCCCCGAGGGCTCGGGGCTTTTTATTATTTAGCCCCGAGGGCTCAGGGCTATTTTTCATTTAGCCCCGAGGGCTCGGGGCTTTTTATTATTTAGCCCCGAGGGCTCAGGGCTATTTTTCATTTAGCCCCGAGGGCTCGGGGCTTTTTATTATTTAGCCCCGAGGGCTCGGGGCTTTTTATTATTTAGCCCCGAGGGCTCGGGGCTATTTTTCATTTAGCCCCGAGGGCTCGGGGCTTTTTATTATTTAGCCCCGAGGGCTCGGGGCTTTATATTATTTAGCCCCGAGGGCTCGGGGCTTTTTATTATTTAGCCCCGAGGGCTCGGGGCTTTTTATTATTTAGCCCCGAGGGCTCGGGGCTTTTTATTATTTAGCCCCGAGGGCTCGGGGCTTTATATTATTTAGCCCCGAGGGCTCGGGGCTTTTTATTATTTAGCCCCGAGGGCCCGGGGCTTTTTATTATTTAGCCCCGAGGGCTCGGGGCTTTTTATTATTTAGCCCCGAGGGCTCGGAGCTTTATATTATTTAGCCCCGAGGGCTCGGGGCTTTTTATTATTTAGCCCCGAGGGCTCGGGGCTTTTTATTATTTAGCCCCGAGGGCTCGGGGCTTTTTATTATTTAGCCCCGAGGGCTCGGGGCTTTATATTATTTAGCCCCGAGGGCTCGGGGCTTTTTATTATTCAGCCCCGAGGGCTCGGAGCTTTTTATTATTTAGCCCCGAGGGCTCGGGGCTATTTTTCATTTAGCCCCGAGGGCTCGGGGCTTTTTATTATTTAGCCCCGAGGGCTCGGGGCTTTATATTATTTAGCCCCGAGGGCTCGGGGCTTTTTATTATTTAGCCCCGAGGGCTCGGGACTTTTTATTATTTAGCCCCGAGGGCTCGGGGCTTTATATTATTTAGCCCCGAGGGCTCGGGGCTTTTTATTATTTAGCCCCGAGGGCTCGGGGCTTTTTATTATTTAGCCCCGAGGGCTCGGGGCTATTTTTCATTTAGCCCCGAGGGCTCGGGGCTTTTTATTATTTAGCCCCGAGGGCTCGGGGCTTTATATTATTTAGCCCCGAGGGCTCGGGGCTTTTTATTATTTAGCCCCGAGGGCTCGGGGCTTTTTATTATTTAGCCCCGAGGGCTTGGGGCTTTTTATTATTTAGCCCCGAGGGCTCAGGGCTATTTTTCATTTAGTCCCGAGGGCTCGGGGCTTTTTATTATTTAGCCCCGAGGGCTCGGGGCTTTATATTATTTAGCCCCGAGGGCTCGGGGCTTTTTATTATTTAGCCCCGAGGGCTCGGGGCTTTTTATTATTTAGCCCCGAGGGCTCGGGGCTTTTTATTATTTAGCCCCGAGGGCTCGGGGCTTTATATTATTTAGCCCCGAGGGCTCGGGGCTTTATATTATTTAGCCCCGAGGGCTCGGGGCTTTTTATTATTTAGCCCCGAGGGCTCGGGGCTTTTTATTATTTAGCCCCGAGGGCTCGGGGCTTTTTATTATTTAGCCCCGAGGGCTCGGAGCTTTATATTATTTAGCCCCGAGGGCTCGGGGCTTTTTATTATTTAGCCCCGAGGGCTCGGGGCTTTTTATTATTTAGCCCCAAGGGCTCGGGGCTTTTTATTATTTAGCCCCGAGGGCTCGGGGCTTTATATTATTTAGCCCCGAGGGCTCGGGGCTATTTTTCATTCAGCCCCGAGGGCTCGGGGCTTTTTATTATTTAGCCCCGAGGGCTCGGGGCTTTATATTATTTAGCCCCGAGGGCTCGGGGCTTTTTATTATTTAGCCCCGAGGGCTCGGGGCTTTTTATTATTTAGCCCCGAGGGCTCGGGGCTTTATATTATTTAGCCTCGAGGGCTCGGGGCTTTTTATTATTTAGCCCCGAGGGCTCGGGGCTTTTTATTATTTAGCCCCGAGGGCTCGGGGCTTTTTATTATTTAGCCCCGAGGGCTCGGGGCTTTATATTATTTAGCCCCGAGGGCTCGGGGCTTTTTATTATTTAGCCCCGAGGGCTCGGGGCTTTTTATTATTTAGCCCCGAGGGCTCGGAGCTTTATATTATTTAGCCCCGAGGGCTCGGGGCTTTTTATTATTTAGCCCCGAGGGCTCGGGGCTTTTTATTATTTAGCCCCGAGGGCTCGGGGCTTTTTATTATTTAGCCCCGAGGGCTCGGGGATTTATATTATTTAGCCCCGAGGGCTCGGGGCTTTTTATTATTTAGCCCCGAGGGCTCGGGGCTTTATATTATTTAGCCCCGAGGGCTCGGGGCTTTTTATTATTTAGCCCCGAGGGCTCGGGGCTTTTTATTATTTAGCCCCGAGGGCTCAGGGCTATTTTTCATTTAGCCCCGAGGGCTCGGGGCTTTTTATTATTTAGCCCCGAGGGCTCAGGGCTATTTTTCATTTAGCCCCGAGGGCTCGGGGCTTTTTATTATTTAGCCCCGAGGGCTCGGGGCTTTTTATTATTTAGCCCCGAGGGCTCGGGGCTATTTTTCATTTAGCCCCGAGGGCTCGGGGCTTTTTATTATTTAGCCCCGAGGGCTCGGGGCTTTATATTATTTAGCCCCGAGGGCTCGGGGCTTTTTATTATTTAGCCCCGAGGGCTCGGGGCTTTTTATTATTTAGCCCCGAGGGCTCGGGGCTTTTTATTATTTAGCCCCGAGGGCTCGGGGCTTTATATTATTTAGCCCCGAGGGCTCGGGGCTTTTTATTATTTAGCCCCGAGGGCTCGGGGCTTTTTATTATTTAGCCCCGAGGGCTCGGGGCTTTTTATTATTTAGCCCCGAGGGCTCGGAGCTTTATATTATTTAGCCCCGAGGGCTCGGGGCTTTTTATTATTTAGCCCCGAGGGCTCGGGGCTTTTTATTATTTAGCCCCAAGGGCTCGGGGCTTTTTATTATTTAGCCCCGAGGGCTCGGGGCTTTATATTATTTAGCCCCGAGGGCTCGGGGCTATTTTTCATTCAGCCCCGAGGGCTCGGGGCTTTTTATTATTTAGCCCCGAGGGCTCGGGGCTTTATATTATTTAGCCCCGAGGGCTCGGGGCTTTTTATTATTTAGCCCCGAGGGCTCGGGGCTTTTTATTATTTAGCCCCGAGGGCTCGGGGCTTTTTATTATTTAGCCCCGAGGGCTCGGGGCTTTTTATTATTTAGCCCCGAGGGCTCGGGGCTATTTTTCATTTAGCCCCGAGGGCTCGGGGCTTTTTATTATTTAGCCCCGAGGGCTCGGGGCTTTATATTATTTAGCCCCGAGGGCTCGGGGCTTTTTATTATTTAGCCCCGAGGGCTCGGGGCTTTTTATTATTTAGCCCCGAGGGCTCGGGGCTTTATATTATTTAGCCTCGAGGGCTCGGGGCTTTTTATTATTTAGCCCCGAGGGCTCGGGGCTTTTTATTATTTAGCCCCGAGGGCTCGGGGCTTTTTATTATTTAGCCCCGAGGGCTCGGGGCTTTATATTATTTAGCCCCGAGGGCTCGGGGCTTTTTATTATTTAGCCCCGAGGGCTCGGGGCTATTTTTCATTTAGCCCCGAGGGCTCGGGGCTTTTTATTATTTAGCCCCGAGGGCTCAGGGCTATTTTTCATTTAGTCCCGAGGGCTCGGGGCTTTTTATTATTTAGCCCCGAGGGCTCGGGGCTATTTTTCATTTAGTCCCGAGGGCTCGGGGCTTTTTATTATTTAGCCCCGAGGGCTCAGGGCTATTTTTCATTTAGTCCCGAGGGCTCGGGGCTTTTTATTATTTAGCCCCGAGGGCTCGGGGCTATTTTTCATTTAGCCCCGAGGGCTCGGGGCTTTTTATCATTTAGCCCCGAGGGCTCGGGGCTTTATATTATTTAGCCCCGAGGGCTCGGGGCTTTTTATTATTTAGCCCCGAGGGCTCGGGGCTTTTTATTATTTAGCCCCGAGGTCACGGGGCTTTTTATTATTTAGCCCCGAGGGCTCGGGGCTTTTTATTATTTAGCCCCGAGGGCTCGGGGCTATTTTTCATTTAGCCCCGAGGGCTCGGGGCTTTTTATTATTTAGCCCCGAGGGCTCGGGGCTTTATATTATTTAGCCCCGAGGGCTCGGGGCTTTTTATTATTTAGCCCCGAGGGCTCGGGGCTTTTTATTATTTAGCCCCGAGGGCTCGGGGCTTTATATTATTTAGCCCCGAGGGCTCGGGGCTCTATATTATTTAGCCCCGAGGGCTCGGGGCTTTCTATTATTTAGCCCCGAGGGCTCGGGGCTTTTTATTATTTAGCCCCGAGGGCTCAGGGCTATTTTTCATTTAGCCCCGAGGGCTCGGGGCTTTTTATTATTTAGCCCCAAGGGCTCAGGGCTATTTTTCAGTTAGTCCCGAGGGCTCGGGGCTATTTTTCATTTAGCCCCGAGGGCTCGGGGCTTTTTATTATTTAGCCCCGAGGGCTCGGGGCTTTTTATTATTTAGCCCCGAGGGCTCGGGGCTTTTTATTATCTAGCCCCGAGGGCTCGGGGCTTTTTATTATTTAGCCCCGAGGGCTCGGGGCTATTTTTCATTTAGCCCCGAGGGCTCGGGGCTTTTTATTATTTAGCCCCGAGGGCTCGGGGCTTTATATTATTTAGCCCCGAGGGCTCGGGGCTTTTTATTATTTAGCCCCGAGGGCTCGGGGCTTTTTATTATTTAGCCCCGAGGGCTCGGGGCTTTTTATTATCTAGCCCCGAGGGCTCGGGGCTTTTTATTATTTAGCCCCGAGGGCTCAGGGCTATTTTTCATTTAGCCCCGAGGGCTCGGGGCTTTTTATTATTTAGCCCCGAGGGCTCAGGGCTATTCTTCATTTAGTCCCGAGGGCTTGGGGCTTTTTATTATTTAGCCCCGAGGGCTCGGGGCTATTTTTCATTTAGCCCCGAGGGCTCGGGGCTTTTTATTATTTAGCCCCGAGGGCTCGGGGCTTTATATTATTTAGCCCCGAGGGCTCGGGGCTTTTTATTATTCAGCCCCGAGGGCTCGGGGCTTTTTATTATTTAGCCCCGAGGGCTAGGGGCTTTATATTATTTAGCCCCGAGGGCTCGGGGCTTTTTATTATTTAGCCCCGAGTGCTCGGGGCTTTATATTATTTAGCCCCGAGGGCTCGGGGCTATTTTTCATTTAGCCCCGAGGGCTCGGGGCTTTTTATTATTCAGCCCCGAGGGCTCAGGGCTATTTTTCATTTAGTCCCGAGGGCTCGGGGCTTTTTATTATTTAGCCCCGAGGGCTCGGGGCTATTTTTCATTTAGCCCCGAGGGCTCGGGGCTTTTTATTATTTAGCCCCGAGGGCTCGGGGCTTTATATTATTTAGCCCCGAGGGCTCGGGGCTTTTTATTATTCAGCCCCGAGGGCTCGGGGCTTTTTATTATTTAGCCCCGAGGGCTCGGGGCTTTATATTATTTAGCCCCGAGGGCTCGGGGCTTTTTATTATTTAGCCCCGAGTGCTCGGGGCTTTATATTATTTAGCCCCGAGGGCTCGGGGCTTTTTATTATTTAGCCCCGAGGGCTCGGGGCTTTTTATTATTTAGCCCCGAGGGCTCGGGGCTTTTTATTATTTAGCCCCGAGGGCTCGGGGCTATTTTTCATTTAGCCCCGAGGGCTCGGGGCTTTTTATTATTTAGCCCCGAGGGCTCGGGGCTTTATATTATTTAGCCCCGAGGGCTCGGGGCTTTTTATTATTCAGCCCCGAGGGCTCAGGGCTATTTTTCATTTAGTCCCGAGGGCTCGGGGCTTTATATTATTTAGCCCCGAGGGCTCGGGGCTTTTTATTATTTAGCCCCGAGGGCTCAGGGCTATTTTTCATTTAGTCCCGAGGGCTCGGGGCTTTTTATTATTTAGCCCCGAGGGCTCGGGGCTATTTTTCATTTAACCCCGAGGGCTCGGGGCTTTTTATTATTTAGCCCCGAGGGCTCGGGGCTTTTTATTATTTAGCCCCGAGGGCTCGGGGCTTTATATTATTTAGCCCCGAGGGCTCGGGGCTTTTTATTATTTAGCCCCGAGGGCTCGGGGCTTTTTATTATTTAGCCCCGAGGGCTCGGGGCTTTTTATCATTTAGCCCCGAGGGCTCGGGGCTTTATATTATTTAGCCCCGAGGGCTCGGGGCTTTTTATTATTTAGCCCCGAGGGCTCGGGGCTTTTTATTATTTAGCCCCGAGGGCTCGGGGCTATTTTTCATTTAGCCCCGAGGGCTCGGGGCTTTATATTATTTAGCCCGAGGGCTCGGGGCTTTTTATTATTTAGCCCCGAGGGCTCGGGGCTTTTTATTATTTAGCCCCGAGGGCTCAGGGCTATTTTTCATTTAGCCCCGAGGGCTCGGGGCTTTTTATTATTTAGCCCCGAGGGCTCAGGGCTATTTTTCATTTAGTCCCGAGGGCTCGGGGCTTTTTATTATTTAGCCCCGAGGGCTCGGGGCTATTTTTCATTTAGCCCCGAGGGCTCGGGGCTTTTTATTATTTAGCCCCGAGGGCTCGGGGCTTTTTATTATTTAGCCCCGAGGGCTCGGGGCTTTTTATTATTCAGCCCCGAGGGCTCGGGGCTTTATATTATTTAGCCCCGAGGGCTCAGGGCTTTTTATTATTTAGCCCCGAGGGCTCGGGGCTTTTTATTATTTAGCCCCGAGGGCTCGGGGCTTTATATTATTTAGCCCCGAGGGCTCGGGGCTTTTTATTATTTAGCCCCGAGGGCTCGGGGCTTTTTATTATTTAGCCCCGAGGGCTCAGGGCTATTTTTCATTTAGCCCCGAGGGCTCGGGGCTTTTTATTATTTAGCCCCGAGGGCTCGGGGCTTTTTATTATTTAGCCCCGAGGGCTCGGGGCTATTTTTCATTTAGCCCCGAGGGCTCGGGGCTTTTTATTATTTAGCCCCGAGGGCTCGGGGCTTTATATTATTTAGCCCCGAGGGCTCGGGGCTTTTTATTATTTAGCCCCGAGGGCTCGGGGCTTTTTATTATTTAGCCCCGAGGGCTCGGAGCTTTATATTATTTAGCCCCGAGGGCTCGGGGCTTTTTATTATTTAGCCCCGAGGGCTCGGGGCTTTTTATTATTTAGCCCCGAGGGCTCGGGGCTTTTTATTATTTAGCCCCGAGGGCTCGGGGATTTATATTATTTAGCCCCGAGGGCTCGGGGCTTTTTATTATTTAGCCCCGAGGGCTCGGGGCTTTATATTATTTAGCCCCGAGAGCTCGGGGCTTTTTATTATTTAGCCCCGAGGGCTCGGGGCTTTTTATTATTTAGCCCCGAGGGCTCAGGGCTATTTTTCATTTAGCCCCGAGGGCTCGGGGCTTTTTATTATTTAGCCCCGAGGGCTCAGGGCTATTTTTCATTTAGCCCCGAGGGCTCGGGGCTTTTTATTATTTAGCCCCGAGGGCTCGGGGCTTTTTATTATTTAGCCCCGAGGGCTCGGGGCTATTTTTCATTTAGCCCCGAGGGCTCGGGGCTTTTTATTATTTAGCCCCGAGGGCTCGGGGCTTTATATTATTTAGCCCCGAGGGCTCGGGGCTTTTTATTATTTAGCCCCGAGGGCTCGGGGCTTTTTATTATTTAGCCCCGAGGGCTCGGGGCTTTTTATTATTTAGCCCCGAGGGCTCGGGGCTTTATATTATTTAGCCCCGAGGGCTCGGGGCTTTTTATTATTTAGCCCCGAGGGCCCGGGGCTTTTTATTATTTAGCCCCGAGGGCTCGGGGCTTTTTATTATTTAGCCCCGAGGGCTCGGAGCTTTATATTATTTAGCCCCGAGGGCTCGGGGCTTTTTATTATTTAGCCCCGAGGGCTCGGGGCTTTTTATTATTTAGCCCCGAGGGCTCGGGGCTTTTTATTATTTAGCCCCGAGGGCTCGGGGCTTTATATTATTTAGCCCCGAGGGCTCGGGGCTTTTTATTATTCAGCCCCGAGGGCTCGGAGCTTTTTATTATTTAGCCCCGAGGGCTCGGGGCTATTTTTCATTTAGCCCCGAGGGCTCGGGGCTTTTTATTATTTAGCCCCGAGGGCTCGGGGCTTTATATTATTTAGCCCCGAGGGCTCGGGGCTTTTTATTATTTAGCCCCGAGGGCTCGGGACTTTTTATTATTTAGCCCCGAGGGCTCGGGGCTTTATATTATTTAGCCCCGAGGGCTCGGGGCTTTTTATTATTTAGCCCCGAGGGCTCGGGGCTTTTTATTATTTAGCCCCGAGGGCTCGGGGCTATTTTTCATTTAGCCCCGAGGGCTCGGGGCTTTTTATTATTTAGCCCCGAGGGCTCGGGGCTTTATATTATTTAGCCCCGAGGGCTCGGGGCTTTTTATTATTTAGCCCCGAGGGCTCGGGGCTTTTTATTATTTAGCCCCGAGGGCTCGGGGCTTTTTATTATTTAGCCCCGAGGGCTCAGGGCTATTTTTCATTTAGTCCCGAGGGCTCGGGGCTTTTTATTATTTAGCCCCGAGGGCTCGGGGCTTTATATTATTTAGCCCCGAGGGCTCGGGGCTTTTTATTATTTAGCCCCGAGGGCTCGGGGCTTTTTATTATTTAGCCCCGAGGGCTCGGGGCTTTTTATTATTTAGCCCCGAGGGCTCGGGGCTTTATATTATTTAGCCCCGAGGGCTCGGGGCTTTTTATTATTTAGCCCCGAGGGCTCGGGGCTTTTTATTATTTAGCCCCGAGGGCTCAGGGCTATTTTTCATTTAGCCCCGAGGGCTCGGGGCTTTTTATTATTTAGCCCCGAGGGCTCAGGGCTATTTTTCATTTAGTCCCGAGGGCTCGGGGCTTTTTATTATTTAGCCCCGAGGGCTCGGGGCTATTTTTCATTTAGCCCCGAGGGCTCGGGGCTTTTTATTATTTAGCCCCGAGGGCTCGGGGCTTTATATTATTTAGCCCCGAGGGCTCGGGGCTTTTTATTATTTAGCCCCGAGGGCTCGGGGCTTTTTATTATTTAGCCCCGAGGGCTCGGGGCTTTTTATTATTTAGCCCCGAGGGCTCGAGGCTTTATATTATTTAGCCCCGAGGGCTCGGGGCTTTATATTATTTAGCCCCGAGGGCTCGGGGCTTTTTATTATTTAGCCCCGAGGGCTCGGGGCTTTTTATTATTTAGCCCCGAGGGCTCGGGGCTTTTTATTATTTAGCCCCGAGGGCTCGGAGCTTTATATTATTTAGCCCCGAGGGCTCGGGGCTTTTTATTATTTAGCCCCGAGGGCTCGGGGCTTTTTATTATTTAGCCCCAAGGGCTCGGGGCTTTTTATTATTTAGCCCCGAGGGCTCGGGGCTTTATATTATTTAGCCCCGAGGGCTCGGGGCTATTTTTCATTCAGCCCCGAGGGCTCGGGGCTTTTTATTATTTAGCCCCGAGGGCTCGGGGCTTTATATTATTTAGCCCCGAGGGCTCGGGGCTTTTTATTATTTAGCCCCGAGGGCTCGGGGCTTTTTATTATTTAGCCCCGAGGGCTCGGGGCTTTTTATTATTTAGCCCCGAGGGCTCGGGGCTTTTTATTATTTAGCCCCGAGGGCTCGGGGCTATTTTTCATTTAGCCCCGAGGGCTCGGGGCTTTTTATTATTTAGCCCCGAGGGCTCGGGGCTTTATATTATTTAGCCCCGAGGGCTCGGGGCTTTTTATTATTTAGCCCCGAGGGCTCGGGGCTTTTTATTATTTAGCCCCGAGGGCTCGGGGCTTTATATTATTTAGCCTCGAGGGCTCGGGGCTTTTTATTATTTAGCCCCGAGGGCTCGGGGCTTTTTATTATTTAGCCCCGAGGGCTCGGGGCTTTTTATTATTTAGCCCCGAGGGCTCGGGGCTTTATATTATTTAGCCCCGAGGGCTCGGGGCTTTTTATTATTTAGCCCCGAGGGCTCGGGGCTATTTTTCATTTAGCCCCGAGGGCTCGGGGCTTTTTATTATTTAGCCCCGAGGGCTCAGGGCTATTTTTCATTTAGTCCCGAGGGCTCGGGGCTTTTTATTATTTAGCCCCGAGGGCTCGGGGCTATTTTTCATTTAGTCCCGAGGGCTCGGGGCTTTTTATTATTTAGCCCCGAGGGCTCAGGGCTATTTTTCATTTAGTCCCGAGGGCTCGGGGCTTTTTATTATTTAGCCCCGAGGGCTCGGGGCTATTTTTCATTTAGCCCCGAGGGCTCGGGGCTTTTTATCATTTAGCCCCGAGGGCTCGGGGCTTTATATTATTTAGCCCCGAGGGCTCGGGGCTTTTTATTATTTAGCCCCGAGGGCTCGGGGCTTTTTATTATTTAGCCCCGAGGTCACGGGGCTTTTTATTATTTAGCCCCGAGGGCTCGGGGCTTTTTATTATTTAGCCCCGAGGGCTCGGGGCTATTTTTCATTTAGCCCCGAGGGCTCGGGGCTTTTTATTATTTAGCCCCGAGGGCTCGGGGCTTTATATTATTTAGCCCCGAGGGCTCGGGGCTTTTTATTATTTAGCCCCGAGGGCTCGGGGCTTTTTATTATTTAGCCCCGAGGGCTCGGGGCTTTATATTATTTAGCCCCGAGGGCTCGGGGCTCTATATTATTTAGCCCCGAGGGCTCGGGGCTTTCTATTATTTAGCCCCGAGGGCTCGGGGCTTTTTATTATTTAGCCCCGAGGGCTCAGGGCTATTTTTCATTTAGCCCCGAGGGCTCGGGGCTTTTTATTATTTAGCCCCGAGGGCTCAGGGCTATTTTTCAGTTAGTCCCGAGGGCTCGGGGCTATTTTTCATTTAGCCCCGAGGGCTCGGGGCTTTTTATTATTTAGCCCCGAGGGCTCGGGGCTTTTTATTATTTAGCCCCGAGGGCTCGGGGCTTTTTATTATCTAGCCCCGAGGGCTCGGGGCTTTTTATTATTTAGCCCCGAGGGCTCGGGGCTATTTTTCATTTAGCCCCGAGGGCTCGGGGCTTTTTATTATTTAGCCCCGAGGGCTCGGGGCTTTATATTATTTAGCCCCGAGGGCTCGGGGCTTTTTATTATTTAGCCCCGAGGGCTCGGGGCTTTTTATTATTTAGCCCCGAGGGCTCGGGGCTTTTTATTATCTAGCCCCGAGGGCTCGGGGCTTTTTATTATTTAGCCCCGAGGGCTCAGGGCTATTTTTCATTTAGCCCCGAGGGCTCGGGGCTTTTTATTATTTAGCCCCGAGGGCTCAGGGCTATTCTTCATTTAGTCCCGAGGGCTTGGGGCTTTTTATTATTTAGCCCCGAGGGCTCGGGGCTATTTTTCATTTAGCCCCGAGGGCTCGGGGCTTTTTATTATTTAGCCCCGAGGGCTCGGGGCTTTATATTATTTAGCCCCGAGGGCTCGGGGCTTTTTATTATTCAGCCCCGAGGGCTCGGGGCTTTTTATTATTTAGCCCCGAGGGCTAGGGGCTTTATATTATTTAGCCCCGAGGGCTCGGGGCTTTTTATTATTTAGCCCCGAGTGCTCGGGGCTTTATATTATTTAGCCCCGAGGGCTCGGGGCTATTTTTCATTTAGCCCCGAGGGCTCGGGGCTTTTTATTATTTAGCCCCGAGGGCTCAGGGCTATTTTTCATTTAGTCCCGAGGGCTCGGGGCTTTTTATTATTTAGCCCCGAGGGCTCGGGGCTATTTTTCATTTAGCCCCGAGGGCTCGGGGCTTTTTATTATTTAGCCCCGAGGGCTCGGGGCTTTATATTATTTAGCCCCGAGGGCTCGGGGCTTTTTATTATTCAGCCCCGAGGGCTCGGGGCTTTTTATTATTTAGCCCCGAGGGCTCGGGGCTTTATATTATTTAGCCCCGAGGGCTCGGGGCTTTTTATTATTTAGCCCCGAGTGCTCGGGGCTTTATATTATTTAGCCCCGAGGGCTCGGGGCTTTTTATTATTTAGCCCCGAGGGCTCGGGGCTTTTTATTATTTAGCCCCGAGGGCTCGGGGCTTTTTATTATTTAGCCCCGAGGGCTCGGGGCTATTTTTCATTTAGCCCCGAGGGCTCGGGGCTTTTTATTATTTAGCCCCGAGGGCTCGGGGCTTTATATTATTTAGCCCCGAGGGCTCGGGGCTTTTTATTATTTAGCCCCGAGGGCTCAGGGCTATTTTTCATTTAGTCCCGAGGGCTCGGGGCTTTATATTATTTAGCCCCGAGGGCTCGGGGCTTTTTATTATTTAGCCCCGAGGGCTCAGGGCTATTTTTCATTTAGTCCCGAGGGCTCGGGGCTTTTTATTATTTAGCCCCGAGGGCTCGGGGCTATTTTTCATTTAACCCCGAGGGCTCAGGGCTTTTTATTATTTAGCCCCGAGGGCTCGGGGCTTTATATTATTTAGCCCCGAGGGCTCGGGGCTTTTTATTATTTAGCCCCGAGGGCTCGGGGCTTTTTATTATTTAGCCCCGAGGGCTCGGGGCTTTATATTATTTAGCCCCGAGGGCTCGGGGCTTTTTATTATTTAGCCCCGAGGGCTCGGGGCTTTTTATTATTTAGCCCCGAGGGCTCGGGGCTTTTTATTATTTAGCCTCGAGGGCTCGGGGCTATTTTTCATTTAGCCCCGAGGGCTCGGGGCTTTTTATTATTTAGCCCCGAGGGCTCGGGGCTTTCTTTCATTTAGCCCCGAGGGTTCGGGGCTATTTTTTATTTAGCCCTGAGGGCTCGGGGCTTTTCATTATTTAGCTCCGAGGGCTCGGGGCTATTTTTTATTCAGCCCCGAGGGCTCGGGGCTTTTTAGTATTTATTTTTGTTGGTAATCGGCCATAGTGGTCACTCCCGAATTGAATAAGTTAACAAATTAATTTAATTGTCAAAGCACCAACGTTTCGTCTGCTGTGTGCAGACCTCTTCAGGGTGCATATATTTATTAATTCATGAGAATCTAATAGTCATTGTTAATTAAAATTCTTTTTTCATTGTTATTTAAAATTCCAGACGAAACGTTGGTGCTTTGACAATTAAATTAATTTGTTAACTTATTAAATTCGGGAGTGACCACTATGGCCGATTACCAACAAAAATATTTAAACACTGATGGTCGGATAAAAAACAAAAATATTTTTATTATTTAGCCCCGAGGGCTCGGGGCTGTTTTTCATTCAGCCCCGAGGGCTCGGGGTTATTTTTTATTTAGCCCCGAGTGCTCGGGGTTATTTTGCATTTAGCCCCGAGGGCTCGGGGCTTTTTATTATTTAAACCCGAAAGCTCGGGACTTCTCATTATTTAGCCCCGAGCGCTCGGGGCTTTATTTTAATTAGCCCCGAGGGCTCGGGGCTATTTTTTATTCAGCTCCGAGGGCTTGGGGCTATTTTTTATTTAGCCCCGAGTGCTCGGGGCTTTTCATTATTTAGCCCCGAGTGCTCGGGGCACTTTATTATTCAGCCTCGAGTGCTCAGGGCTATATTTTATTCAGCCCCGAGGGCTTGGGGCTTTTCATTATTCATCCCCGAGTGCTCAGGGCTATTTTATCATTCATCCCTGAGTGTTCAGGGCTATTTCTCTATTGATCCCCGAGTGTTCAGGGCTATTTGATTGTTCAGCCCCGGGTGCTCGGAGCTATTTTATATTTGGCCCCGAGTTCTCGAGGCTATTTTAGTGGTATTAGAATGATAGAACGAGTTCTCTCCAAATCCATTTATTTTTTAGTTTTATTTGGTTTTATTCAGTTTTTAGTTGATTTTATTTGGTTTTCCGAATTTTCTGGTTTTTTCAGGTTTTTTTGGTTCTCAGAAATCTTCCTATACATCTTCAATTCTCAAAATGGTTGAATATGTATGATTCAATCGCCACTACATCTTCATTGTAGTGATAATAGAATGATAGAACGAGTTCTTTCCAAATTGTATTCATCTTTTGGATTTCGTTGGTTTCATTTGGGTTTTCCCGGTTTTTTCAGGTATTTTTAGTTTTCAGAAATCTTTCTACACATCTCCGATTCTGAAAATGGTTGAGGATATATGATTAAATCGCCACTACATTTTCATTGTAGTGCTAATAGAATGATAGAACGGGTTTTCTCTAAATTGTATTTATCTTCTGGTTTTCTTTTGTTTTATTTAGTTTTTTCAGGTTTTTTTTGGTTACCAGAAATCTTTTTATACATCTCCAATTCTCGAAATGGTTGAAGATGTATGATTAAATCGCCACTACATCTCCATTGTAGTGATAATAGAATGATAGAACGAGTTTTCTCCAAATTGTATCCATCTTTTGGTTTTATTTGGTTTTTTCAGTTTTTTTTTTGGCTTTCAGAAATCTTTCTATGCATCCCCAATTCTCAAAATGGTTGAAGATATATGATTGAATAGCCACTGCATCTCCATTGTAGTGATAATAGAATGATAGAACGAGTTTACTTAAAATCCATTTAGTTTTTGATTTTATTTGGTTTCATTTGGTTTTATCTCGTTTTTTCATTTTTTTTTCTGGTTTTCAGAAATCCCTCTATACATTAGTGGTATTAGAATGATAGAACGAGTTCTCTCCAAATCCATTTTTTTTTTAGTTTCATTTGGTTTTATTTAGTTTTTAGTTGATTTTATTTGGTTTTCCGAATTTTCTGGTTTTTTCAGGTTTTTTTGGTTCTCAGAAATCTTCCTATACATCTTCAATTCTCAAAATGGTTGAAGATATATGATTGAATCGCCACTGCATCTCCAATGTTGTGATAATAGAATGATAGACCGAGTTTTCTCCAAATTGTATTTATCTTTCGGTTTTATTCGGTTTTATTTGGTTTTTTCAGTTTTTTTTTGGTTTTCAGAAATCTTTCCATACATTTCCAATTCTCAAAATGGTTGAAGATGTATGAGTAAATCGCCACTACATCTATATTGTAGTGATAATAGAATGATAGACCGAGTTTCCTCCAAATTGTCATTCTCTTCTGGTTTTCTTTGGTTTTATTTAGTTTTATTTGGTTTTTTCAGTTTTTTTTTGGTTTTCAGAAATCTTCCTATACATCTCTTATTCTCAAAATGGTTAAAGATATATGATTAAATCGCCACTACATCTCCATTGTAGTGATAATAGAATGATAGCACGAGTTCACTCCAAATCTATTTATTTTTTGGTTTTATTTGGTTTTATTTGGTTTTTTCTGTTCTTTTTGGTTTTCAGAAATCTTTCTTGGATCTCCAATTCTCAAAATGGTTGAAGATAAATGCAGATTTGCTTTATCTATGCATCCGAAAAATCACAGATATCGATGTTTCGTGGACTCCTGGACACAAATGACACGTGGAAAGACTGCGTTAAGAAAATAATCTCAGAAATTATGAGTAAAGAGATGCAAATAATGTACATGGTAAAGGACGTCGAACCAGTTTCAGCAAGAAAAGTGACTTCAGTACTACATCAACTTATAAATGCTTGGAAGGTAGTCTTTTTTTATTATCCATTTATTCGAAAAATTTTCATTATCGATGTACTTATTGTATTTTTGGTTTATCTATATGTCGATTTAGATCTCTCGATGAGAAAATTACCCTCCGCTGATATGAACATCATCCAATACGTTTGGAATTATTTGTCTCCGAATAATAAAATCGAAAAAGAACAAACGTAATGATGATAATAAATGAGGAAGAACGATGGAGCAGAATGGCAGCGATTTCCTTTTGTTAAATCTTTTAATTCTAGTATTAATATAACAGAATTTTCATTTTATAACGTGTTAAAAGGCCTAAAAGGGGGAATAGGTTAGTGTTATATGTAAAACAAATTGGGGTGGAGTGGACATTCGAATCGATCGGCTAGAGTTTCAGATTTTCTCATGATTTTATTGGAAATTTGAGGAAATTTTGAATAGAAAACATGTGTCAACATAATTATTCTTTTATTTTGTGAAAATTGGATTTCTAAAAAATAAATTGTGACCTGTCTTTTATTGGAAATTTGCTCAACTGCCCAATGAGATCGTTATAAAAAAACTATCTTCAATATTTACATTGCGTTCACGTTATTTTCACCATAAAAAATACTAAAACTTCAACCCTTGTGTCCATTTCACCCCACCTTCTCCCGATGTAGATTCTCAGAGCAACTATGTAAATTTTTCGTCAATTTACTAGTGAAGAAAAACATGGTTCATTAGGCTCTTTTTCAGTTATTTCTTATTTATCATTATATAGCGAGGAACCTTCAGTATTGGATAATATAATTCAAGTATTTATAATGCATTATCATTTTGATGCTCTGGAATTTACGTTAAATAGTAAATTGATTGTCTCAGGTGCCATTTTCGTTAGTGTTTATTTTCTTATATTTTTTCCATCCTTGATTTAGTGAAAGAAAGTCTCTTCTCATTTGTCAAGCGTTCCTGAAGGGTAACTTCGACTAATATTAGTTTAATCTACATTGTAGTCCAAATGGTTCATCGTTTATTGAAAAAAAAATCTTTAAAAAATGCCAAAATGTTAATTACTTGATGTGCATACATTTCTATTTGTATTTATTTTCGAACTACAGAAATTCTGCGTTTATGTTTTGCAATATGTTCTAAAATAAAGTCTCAATATAAATTACAATATAGTAGCACTATAATATTGAATAAAACCTGGAAAAATTCATATAAAACAAATTGAGACTTCCTCCATCCCCTAGAACTTGCGTCTTCCGGGATGATTCACTCTTGAGTCTCAAGGATTCATTCACTCTTGAACCTCGAAATATGATAAATCCTGATTTCAAGGCTCAATCAAAGACTGCATCTCAAGCTTTGAGGAAGATTCAATTGTGAAGCTTCATCAAAGACTGCATCCCAGGTTTTGAGGAAGCCTCAGTGTCAAACTCGATCGAAGACTGCATCTCAAGCTTTGAGGAAGCTTTAATTGTCAAGCTTCATCCAAGACTGAAACTCAAGCTTTGAGGAAGCTTTAACTGTCAAGCTTCATTTAAGACTGAATCTCAAGCTTTGAGGAAGTTTCGATTGTCAAGCCTTATCGAAGATTGACAATCGATCCTTGATCAAACCTTGACTCTCGAGACTTGATTCAATATTCAGCCTCGAGCCTTGAATTAGTGTCTCATTTCCGGCTTTCAGCAGGCTTGCTGCAGACTTGAAGATCCAGGCTGGAGCAAGATTGATCAACCTTGACTCCAGCCTGATTCAGTCTAGAATCCTTCGTTCATTCTCACCTGGGTACGAGGCGCTCAGGTGCCCAAATTCACTACCCCCACCAGGCAGTCCAAAGGACTACTCGCTCTCTTGCTCCGAAACCCTCGTACGAGTCGGTTGAATTTTATAATTTATCCGGACATTAAGAGCTGTTATATTTTTCATTCAATTTTATTTAATCATCGATAAACATTGAAGGCAATTGATCTGACAGAATCATTATATATTTTATATAAACATTATTTTATGATTTATTTCTTTGAATTTATCATAACATTTATTTGATGACTCGATTGGAACGAGTAGAATTTTTTATAATTTAAATTTTTCTATATTTTGTATGGATGTGTGAGCGATAATGATCCTTGGTATGTACAAAATCACAAGTGTTATTTTTACGCTAAAATTTTCAACAACGATGATGATGCCTGTCAATTTTGAGCTCATTTGCATGAATAGTTCTCGAGTTATCGCTGTTTTAGTGAATTTTACCAAATCTGATATTTTGATGATGGTTTCAAAAAAGTTGTATCAGTGCTTCTGAGACTATTGAGGCTCGGAGTGAATAGAGAATGAAATGCTACATTGATTGAAATCACTAATAGTCCTGCCAGATCACTGGATTCGAAAAGAATCCACGAAACACATCCACCTGAGAAACTCCTGTTTTCAGCCATTATTGAGTTGTATACTCCAATAGATGGCGAATTCATAAGCCAAATTTATCTTTCGGTAGTATATCATAATACTTGAGTAATGATATATTACATCATCTGGGTATCAATGAAAAGTCACAGTTGTAATAAACGAATCATCATAAACAAATGATCTCTGAAAATCGAGAGCAGGAAGAATTGAATAGCTTCAACCAATTCGAATAACATCTGATTATCGATTAGTGAAAAAGTGGATAAATACGAAAACGACAATTGCAAATTATCTGACAAATCAGATGGAAACATCTATTAAGAATTACATGATAATTGTTGACAAATTAAATGAATAACTTCCATTCGGAAGCATATTGCTAAAGTATTAGCAGAAAAAGCTGTATCAGTTAGAAAGCAATACTATTATCCACTTGTTTTTTTTTTTAAGAAAAAGATTATAATTGCACCTATTTGTTGAGTCTTGTTGATTTAATAAACTGCGTTCATTGGAGATTGTCAATACTGTGTTCTGATTTTCAAGCCTTATACATTACTAAATACACTGCAAAAACAAATTTTTGAAATTAAGATACTTTTGTAGACACTTTAGAAACACTTTGGAGACATTGTTGCTAGTGAATGGCAATTTTAAGATATTTTTTAATTCGAAGATATTGTTCTCTAACTGATATCTTAACTTAGGATACTTTTTATTACAGTGTAGACACGTCCTCTATCTTTAAAAAACATTTCTTGAGGTCAATTTTCTTGTTGCAGTCCTTGAGCTGAGTGGCTGTTCTCGTATCGAAGCCATTATAGCATGACTTAACGATGTGCATTTTGTTCTTAAATCATCCGTTTTGTCTTCTCTATTTTTCATCACAACTTCTTGTATGAAATGTGATAAAGTTTTCGGTATTTCTCCATTCACATCGTCCAGCATTCCACTTGGAGGTGAATGAGACGTGGTCTCAACTACAAATGATCGAATATCTTCTCTGATAATTGCCGCAGCAGCTTCCACTACCCGTATCCGTTCCTCTTCAGAAGTGATTCTTTCATTCTCGTACCAAGTTTTCGATAATATACTAGCCGGTGTACCACACAAAGATATAATAGTCAATGATCCAACCTTTGCCGTAATCATTATATCTGTTGAATATTTTTCTTTCAATTTAGAAATAATTGTCTTATCATCGGGAACATACTCCGTAGGGATACCTTTGAGCTCTTTCAATGTGAATTGTGCATCTTCGTTATTCTCTATATAAAAGAAAATCTCCTCCATTGCTTCTGTGACCTCATCATTTTGGCGAGGCTTTTTATCTGCAGTCGGTACCCGATTTAAAAAATTAGTATAGCAAATTGTGTAGTATTTTGCTTCGGCAGCTACCAAGTCATGCTCAAAAAATATGCGATCTTTTACTTGTTTTCCCAACAAATCGTCTCGTTTCTCTGCTTTTTTGATGACATTGTCTCTGAATTCAAAAGTACTGATTTTACTAATCCTGCGTTTATATTTTTCAATTTTTTTTCATCTCTGTTGCTTCATCAGCTGCTTGGCCACAAAATATGCATAATTTTTTGAAATCAAAAGTCTTATTCCTCTTTTTACGAGGTGAATGTGATGATGGCGAAGATTTATCCTCTTCTAGGCATCGCTTGAATGCTGCAATTGAATTTTTATTGACGTACACTTTACGACAATCGCTATGCACATTCACAGAAGTTAAGGTATTCAAATATTTTATGTGTCCATCATTCCTTGCAGTGCTAGCAGTTTTTAAGGTTTGTAAACCACGCACAACATTTACACTATCGCCTTCTGAAAGCGACTTATCGCATATGAAACACAAATCAGCCATCTAACCTCAAGTTGTACGTTTGTCACTGCTGAGATACGGTTCTCAACTGAGGAATGAACTTGGTATAGGAAATGATGCCTCCAAAAAGAAACCGGCTTTGCCGATGGAACATCTGTCCCAACGTACTATGAATTGAAAGGTCGCCTTGGGGGCCCCTACTTCAACGTATAATATATCGTCGCCTTAGAGTGAAAGAGGCGTAAGTCTCATCTTTCCCAATTTTTTTCCTTCAAAATAAAAAATAGACGTATCTCCACCATTATTGCTCCAATAGGCTTTCCAAGGCCTTTTACGCAATATTAGTGAAAAAAAAAATTAATAACATAAAGGCGTAAGTAACACTGACTAATAACAAAGGGGCGTGAGTGCCGGAGATACGCCCTTTTGTTTTTAGTGATTTCATTGAATTTTTCCTAATCTTCGGAAAAAAACTAATAACAAATGGGCGTAAGTGCCATAATTCAGATAAAAATCACGAAGAACAAAAAGGCGTAAGTGCCAAATTTGAAATAAAAAATCCTATAAACGCGCGTCAAAAATTACTGAATCATGTTCGTCAAAATTTCGCGTAAATTCATGAATTTTTCATCTGTGCATACTAGTTTTTCGTCGATTCTTATTATTTTTTCATCACCTAGTGAAATGTCCCACGTTTGATGGGAAAGTCCAGTACTTTTTGGTGAAAATTTCGCTTCGTGTATGAAGAAAATAAATATTGGGACGAAGAATTCATTGAAGAGCTGAAGCAGGATAAGTCTATCTTTTGCCGTTAATTTTTTTTAGAATATCTCGAAAAATAAAGGAGATAGGGCGATTCTATCCCCACTTTTTTTTTAGATAATCGCGATAATGACAACATAGAAAGATTAGGATAAAATGGGCGTATCTCTTTTAGTTCTCGAGATATTCTCAAAAAATAGTAAAAAAAATTGATTCATTTTTTTTGATCTTCTGACTACTGAATTGAACTACATTTCACTTTATCGTCTTTTTTTGAGAATATCTCAAAAAAGATGATAAAGTCGTAAATTAAGGGGGATGGAGCGAGTTTGTATCGATGATTTTTTTTGTGCAGAATTTCGAGAAATGCAAAATGGATTCAAATGAAATTCCCCTATCTCGCTTATTTTCAAAAATTTAAAACAAAAATATTGGTGAAGGAAATGAACTCATCCTGTTCTACTTTTTTCTCTAGTCATTTAAACTTGACTTTATTCTGTCATTCCTAGTAATTGAGACATCCAACAGAATCGAACAAACAGTAACTGTGGTCTGACGAAGTGTAATTAGAGGGAATCGCACTGACAGACTTGTTTGTCCGTTTCGTTCGTCTCTTGATTGGCTATTGGTCGAAAAGTCACGTCCCAGATCTCTAGTCCAGGACGCGCACAAAGTTCATGCGTCCCTATTCCCGTGCCCTATTGCCCTACTGCCCCATTTATAGTTCACCTCTCACACGAACTGTTGCCATCCTCAAGGAGCAACAGAAGACCTAGTAAATTTCAAATTTCGACTTCGAGTAGTTTCTATCTGTACAGACAGAAAAAGAGTTAAATTTTTTGTATGAAATCGTTAATAACAATTTATACGAGATAAAATTCTCAAATTCGATGAAGTGCATCTGTAGAGAATGTAATGAGAAATAAAATAAGTCCTAGAAACAAGAAATTGTTTGAAAACTGTGAAATTTTTCTGTGGTTTTGAAAATTCCGTCAAAACTTGAAAAAATGTAGGAATGTAAAAAACGCAGAAAATTCTCCAATTTTCAATTGATTTTCATGTTTCTAAGACTTATTTCATTTCTCATTACATTCTTTACAGATTTACTCGTTTAAATTTGAGAATTTCATCTCGTATAAATGTGTTATTAACGGTTTTATACAAAAATTTTATTTTTTTTGCTTTACTGTACGAATAAAAACACGTTAAAGATAAGTTGAAACGTAAAAATAAGATAATTAAATTCTTTTCGTCATTTTTTTTGAGAATCTCTTGGAAAGAATATCTTTTTTGCAAGCAATAATAAATTTTGATGGTCGGAGAGAAAATATGAAAAAAGAGAAAAAAAATATCTCAGAAAGTAAACGTGATAGAGCGATTTCAGTTCAATCATTTTTGGTGGCTTTTGCAATTCCCTACAAAAAAAAAATTCAGGCAAAATTGCTCTATTTCGCTCATTTTCCGCGATATTTCATTGAACATTGCCACAAAGATGATTTGAAACGTGAAATCCGAATTATTCTACTTTTTTTGTTATTCACTTTTTTAAAGAAATATCTTGAAAACTAAGCGCGATAGAGCGATTTCACCTTCATCTTTTTTTTTGTAGCTCTTGAATTTCCCCACAAAAAATGATCGAAGCAAAATCCAATTCTGTTTGAAAATAATCACAAATATAAATCAAAACGTGAAATATGAATTATTTGATTTTCTTTCTCATTCACTTTTTTCGAAATATCTTGGAAACTAGGCAATATCAACCAATTTCACTTCGATCTTTCTTGTAGCTTTTGAAATTCTTCGCGAAAAAGGGTCCGAACCAAATCGCCTCATCTCGTTCACTTTCCAGAATATTTAATTGAGAATGGTCACAGAGATAATTTGAATCGTCAAAACCGAACGATTCCCTTTTTTGCCACTCATTTTTTTGAAAATATTCCAAAAACTAATGAAGATACGTCCTTTTCACCCTCATACTTTCCCAATGCTTTCAAAATTTTCTGCAAAAAAAACATCAAGGCGAAATCGCTCCATCTCGTTTACTTTCCAAAAAATTCCATCAAGAATTATCTAATAATTTCTCTATTTTTATTTAATCCACGTTTTTTTTTTCAATATTCCGAAAACTTTGCGAGATAGAGCGCTGTGTCAGTCATAACTTCCTCCTGTAACTCTTGAAATTCTCTCTCAAAAAAAATTAAGACAGAATCACTTTATCTCGTTTGCTTTACGAGAAATTCCATTTGAAGAATACCCACAAATTTTGAATCGAAACTTAAAATCCGAATTATTCAATTAATTCTTCATATCCCCTTTTTTTCCTTTAAATTTCTCGGAAACTAAGCGAGATACATCGATTTAACCCTCAACCCTTCTTCGCAAACCTCAAAATTCTCTACAAAAAAAGGATTCTCACAAAATCGCCCTATTCCCCATATTAAAAAAAAAAACCATTCACAAAAAAAAACAAGTGGATGATAGTATTGCTTTCCGACTGATATAGTTTTTTCTGCTAATACTTTAGCAATATGCTTCCGAATGGAAGTGAGACAACTTTTTTTAAAACCATCATTAAAATATCAAATTTTGAGAAATTCATTAAAACGTCAATAACTCGAGAACTAATCATGCAAATAAGCTCAAAATTGACAGACATCTAACTGATGAAACTCTCGAGATAATAAATGAGTATAAATAACATCAGTTGAATAGTTTCCAGAAATTCCATTAAAAACTGATTTCCGAAAAAAGGCATCTCAAAAAGTACCGATCGGATTCTCTTCAAATAAAGCTCAAAAAACAGAGTTTGTCGAGGGGAAGTTTTCCACAAAATATGAAATTTTTTCTATAAAACCATTTTGCTGTAATTGAGACTTTTATGTACACCCAGACATACACCCACACACACACACAGACATGCGCTAAAAAAATCATTTTCTCTTTATTTAGATCATTTTAAGTAATTTCTATTGAAAAAATTACAATTGAAAATTCTGATGATTACATAGCTTCCTTTGGGAAACAAAAACTACAAAAAAATAATAATTTCTCCTCTTTAAAAAAAAATTCTTCTCATTCACATCATTTCATTGTGTCCCATTCATTCACGATGAGCCCTAAAATTCAATCAAATCCGCAATATTCCATCAGGACCATTGATCTCAGCAATGATGAATATGGAATAGTACTGATCCACTCTAAACACTGCTATTGCATAAGAAAACCAAAGAGATTGAATAGTGCGACAGAGAAAGAAGACAGAAAAAAAGGGGGTGGGGGTGGGAAAACACACACACACACATACATACAGTAGGTGGATTGTGTGAAGCGCGCGCCACTATCAGTAAATCGATGCGAAAGGATAGAGCAGTTTGACTCGTTCGGTACTCTCTTTTCCATACAAACACAGACTCTCACTCTAATACGAACGAACCAATACTGCCACTACTTCTTCTTCTTCTACTTTTTTTTTTCATCTCCCCCCCCCCTTTTGTTTTGCAATTCGGGAGTCAAGCTCGCCCACCACTGGCAACCCAATTCGATGGAGGCTTGCGCTCACGTGTGTAACACTCAGTCCTAGTTAAACGGTGAAACGAATAACAACATTGGATTAATTTTCGTGTCATTGTGTGAATTATGACTGAATGAAGATACTTTCTGTTCATTCGAAATTAACGATTTTCCACTCCATTCTCAATTGATTTTATTGAGGTGAGTATTTCATTCAAATTTCAATATTTAATGAAAAGATTTTGAATGAATTTTCTAAAAGATATAAAAAAAATCATCGCTATTAATTTTTTTTTAAAAGAAAAATATGGAAATATCATGGAATTGAAGTGATTTTTTTTTATCAAATTGACCTGAAATTATAATTTTTTTTTCTCATTATTTTGCAAGTGTTCCGGAAAATGAGCGAGATAAAGCGATTTTTTTTAAATTTTGGAACAATTTTTTTTTTGTCAGCAAATTTAAAAAATTCAAGCAAAATCGCTTTATTTCGGTTATTTTTCGGAATTTTTGAGGAAAATAATGGAAAAAATTGAGTTATTTCCTTGCATTGTGGATGTTCAGTGCTGAATTTATGTAATTGCAATTATCTAGAGTGAAACTCGAGCCTTTTCTGGGGATTCAGTTGAACTGAAAGGAATACTATTTGTTGTAGAATTGTGTCCGCGCATGTGACCCATATGAACTACCTCTGGCACAAATGTGCATGACCTCATTTAATTCTCTGTACTTGTCTCCTCGTTTTCTAGGAATTTTTCAGAATTAATCCTTCTTTCTCAGAACATGAATGGGGATTATTTTCATTGATTGCATTTTTCAACATATTCATAAAATTTAATTAAATTTTGTAGGAAATCTGGGCAGATTGAATTTTCTCATGAACTATAAGTTGGACAACTTTTCAAGTATGTCCCAGGTATTTGGCCAATGAGAAGAGAGGTCAGGAATAATGAGGCCTGTTGAAAATGCAAATGATAATGTTCAATTAGGATCTCATTAAGCTGGATTTATTTTTTACTTCGGAGTTATTAGGAATTAATTATTTTTCATGAAAATGAGAAAACAAAAGATTAATTTTATGATTAAAATTTCTAGAGAGTAAAAAAATGAAAAAATTTATTGTTAAAAGAATTTTTCAATATTTTTCACTGAAGTGAAAAATTAATTAATTAATTTTTTTTTTCTGGAAATTCTTCCAGTGGAAAAATTATTCATCGTTGAATTGGTAAAACAGAATGAGTAGATTTATTTTTTGATAATTTTTTATCAGAATATTTTGGAAATTCAGCGAGATAAAGCGATTTTGCCTTGATTCTTTTTTGTAAAGCATTTTACGTGCTATGAAGAAGGTTTTTAGCAAAATCGCCTTTTCTCGTTCAATTTTTGAGATTTTTTAAGAAAAAAAAACGACAAAAAAAAATTTCACTTTTTTATGTTTTCAATTTTTTTTTCTTGTTTCTAATCTTTTGATTTATCTCTGTAATAATTCTTGAAGGAATATTTCCGTAACTAAGGGAGATACGTCCTCTTTACTCCAGTCCTTTTTTTCATGAAGAGTCTCA
This sequence comes from Aleiodes leptofemur, assembly GCA_963942555.1. Lineage (NCBI taxonomy): Eukaryota > Metazoa > Arthropoda > Insecta > Hymenoptera > Braconidae > Aleiodes > Aleiodes leptofemur. The sequence goes on along the minus strand of OZ012623.1, from coordinate 4,601,814 downwards.
AAAGCTACGAAAAAAGACGTGGATAAAATCGCTCTATCTCGCTTATTTTCCAAGATATTCTGAAAAAAATTAATGCCAAGAGAATGAACAGCCTCTTATTATCTTTCGGTTGATCTTCGTGATGATTCTGAATGATACATCTCGGAAACTAAGCGAGATAGCGTAATTTCGATCGAATCCCTCTCGGTAGAGAATTTTAAGAGCAAAAAAAATATTAATTTTAAAAAAACTTCGAAAATAATTCTGAAAATTCTTAAAAATTTCAAATGGTGAAATATCGTCACCTTAAAAACAAAGGGGCGTAAGTGCTATACTTATACACAGCACTTACGCCCCTCTGTTTCTGAGAAAACGGTGAATAGATTTCTAAGAGAACATATGAACAAAAAAAAATTGCTGGAGTTTAATTCCAGACAATTTCAAACCGAAAGAAAATCGAAAATAATTTTCAAAATATTGCGAAAATAATTTTGCAGATAAGTTAGAAAATTCTGAAATTGGGAAATATAGCTATTTTTTTTTGAAGAATGTGAGTAAAATTGCTCTATTTCGCTTAGTTTCCAAGATATTCTCGAAAAACAGAGCAAAAATCAGACTTTCGAGTCCATTTCTATCTTAGCCTAGTCTCCAGCTTCTATCCTCTCACTTGAATTTTCTCAAAAGATCGATTCCCGAGGCCTCATCCCTTCAACCCAATAGACCGTTCTAGAAAGTGCTGTTGAATTCTTAGAAGCCGAACTTCACCGCAACTAGAAGTATCATTCTCCGAATTTCATGAAAATCCTGTCCTACAAAAACTGTATTGTTCCCAAGCTTTTTTTTTTTTTTTCTTGAAAATTCCTCGAATACAGTGTCGAGACACTTCTGCGTCTTTTTTTTTTTCATGCAGACTGCTTGAGATTATCAGGATAATTAAGGAGCACATGAGTACCTAAAGAGACACGTATATACTTGACATTGTTTCTGAATAATAAGAGGAGTGGGAAAATTCACGGGCTCATCACGAAGTTCTTAGAATTGTGAGTCCAGAAGGGACTAGGACAAAATGGCGGTTTTTTCCGAGACAAAGAGCTTCACGAAGGAATCTGAAAAAATTAGATGAGAATGTAGAGATTTTTTAATGAATTTTTTCAATTTTTTTTTAGGTTGTCCGCTTTTTTTTGTTCTAAAATTCTGGTTTATTTTAAATATCTTAGACCAAAGAATTTTATACGAAAATATCTCAAGATGAAAATATCTCAGGTAAAAATATCTCAGGTAAAGATATCTCAGACCAAAGTATTTTATTCGGAAATATCTCAAGATAAAAATATCGCTGACAAAAATATCTCAAGATAAAAATATCTCTGACAAAAATATCTCAAATCCAAAATATCTGAGATAAAAATATCACAGGTAAAAATATTTCAAAAGAAAAATATCTCAGGACGAAAATATCTCATCAAAGCAATCAACATCTAAGGTTTTTGTCCTGAGATATTTTCGTCCGGAGATATCCTCATTTTGAGAGATCTTTACCTGAGATATTTCGGTTTTGAGATATTTGTGTCTGAGATATTTTCATCTAGAGAAATTCTTGTTTTGAGATATTTTTATTTTGAGATATTCATGTCTGAGATATTTTTGTCCTGAGACATTTTTTGAGATATCCTTGCTTCGAGATATTTTCGTCCTGAGATATTCTTCCTTTGAGATATTTTTGTTTTGAGATAATTGTTTGAGATATTTTCATTCGGAGAAATTCTTGTTTTGAAATATTTTTACCCGAGATATTTTTGTTTTGAGATATTTGTCTTTGAGATATTTTCGTCCGGAGATATTCTTATTTTGAGATATTCTCACCTGAGATATTTTCGTCCTGAGACATTCCCTGAGATATTTTTGTACAAAATCCTCAGGTCTGAGATATTTTCTGCCCAACCTATTTTGCTCTTGAGATGTTTTCACCCGAGATATTTCTGCTCGTGTTTTTATTGTCAAGAGATTTTTTTGCTGAGATGTCCTGGACCAAAATCTTTCAGACAGAAATATCTCCAATTTTATCCAAATATTTCGAAATTGAATTTTTACTCCCCACACGCTGCAACTTCAATCATAGAGAATTAATTATATATTATTGATTTTTATATCTAACACAATTTCGACCAATAGGATGGTCCTAGCGAGTGCTTCGTAGTGCGAGAAATGGAGGATATTTCCCGATAATTCCCGGTTTATTGTGTTAGAGTAATATCAAATATCGTGATCCAATTAATCGCAATGTTTATGGGTAGAATAAATCAGTGTGAAATCCTATCTCGGACTCTCGTTACTCGCACAATGAGATATTCTCTTGCACGAGTGAAGAATTTTTTTGTTCCTCGAAAAAAAACTCCTCGTGTATTTTAATAACAATAATAATAATTTATCCGCTATTCACTAGTTTTTTTTATTTATAAAACTGTGAAAATTCTCCCATTCTACACATATAATATGCGCAGAAAACAGCACCATCTACGTCGAAATCGGCCACCATTTTGTGATGCAGACTGACTTAACCCTTTAACGTTTATGGGCATTTCCCCCACTCTGCGGCCTTGTAAGCAGGCAGCGCATATCTACGCTAAGGGCCATGCTACATAAGACGCAGGCGCATCGTAAGCGCAGTGTTGTGCGTTACCACGTGAATTCATTCAATTTGAATATAATTTGAATGACAGCTGTCAAAATTTCAAAATCTCATTTTATCCCAAGTTGATTGAAGATGCAAGAAAAATAATGGATTTCAATAGATTATCACTATTTATGTATGGATGGATTTCACAAAATATTATTATTTCTAGAATTTTATGTCTATATCATGAATAAAAATCGTCGGCGTTAAGGGGTTAGACCCATCAACGAAAAAGAAGATTCCCATAGCTTTTACACAAATATTTTCTTGGAGATGACAGACAATAACCATGAAGAATCTTTCGAATTGACGAGAAGATTGTGACTCTATCTCTCTCATTAATTGCGAGTGTATTTATTTTTTAATATCTTTTGAGTTCATCTGCTGGAAATATTCATATTTTCAGTTTGATTCAAATTCAAAGAACGGGCGTTACATCGCTTCCTGCGTTGCGTATACGTTTGCGTCTTATGTAGCATGTCCCTAACGTGTAACCGTGAGCTTTAGCAAGCAATAGTGTACCTACTACGAGGTTACTGTTTGTTTTGAAATTTTATCGGGTATGTTATGGTTAGTCAATAATGTTGAGTTTTTACGTTTCATTTTTTGTAATTTTCTATTCTACATCATCAGAAATAATATTGAAAGAAATATAATTCAAGACTATTTAAGGATGTTCTACAGGTATTTTATCAAAATTAAAAAATGTAAGAATTAAATGAGATTTTTTTCCAAGGTTCTCCAATTCATACAAAAACCTTATGCAAAATTTTGGATTTTTTTCATACCTGGTTTAAAAGTTGTAATTTCTTAAAAACCATCGTTTAACATGTACTCTTATGGGAAATTCACAAAAGCTTAAATAACTTTTCGAAAAATTCTTCTGATTGGATGAAATTTCGGAAATAGATGAGGAATAACTCCCCGCACAATCGTAACATTTTTATACGACGATGAGATCAACAATTGGCATTAGAATTAATAGAAATGCTCGAAAAATTGTCAATCCCGCGTAAGTGCTGCCAGCTTGTGTCGCCAGAATTTCCTAGAATGCAACGCTTTTTTCAAAATAATTCTCAAACTAATTAAATAGAGAATGAAAAAATATCTATGAAATGTAATGATAATATTATAATATTTGAACACCCGCAGCTTTCCATAATTCCCTGAAGATCATTTTAATGAGGAATTTAAAAACTCATTTTTTCATGTTCAGGGATTTGAACACTGACGAAATCACTACCCCTCTCATGCCGCACAGCCCCCGCTAACGGTCCATGTAGAACATCCTCAAATAACAAAGGAAAGGGCACTGGGGGAACCCATTAGACGTGTGTCTCACGGTAATGATCAAGCCTGATTCTCGTAAACTGAGGTAGTGGGGACTGAGGAGTGCACGTGATTGGCTATCCCCACTCTAGTGCCGTGGGTACGAGCTAGTCCGACTTCAAAGTTAGAGGGTTAATGGCGAAGAGGCATCATCTCGGAAACTGAGCGAGATAGGATGAATTTGCTCTCATCTTCCTTTGTAAAATGTTTTGAAATCTGCAAGGAAAGATTGGAACGAAATCGCATCATCTCCTTCACTTTCGAAGATATTTTCAATAAATGAATGATAAAAGAATCGAAGTATCATGTTTGAACTTTTTAGTACTGATGATTAGTACTGAAATGGGGCAGAAAATCTCTCATGACGTGAGGCAAGACCGTTAGTGAGATAATGCTATCGCTGACGATTGGAATTTCTCTTCATTGCGCCGATCTAGCGAATATTTTCAGATAATTCTACTTATTTTTTTTCAGAAGTAAAGACTTTTATTAAAAAATTTGAAAAAATTAGGCAACAATACGGACATCTTGATGCATATTCAGGAAATTTTTGAAATTTTTATCAAGAGCCGTTCGCTCCGAAAAAAATCCTTTTAGAAAGTAATCTTATGAATTTTCGAAAAAAAACGGAAATTGAGAACATTATCATAATTCGATCATGAAAACCGATGAACTGCATCTCACCTCCATCTCATTCATCTATCAAAAAGCAAGGTATGGTAGTTTTCATCTTCCTTCGTTTAATTCACTTTTACCCAATCAATATCCAAACTTTATCGCTCGATCATCCGGTATTCGCTAATGGAATTATGATTCTCTCTAATGGAAGCACCATCATGCAGCTGTGCTGCGTCCATAATCCGGGCATAATCAGGAATACAAGATAACTCGATGTCTACATCCCTAATACACAATAAGAGTGGACTATGAAAATGAGGGATTCCCCCATCGAACGGGGGAGCGCTGCAGTCATTAAAAAATACGGAAACTTTAGGCGTCATCTATCATAGCGTCAAAAAAATCTAAAAAAATTCATGAAGATGCTTCCACATGTCTACACTATTAATTTTTTTTGTAATTTTCTAAAGAGCTCTTCCCTCCAAAAAAAAACATTATCCTCAATTTCTGATGAAAACATCGAAATGTGACAAAATACAGAAACCTTAAGCGCCATCTAGAATAACGTCGAAAAAATTTGAAAAAATTCCTGAAGATGCATCCACACGTCTAAAATATCACCTAATTTTTTCCAATTTTTTCATAAATGCTTTGACCCTCAAAAAAATATTTTTATTCTTCATTTCTGATAAAGACATCAAAATGTTGAGAATCATGGACTGTTTCCTGATTTCAGGATGCCGATCGAAAACGCCTCGATCTGCGGATGTGGAGCTCCACTGGAGATCCCAGCATCGAGAAATCGAACAGCAGGATTCAACACAATACGTGCGCCCAAGTGTTCGAAGAACAGTAATGCTGATGATCGGGGTTCAAAAAAACACGAAAGAGGTCATGAGAGACAGTATTTAGCACCACATGACACGGGTAGCAGCAGTTCAATGTCCGAACAGGGACGACTGGGAAAGAGTGATGTAGAACCGAAGAAGAGGTCAAATGTCTCCAGAAGAGCTAGAAGTGCTGAACGTTCGGAGTCTCATTACACTTATATTGGTAATCAAAATGGCGGCCAATGATTTATTCCAAAATTATATTTTCCCATCTTTCAATTTTTGGAGAATATGCCGGAAGTTCAGCGAGATAGGGCGGCTTTCTGCACTCAACCTTTCTTAAAGCTCTTCGAATCCTCTGCAAAAGAGGATCAGAGTAAAAAAGGCTCATCTCCATTAGTTTCAGAAATATTCTCAAAATAAAAATGACAATGTTTTTGCTTCAGAAATTTGCGCTTCCTAATTGATTCGAATGATTCAATTCTTTTGTTCAATTTATTTATTTGATTCTATAATTTTCATGATTGTGCGATAATATGAGTTTCAACTAATATAACCTATAACTTTCTAACTATAATCAAGACAAAAACTCCCTAACATTTCTCAGGACAACAACAATCGATTCAACCTTCTTAATCTGGATGACCACTCACATATTGGAACCAAAGCTCTTTTTAACTACCTAAAAGATTGTATAATGACTATAAAACGTCACCAAGATATTATATTCATTTGAATGTCATTTTGTAGTACTCCTCGAGCCCGACTAATTGAATTCACCATAGACTGTACTTTTTATTTGATTATCTCTTCTGTTCTTCTTATTAATATATCACATAGCCAAGGGCTGAATCTCTGCCAATGTTTAAAAGAAATGTATTCTTATAATGCACTCAAATAAATAAATAAATACCTAATATAACCTTAATAGGTAAGAAGTTAGACTCAAGCAAATTTGAGACTTCTCTCCATTTGATTTCAGCTGAAATCTTATGAACCAATGCTCCTCTGACCGGAAATTACCATTAAAATGATGCCATGAAGTGATAAATATTATATCATTGCCTTAGAGTCAAAAGGGCATAAGTCCTGTATATAAGCATAGCACTTACGCCCTTTTAGTTTCTAAGGCGACGATATATACGTTCGATAAAATTAAATCAAGACAAAAAAAATAAGCTCATGTTTTAAGTCATCAATACTAAATTCTTATGAAATTTATTTCTGGTCGTTTCTTTTTCAGATTCAGATTCAAGTGTAACTGGTAATAGAATCCGTGACAATACCATTGAAGAAACTTTTTACACCACCATTCCAATTCTTCCCGAAAGCAGTTCAAATCTGCCGGCAAATTACAACATTCTGGAAGTATCACCGCAAAATTCTAAACCAATGTATTCAGTCCCAACGATGACGTCACCACCACCAACTTATGATGTTGCTATTTCAAAATCATGGCAGGTGAGAATGATTCTGCTTCTTTATCATACTTTTTAAAAAAAATTGAAATTTCATAGACAATTTCATGGGAATTTTCGTGAATGTGATATTGAATTTCTTTTAATGCGAAATGGTTATGAAATCTGTGAGTTTCAGAGGAAATTCAAAGGGATCTATGAGTCTTAAGTAGAATTGAGATGGAAATTCTACAACTTACTTGAAATTTCAACTGAACATGAATATTCAGAATCAAAATGACTCGAATTTTCAATTTTTTCTTGAATTTTTCCTATTTTTACTAAATTTTCAAGAAACAATTAAACTGAAATTTACAAACTCCATTGATATTCAGGCGTGAAATTATTTGAAAATCGATGATGTGTTCATTTTTCAATGACGTAATGATCTGAAATTTCGGTAGGAATGTGACTCGTTTGAAATTTCCGGGATTTTGCACGGAAAATTCAGATGGAAATTTTTAACAGTGTAGCAGATGATTCTCATAGCAAAAAAGTGAAATAAGAGTAGGATCCTATAGTGTCTTCGTTCTCTCATGTCTTCTAAGAAAATTGAATGATGGCTTCAATTATTAGTTTCAATTATTAGTTGATCTGAAAAAAACGTATTCGAACCAAGCATAATGGTTTCATGAATGTATCACACGCAATGAGAAAATTCCGCCTATTTTCTATTGATAGCTAATGATTATTTCTACGAATGGCTGATATATGATGAAACCTAGAAGTTCTAGTCACGAATCTGACGCAAAAATTGAACAATTTTCGTAATTTTAACTGATGAGTCTGTGATTCAAATCTATCTCGCTTAGTTTCCGAGATATTCCGTTGAGAGAATCACAGAAATTTATTAGTGAAGAGGTTAATCAGAATAAATCTATTTTATTTTGTTTTTTTTTTTTTTGGATTATCTTGGAAACTGAGCAAGATAGGACGATTTAACTCGAGTCCTTCTTTTGCAGCTTTTAAAATTCTTTCCAAAAAAATATTGAGGTAAAGAAGGCATATCTCCTTCACTTTCCCAGATATTCCATTAAGAAGATTCCAAAAATCCAGTAGCAGAGATGTAAAACAGAATAAATCTTTTTTTTATTCATTTTTTTAAGAATATCTCGGCAATTTTGCTTGAGACCTTTTCGTAACTCTTATAATTCTCCACAAAAAAGGATCAGGACATAATCACTCTAAAGATCTTGTTCAATTTCCGAGATGTTCTGAAAAAAATTATCATAAAAAAATCGACTTATCTTGTTTTACCTCTTCACTACTGATTTTATTACTTGCAGAAAGGCAATTACCTCGATAGAATTTCGCAAGTAGATTACTCTACATATCTGAAGTGCTCTGCATAGTCCGTAAATGTATGCTAACGTAATTTTACGGTAGTACATATTTAGTCATGCCAAGTTGAACAAAGCTGGACAGCTTAATAGCTGTAGTGGTTTACCAATGATTAATGAGAGACTCAAGGGATATTTTCTTTGGAGTTTCTGCATTTCAGAATTCTCGTCGTCTGGTCCAGCTGGCCAATGATATTCATAATTTCACAGGAACAGGATCGCTTAAGCTGACCTCGTTATATTCGTGGACATTCAGGATTCCGTATTAACTGAAACTGCAGTTGAATGAGAGGAAGAGATTATTTTTAGGAGAAAAGAGTGAAATATAGATATTTGCGGGCATTAAATTTCTGAATGAAATCCTATTTCATCCTGGAAGCTCTAAAATAGAATGAATATTCTAAAATCCCATGGGGCTATGAGTTCCATGAATTTCATTCGTCATGAGCATTAAAATCTTTTGTTAGAAGTAAAATAGGATAATTCAATTTTTTTGTCCTCATTCTTTTTTTGTAAAATATTCCAACCTTTCGTTACTCGTGCTATGAGCGTGACGCCGCACTTTAGACAGAAATCGCAATGTAAATAACTATATGGGTAATTATGACTTCATACTTCACCAATTCTCTCTTTGAAATGTTAACTATCGTCAGAAATAGTCATAATTAATGAGTATTCATTTAATGTATACGAAAAGTATTTTTATATTCAACAAGATAGTGAAAAAGCGACAGAGTGCTCATTTGGCGAGTTCAATCGTCGATTCAATTTTTCCCACAACGTTGCCAGACTTTATTCGGAATCTCTCAGCTGACAGTAAAGATGGCCGATACATACGGTGTCTTTTCATTTTAATGAAGAAATAAACGTTAATATTTGTTGATAAAAATATGAGTAAACATAAATAATAATGACTTATTATTATTATTAGAAATATTTCATTACTATCTCGTGACGTGGCAACCTCGCATTTTATTTAACACGGGCAGCATAGTGCTCGCTGCGCAATAAAAATCGTCGGCCAAGGATGAGAACAAAATTGCTCTATCTCGCTTAGTTTCCAAGACATTCGCAAAAAATAAAATTATCCTGTTTGATATATTCGCTATTGATTCAAATCTCATGAACACTTTTCTGATGATTTTCTTTTTCAGAATGGCCTTCCACCCTCTTATGAAGACTATCTGTACCACAAATATGCAACCATCTCACGTTCACATACACCACCTCCACCATGGTCAGACTCATCCTTTGAACCAATTAGTGTACAGAGTGATCGACGTAAAACTACAGAAAATCGACAAGAATCCAGGGAACACCTATTGCGATTTCCTCTTACAACCAGCGATCGACAAAATATTCATCCGCAAACTGACATTCTACAAAATGCAGTCAATGTATCCAATTCGAATACTATTTTCAGCAAACATGTTAAGCAGCAGAGATTACGAGCCATGAATCGGAGGTAAGATGACTTGATTTTTTGGAATTTCAATGTGTGACTAGAATCAATAACATTGATTGTGAGGTTAATCTAGATATTGAATAGCTAGATGAATAGTAGAAGTCAATCTTCACATTTATTTTCTAAAATCGTCACGTTCCCCTTCTGAGAAAAGAAGTTTCTTATGAGAAGCGAAATGTCACGATTTTAGTAAATGAATGTGAAGCTTGACTTCTAATATTCATCTGTTAGTCCAATATCCCGCTTAACCTCAAAATTGATATCTATCATTATGGACGACAACAAAAACAGAAATAATGAATAATCATCTAATACTAATTATCACTTATCATAGGAGGGCCAAGACGAAATGGACTAAAGCTTTTTTTGGGGTGAAGGCCTTCAAGGGAAAATCTGAAAATATGAGGCGACAATGTAAACTTAGATTTTTTTAAGATTTTTCTAAGAAGTTACCACTCCAAAAAAAAATTAGATCCAATAAACAGGGTATAATGAACTGGAGTTTTTTTAGGGGTGAAAGACTCCGAGAAAAAATCTGCAAAAATTCAAAAAGATACTTCAGCATGTCTCAACTATTGCTCAATTTTTCCAGATTTTTTCCTGAAGTCTTTCATAAAAAAAAAAAATTTCTGTCCATTTGGCAACTATTGACGATCTAAATTCAATTCTAACCTCAATTCAATCAATTGAAAAATGTCCATTGTCTCCAGATCATTGAGTGAAAGTCGTGCCCATCAACAGAGACTCGCAACAATGTGCGAAGATGGAGCTTTCTGCATGGAGACAACTGTCATCCAGTCTGCCTTCGAGAACGGCGTAGCATTCTGCACTTTAATGTAATTTCTGACATCTTCAAAGGCGAAATGTCATTAAAAAGAACAACACACAATCCACCACGACGATCAACATCATCAGAACTGCATGGAACAGCTGATTCCTTTTTTTTCAAAGAGAAGATCTCATTATTAGCGACGTGTTTATATAGTTCTGGCTGGTCCAGAATAACAATGGTTCTATACTAACATATATGTACTAGTAATTTTATTGTTTCATCTCATAACGATCAATATTCGATCATTGATGATTCACAATTTATCTCTCATGAGAAGATCCGAAGAATTCACTCACTTCTGGGGCCCTATTCTCGGGTGAGGAGGATTTTCATTCCACGCGAAATCCCAATCGTAAGCGAAAAGTTTCATACGGAAAAACTATCCGTTCACGATTGAAATTTCTCACACGGATTCATTTGGTGAAAAGTGGTACGTTTGCGATTGAACGATCTGCAGTGCATTTTAATTGATAAAAAAATGACTTCCAAAGACATTAGTTCAAAAAAAGGAAAACGAAGAAAGGCACAGGATTAAATGAAATGCTCCACTAAACATTGTCCAGAGCAGAAACTAATTTTGATCGAATTATCGCTCAAAGATCACGACATCATAACCTTTAAACACAGCAATGCAGTGACTCGGGTTATGCACCCTAAATTCCGACTAGGAATTAATTTCACTAGTCACTCCGTGTGAAACTTTCCGATGACGATTAGGATTTTGCGTGGAATAAGAATCCTCCTCAGTTGAAAATAGGGCCCCTGTCCCCGCGCTAATGGCGACCGCTCAGGCGATGTCGCCCTCTGTCGCGCGTTAAAAGAACTAGCAAGAAGTGAAGCCAAACCCGTGCCAATTTCCGTGTGGAAACTAAATGAATAATGATTTTTAGAAAAACTATTGAACTCGTTAACGTTAAATCTTGATAAATCAATCCGACGCGCTCTATTTAAAAGGAAAATCAAAAGAAAATGGTAATTTTTCAACAAAATCAAAGTTTTATAGAGTAATCACGAATGAAGTAAAATGAGATAATTCGATTTTTCATTGTTTTTTGTGAATATCTCGGAAACTAAAGGAGATAGAGCGATTCTGCACTGATTCTTATTCAAAGCTTTTGAAATTTTCTGCAGAAATAACAAAAGCAGAATCACTCTATCTCGTTTATAATCCGAAAAAATTGTAATTTTTTAAGAAGATGGCAGAAACTAATGGAGATACGCCCTTTTATCCCTGTTATTGTTTTGTAGCTCTTAGAATGCTCTACAAAATGGGCGTATCTCCATTATTTTCCGAGATATTTTCAGAAAATGATTTAAAAAAATAAAATTATCGTTTTTTTTTGTCTTTTTTGATTTCAAATATTTTCAAAAATTTATGATTTATCAAGACTCATCACATTTTTCAGTCGAATTACGAAATACATGAATACATCTGCAACACACATGACTGCAAACGGGAATTTGGACTCAATCAAAATCGAATTTAAAGAATTTCGATTGAATATTTAAAAGAAAAAGAAGAAAAACATAAAAATGGAACAACATGAATTCTCATTAAACTGATGAAAACTTCCATCGAGATTCGAGAGACTTGAACCTAGTGCCTAGATATATTGCTAAAATTCACAAATGTACTCAAGTCTAAAAAATTGATGATTTCTATGAGCATCCTTTTACCTTTGCCTAATTGGAATAATATATTATGATAATATTTTGAAGAAGGAGTTCTTGAATGAGTCATTTTTCATGATAAAACTTATCTAAATTTTTTGTAAAATGACAATAAGTTTAATTGTTGAAATGGTTTCCAGGGTTCTTACTGATACTTTTGTTCAGATTACAATGAATAATCCTTCTACCTCTATTTTTTTTTGTTTTCTATGAGCATATTATGATGTAGTCCTTCAGGAATAAGTTCAGTAGCGAAAAGATAAAAGAGGAAAATTTTTGTTCTGTTTTCAGGAAACTAATGGAGATACGCCCTTTTTGCCCTCATCCTTCTTTATAGATCTTCAAATTGTCTTCAAAAGAAAGTTCGGTGCAAATTTGTCTTGTCTCGCTTAAGTTCCGGCATATTCCATATAAGAATTATCATAAAAATGAGTAGAAACGCGAAAACAGAAGAAATTCATTTTTTGTAGTTTTTTTTTGAAGAATATTTAGAAAACTAAAGGAGATACGCCCTTTTTGCATTAGTCTTTTTTTGAAATTCTAGCTTTTAAAGTTCTCTATACCAAAGGATTAGGGCAAAAAGGGCGGATCTCCATTATTTTCGGAGATACTCTATCAAGAATTGATCAAAAAAATCCATTCGTCTTTTTTACCTCTTCGCTACTAAACTTTAGAGTTAAAAAAAAATGTAATTCTGAGGAATTTTTATGTCATTGATCGTATGATTTTTCAAATGACTCGAAAAAATCTTTTCTACGATGTTATTCAGTTCAAAAGAATTTAAAAGAACAAAAAAGTTTAAAAAAAATCACAATTACTTTGGAAGACTGGGGCAAAATGGGCCCGGATTTTTTTTTGGGTGAAGGGCTTCATAGAAAAATTTGAAAAAATTACAGAATGATGCGGATATGCTAAAGCATTTCCCCTATTTTTTTCAACAATTTTCCTCAAGTCCTTCAATCCGAAAAAAATTCCGGTGGCTCTTTGCTCTGGACTTCTTTATCATCATTGAGAAAAAATTGGAGTTTCACTCAGAAATTATTCTTGAGGTATTAAATAACATTCTGCCATTGATTGATCGATGCAGAAAGGAAAGTTTCAGAATTGATAGTAACTGAGGAAAATCCAAATAATCAGCCTAATTCATGCAAACTACCTGACAAATGCTACTGAGGTTTTGAAGAATTTAATGAAATATTTTGTAATTGTTTATAAATCAATTTATTGATCCATTATACCTACGTACTATATTAATGAAAGGTGCATGGTATAGATTCGTCATCTTCTTTTTGAATTTCTGCATTTTTTAATTGTTTTTCTGATAATAATTGAATTGTTAAGAGATAAAACAGGAGAAATGTCCTTTTTCCATCAATTTTATGAGAATATCTTGGAAGCTAAGCGAGATAGCGCAATTTCGATTCCTTTCGTCTATTAAGAAAATTCTCTGAGCTCTCAAAAAGGATGAAAACAAAATCGCTCTATTTTGCTTATTTTCCAAAATATTAAAAGAAAAACTATTGACGAAATTGAAGAAAAATGACCTAATTTTTTTTTTCAAAATGAAAAACTTCGTCGAAAATTTTGAAAAAAATTGAGAATTTTTTTCAGCATGTCTTCATTGTTCTCCAATTTTTTCAAATTTTTAGACAGAAGCCTTCCTTAGAAAAAAAATTGTTCTCCCCTTAATCCAAAAAAAAGGGAAAAAACTTTCGTAAAATAATTGAATTGCCAGAAGTTTTCACATCCATTACGTAACCTTGTTACATAAAATTCGCAGAAAATCAATCTATACCATGTACATTGGCGCAACACATAGTATTCTTCACCGAGCAACATAAAAATACCTAAAAACCGAAGAAGCCGAATAATATTAGGGAAATTGAAGTTACGCAACGATTTATTTGTCCGATAGTTGAGTGCTTACATCTGAATTTCCTTTTCTTGGCTCTTGAAAATATCTTAAGGTACTCGTTTCTGGAGAAAAACGTGAATTAACTGCAACGTACAATTCTTGAGCTTCGGTGCAAGAGCACTGGAATGAAAAAAAAAACATAGGATTGTTAAGATAGATTTTTATTAAATATTGAGTGAGAATTTTTTCAATAGAATTTGTTTTGACATACACGAAATACATGTTGTGGGATTTAGGAAAAAATGTCATCTAAAATGTTAATTAAATTTAGAGATGTTATGATACTACAAGTTGATCTATAGCTGTGTATTGATTTTTGGACTCGTCATCATGAGGGAATCCAGAGTTTTTGGCTCTTACGGTTTTTTGCCACTCGGTATATGCGTAAACATAGGCAAATATTATTATTTTACCAAAAATCTCGAAAATCTAAGAAATTCACGAATTCTCGAAATTACGAGATTCCTGATTAAATCTCAAATTATTTGAAATAAAACTAATTTTTTTTATTTTTATTATTTTCTCAAAAATCACGAAGGGTCAAAAAGTCTCGAAATTCCAAGAATTCTGATCAAATCTCAAATTATTTGAAATAAAACTGATTTTTTGTATTTTTATCATTTTATCGAAAATCTCGAGGAGTCTCACAAAGGTCTGAGATTCTCGAAATCTTGAAATTTCTGGTTAAATCTTGGATTATTTGATATGGAATTAATTCTAAGGTTCTAGAGGGACAGAAGAAGATTGCCAGGGATAGATTTGAGAGAAAATTCAAGAAAATTTTTGAAAAATATGAAATTTACCACAAATCTGAAAAAGTCTCAAAAAGTCTTGAAATCTCGAAATTTCAAGATTCCTGGTTAAATTTCAAATTATTTAAAATAAAACTGATCCTAAGGTTCTGGAGGGGCAAATAAATGTTGCTGCAGGCAGATTTGAGAGAAATTTGAAGAAAAATTCGGAAAAACCTAGAATTTACCAAAAATCTCAAAATTTCAAGAATTCTGGTTGAATCTAAAATTATTGAAATTCAAACTGATTTTTTCCTCTTTTGCCACAGTCCTTCTCTGAAAAATACATTGCGAGATTTTATTGAACTTCGAAACATTTGATTGAAATCCTGTAACACCTAAATTTCATTGTTTGATCGAAACCACGAGTTGCGCGGAATATTTGAAATATCTGTTAGAACGATAGAAATACAATTGGAGCCACCCTCTCGCAGCACATTCGAGGTTCAGTTGAACCTAACCGCAGATGAACAAAAAATGAATGTTTTGTACTAAATAATCATTTTTCATTGTCAATTTCACCTCTGAGCTTTAGTATATTTTTGCGAATATCTCTGAAAATAATGGAGATACGTCTTTTTTGCCCAAATCCCTTTTCATAGAGAATTTAACAAGCGATTCAGAAAAGAATCCAATTTGTCTAAGATTTTTTTTTAGAAGAAAGGCCGTTTCATAGAAAAAATTGAAAAAATTACCCGATAATGTTGACATACCGCCACATCTTCTCAAATTTTTTCAGATTTTTCTATCAGCCTCTTCACTCCCAAAAAATTCTCCAATTGTACCCAAGTTCATGCATATACCGAGTGTTCTAAAATTCGAGCAAAAAATTCCGGACGTCTGACCCGAGCAAATAATTGAAATCTCTATAATGAATGAAGCGAATTGCACATTGACTCATGGAAAAAAAACCTACCCGTCCGATTACTTGCACTATTCTTAGAGATAAATTAAATGAGCGAGTGCCATGATTATTGTTGAAAAAAAAAAAATGAGCGGTTTGGATATTATTGTAGAGACTCAATTATTTGAGTTTCTATGGGACGAATGCAGGTGACGTTACTTCACGCTGAAACCCAGCGTATTATTCAGCTGAAGCAATTGTTAGACTCTGAATGATGGAATGAAATATGATAGGAAGTTGACATTACCAAGATGTCACATTGCTTTGAAAAAAAAATAATGATTTTCTTTTTTAAATGGAAAAAAAAAAATAATTCTGTGCAACTATGAAGGCCTACGTGTTCATTTGAGTTTTTTTTTCATTTTTTTGATTCAGTAATGACTTCAATATTTAATTTCAATTAATTAATTAATGTTACAAACCCCATTAATAACGAATTGGAGTCATTCACTTAGCCTTTCGTTACTTGCGCTCACTTGCCCGAAGATATTCATCGTGCAGCAAGCATTATGTCGCCCTTGTTAAATGAAATGCGACGTTGCCACATCACAAGATAGTAATGAAATATTTCTGATAATAATAATAAGTGATTATTATTTATGTTTACTTATATTTTTATTAACAAATATTAATGTTTATTTCTTTACTAAAATGAAAAAACACTGTATGTATCGGCCATCTTTACTGTCAGCTGAGAGATTCCGAGTGAAATCTGGCAACGTTGTGGGAAAAATTGAATCGACGATTTAACTCGCATAATGAGCACTCTGCCGCTTTTTCACGATCTTGTTGAATATAAATATACTTTTCGTAAACGTTAAATAAAAACTTATGAATTATAAGTATATCTGACGATAGTAAACATTTCAAAGAGAGAATTGGTAAAGTATGAAGTCACAATTACCCATACAGTTATTTATATTGTGATTTTTGGCTAAACGGCGGCATTACGCTCATAGCGCGAGTAACGAAAGGTTAAAAAAAAACAAAGGTAGTTGGTGTGATGTAAACTTTAGAAACGATGAAATGAAAATACTCAGTAGTTGTAATGGAAACTAATAACATATGTAGAATAGTTTATGTAAAAGATTTGAGGCTGTTGATGAATGCTCTAGTATCTGAATGTCAATTTCGCACATATTTGAAGCTGTATTGATGGAAATGAAGCTTTTTTTGGGGGAATTGAGACAGATATTATATTTCACGAAGTTTATGATTGGAGGATGACTGTATTGATGAGGCTGTATTGAGAAAGTACGGGTTAATTTATTTTAAGGATGAAAAAATGCTTGCGAGTCGATATGAGGAGATGATTCAGTAGCAAAGAATAAGATTTGAAAGAGCTCATTTTTTGGAAAATATCTCGGTAACTAAGGGAGATACGATGATTTTGCCCTGACCCACTTCTGGGGAGAGTTTTAAGGATTATTGAGCGAAATAGAGTAATTTTGCTCTGATTTTTTTTTCTGACAATTTTTCAGAGCTAAAAGTGCTACAGAATTAGAGCGAAATCACTATTTCATTTAGTTTTCAAGAGATTCTTCAAAAAAAAAATGAAATTCTGTAGTTTCATCTCTTTGCTACTGAATTCCATCTTTTCCAGCCTGGAAATTTCAATTTCTCTTCTTCTCCAACAAATGAACAGTGGCACTTATTTCTGTGAAATAGAATCAATGACGAGAATCATTAACTAAGTGAACTATCGACTAAAAAACATTAAGAAGAAAAACAAGCCAACTTTTTTTTTTGGAAGTGAAACCCTTCGCCTAAAAATCTGAAAAAATTCTGAAAGATGCTCGAACATGTCTCCATCATTGTCTAATTTTTTCAGATTTTTCTCTAGAGAGGCCTTTTCTCTAAAAAAAAAATTGGACCATTTTACTTCATTGGTCAGTTTTCATTTTGCCATTTTTAAGAGTGGGGGTTTAAAGTGCCTCTTTTCTTCAGCAAAAGAGGAAGAAATTGAGCTCTCCATGTCTGGAAAAATGGAAATCATCTCCTCCCCCTCGGGACGAAAGTTGGACATTACGAATGAGGTGCTTCATGACGACAATTCACTTTTCCATGAAAAAGTCCAACTTTCCTCTCCAGGTGAACGAATATCACGTGGCATGGAAGGAACTGACTGTAAAAATAGAATATAAGTCATCACCTCAGCAACAAAGTGGCGTAAGTGCTATACATATACATATCACTTACGCCATTTTGCTTCTGAGGTGACAAAATGAAAGCAGCCAATGGGACCTATAGTAGGAACGGATTTTTGCATAAAGAAATGGCGCAAATCTGATTGTGAACTGAATTGTCAAAAGCGAAAATAAGAAAGAGAGAGAGAGAAAAAAAAAAAAGAGGAAAAAAAGGGTCGAAAAGAGATTTAGATCCCGTGAAGATTGTGGTGAACGGGTTCACTCGCTATGGAATACTGCATGGATTTCAGTATAATAAGAAATGTGACACATATTGTCATTATTTGTTGTAAAAATTGTAAATGTTTAGAGGACCAAAATAAATATTGAAATTGACGACTGCATCACTTGATAATTTCCATTAATCAAAAGATTATATTTTGCACATTTTTTTTGGAAAAAAAACTTGTGAGAAATGAGAGATTCCCGATAAATGCCACTTTCAAGAAACTCGGACTATCGTATGGATTCTTTGCATTATTATTATTCATTATTATTTAATAAAATCAAGTTTTCTCATAATCTCGTAATCCAAAACAATAATTCCGTCAAGCTGGAATAAATTTATTATTGCAATCATCAAAAAAATACGCAACTGATGAAATTTTAATTCTTATTTAACAGTCATTAGTCATGATAGTAGCAAATAATCTAGGGTCCGTTGAAAAATCATAAAATATTCCAAACAAAATATTTTACTAATCCCATTCCCCTAAAAAAATAAACGTCTCATAATTATAGGACACATAACATAATTTCACAATTCTGTACTATGTACATCCAAAAATCATTATATGACAAAAGTGTCCTATAATTTTCAAATTCACATATATGTGGAGGAGATCGAAGCAGAATGGACCAGTGCGTTAAAATGATTCGGGATTTTTTTGAGAGTGGAAGCATCTACCGAAAAATTTGGAAAAAATTCACCAAAAATGTCCATATATTTATATAAATGTTTAGAGGACCAAAATAAATATTGAAATTGACGACTGCATCTCTTGATAATTTCCATTAATCAAAAGATTATATTTTGCCCTTTTTTTTACATTTCAGATAAATCAAATCAGATCAATTGAATAAAGAAAGCTAACTAGTTCAATGCTTTGAATAAACTCATAAATTAAAGGATCAATGGAGGAATTTATGGATTTTGTTTTTTAATGAAGGCTTTTATTAGAAAAAATTGTGTGGGGGAAATCACTCCTTAAATTTGCGTACACTAAACTTCAGATTGCCAAAATTCAAAGATTCTCGAATTCTCACCTGATTTCATGAAGATTCATGAAATTTCTTAAAATCTGTGAAAATCGAACGGATTTGTGAAGATTTGGTAGATTTTTATGACAATTCAAGATTTATAAGATTTCGATGAATTTTTAATCTCAAGAATCTGTTGAAAAAATCTGAAATTTTCGTAAGATTCCCGATTTGAATGTACACCAGATTTCACAAGGGATTACAAAATTATCCCCTCATAATTTCCATTAATCAAAGGATTATACTTTACATTTTTCTTTGAAATTTCAGATAAATCATATCAAATAAATTGAACAAAGAAGCCAACTGGTTTAATACCGTGAATACACTCATAAATCGAAAGATAAATGGACAAACTACTGGATTTTTTTTTTTCGATTGAGTGTTTTTATTAGAAAAAATATAAAAAATAATCAAATAATTTAGACATTTTGAAGTATTTTCACAATTTTTTTGCAATTTTTACGAACAGTTCTTTACTCCAGAAAAAATGCTGACCCGTTTTACCCCCCTCCTCTCCAGTTCCATTTGGTTATTGTTATTATTGTTATTGTTATTATTGCCATTGTCATTAGCCTTTTCTTAGGCGCAACAAAAGCCAATTCACAGCCTTTTCATTTTTTTCGCTGCCTAGTGTGAATATCATAACTGAAAATAGCACTGGCTGAAAAATAAAAATCATCTAGAGAGCGAAATTCATAATAAAAATGAAACAATTGAATTATGCAGAGCCGTAAATTCCTCCGGCGATTCTACTATTTTATCAAGAATTACTTCATTAGTAAATCCTTTAATTCCATCAGAATAGGTCACATTCGCAAATCATCTACAATGGAATTAATTCAGTAGGGAAAAGGTGAAAAAGGATAAATCTATTTTTTTTTCATTTATTTTTTCTAGAATATCTCGGAAAATAAAGGAGATAGGGCAATTTGCATTGTTATTCATTTTTTATATCTCTTGAGATTTTCTATAAATAAAGATCATAATTTTGGATAAAATAATCATAAAAATATCAATTTTTCCGGGTTTATTTTTTAGGATAAATGAACTTTTTTTTGTCATTAATTTTTTTTTATTATCTGGAGAATATCTGGGAACTTTTTTCGTAGCTCTTTGAATATTCTACAGAAAAAAGAAGGGGATCCAATTGCGCTATCTCGCTTAGTTGCCGAAATGATTTATCAGAAATGATCAAAAAAATGAGTTGATTTTTAAAATTTTATTTTTTAAGACAATTCAATTTTTTCATCGCTTATTTTTTTCTCCAAATGTCTTGGAAACTAACCGAGATAAGGCGATTTTGTCCTATTTTTTTGGAAAGTCTTAAAATTCTCTGCAAAAAAAAGATCAGAATGAAAAAAGCGTACCACCATCAATTTTCGAAATTTTTTTCAATTTTCAAAATTGGCTAAAAAATGTTTTTTTTTTGTCTATTTTACCTTTCTACTACTGAATTATTGATATAATAAAGGCATCTATCTTAACGTATTAATCAGATAGCACCTTCAGACATTTTGATAAACTAAACCATAATTTATGCACTTCCCAGACATCCAAATGTTATCTGTCCAGAAAACGCAATTGAGATGCATTCTTGGCTGAATTCCAATCTCCAAGGGATTTCTCCAAAGTGAACTCAACTTCCTGTGCAATGCAAGTTGATTAGAACCGTTCATTCCTATTTGGCAAACTTTTGGAAAATGAGAGATTCCCGATAAATGCCACTTTCAAGAAACTCGGACTATCGTACGGATTCTTTCAATTATTATTATTCATTATTATTCAATAAAATCAAGTTTTCTCGTAATCTCGTAATCCAAAACAATAATTCCGTCACGTTGGAATAAATTTATTATTGCAGTCATTGAAAAAAATTCGCAACTGATGAAATTTTAATTCTAATTTAACAGTCAGTAGTCATGATACCAGAAAATAATTTAATGTCCATTGAAAAATCATAAAATATTCCAAACAAAATATTTTATTAATCTCATTTCCCTACAAAAAATAAACGTCACATAATTATAGTTCACGTAACATAATTTTACAATTCTGTACTATGTACTCCAAAAATCATTATATGTGAAAAGTGTCCTATAATTTTTGAATTAACATATATATGGAGGAGACTGGAGCGGAATGGACCGATACGTCAAAATGATTCGGGATTTTTTTGAGAGTTTTAGCATTATAGAAATGCATCGTGCAGAAATTTTTTATTAAACTCCGTATCATTAAAATTTAGTATTCCGCATGATTATTTGAATCGAAAGAAAATTATATATGATCATAAAAAAAAAATAATTATTGAAAAATTTAATATTAATCATTGTTTGACAAGTCTAACTTATTTAGTTATTGGTACGTACCTAACTCACATTCAATCTCACGCATACAAACCAAATATATTATATATATTTATAAATATAGATAAATTCGTCAAGTTATAAATAATCAAATAATAATCTTAAAAATAGCTCTTGTTCCTATTATAATTTCTTTATTAAATGAGAATATCAAATACTTGATTTTAACATAGTAAAATTCGATCTCATAATCACGTGATTTAACTGAATGAAATTAGACGAAATATAAAAGAATGTGCACCGTACAAAAGACCAGAAGCAAGAGAGAAATTCCTTGTGATTTCGTCTCCTTGACTGAGAGTCACGTGTCTTCCCTTTCTCTTCGATGATTGTATAGGTGGGGGAAATGATACTTGTCATATCATTACAGAGTGAAGGCATCTACCGAAAAATTTGGAAAAATTCACCAAAGATGTCTATATATTTATAGTAAAACGAAAGAAAAATTCATAGTTTGACAAAAACTATGAATTCACGTGAAGTTTTGTTAAACTGGTAAACCAAGGTTTTTTTCTTCTGTAAAATACTTCGAAAAATATTCTTTTGGAGCATCTTCTCAAATTTTTTCAGATTTTTCTATGCAATCCTTTACTTAAAAAAAAATTCTTGGATCATGTTAACATAGAAGAGCATTCTTTCAAATGATCATTTGATCAGCTTTGGAGCTTCTACCAGAAGCTCAATCGCTGTATGTTTACAAATTTATACATAAATAATCTGACCTATATACATATATATTGTAGCATATCCCCCCTTTTGCTTCCGAATGGAAGCATTGTAAACGCGATTTTTTTCGATCTCGAGATTTCATCGGAATATGACTCAGAATGTTCCAAAACGTCGAGAAATGACATTTTTAAAAAATGTCTGTATGTATGTGTGTGTGTGTGTGTGTGTGTTTGTGTGACAGATATCAGCTCATTGCTCCGGAACGGTAATACTTGGTGACCTGAAAATTTAACAGTACTTTCTCTCCCCATGCAAATTGCTCTCCGTGAAATTTGAGCGAAATCGAGTGAGTACTTTTCGAGAAAAATCTAATTTTCGAAAAATCGTTTTTTCGATTTTTCTCCGCGAAAAATTGATTCACAGCCCCCACTCTCAGCGATGAAATTCATCTCATTTGAATACACAATTTTCACTCGGGGTAAATTTTGCTGCGATTTTTCGTTTGCGGATAATTTCAATTACAGTGTTTTTTATCCTGAATTTTGTATACACGATAGCTCAAAAACTATTTGAGTTAGAGACTCCAAATTTCGTGGGTTTGTGCATCTAATGAACGAAAAGGTTGGTATTGAAATTGGGCGAAATCGGTCCAGTAGTTTCTGAGATATTGCACAAAAACCATTTCATGAAAAGAGGTTATATCTCGAAAACTACTGGAGCGATTTCGCCCAAGTTCAGCTTAAAAGATTCATCTCAATGAGCCCCACAAATGGTGAGAATTTCAGATTTTTCAGAGGCAGTCTCTTGTAAGAGTTTTCGATAACTTAGTTTTTTCAAAAATCACAGTTTTTCTTAGCTTCCTCCCTAGGAACACTACTATTTTTTATTTCACCATTCGAAAGTAGACAATTTTTTCTACCAAATGAGTACATTTTCTTCTGACGACAATCGGAAAGAATAGGAATCCTATTTGGAACCCGAATTCCAATTTTTTCAGATTTGTCGTAGGGTCTTCCATTTATGATTGAAAAATTGATTGTAGTTTTTTTTTTTGGAAAAAATGAATAAAAAAGTTCACCAAAGATCGAACCATCATTGAATTTGTCCTCATAAGTACGTATTTGTTGAGAAGATCATATATTGTTACTGCATTTGGAATAATGAAAAATATAAATAGTAATTTCATGAATACCGTATTAGATTTCATTCGGAAGCATTTTGCCAATTGAATTGGCAAAATATTAAATGTCGCATTAGGAGTGGGGTTTGCGAATAACGCACAGGATATAACGCCTCTGCTTGTTTGAAATTAGAATATAAGGAGAGGAGGCTAGCAACGCTTGTCATTTTTCTTTAGAGAATAACAAAATAAGAGTGTCGAACAGACAGACAGATTCCAGACCTCAGATCGGACACATCGCTGTGATTAAATAAATAAATCAACCACTCCAACCTCTTACTAATTAAATAAAAGTGTTTGTGTCACATTTATTCTTCCTTGGAGATAACAATATAATTCTTCTTGAAATTTATACGATAGTATAGTTTAGTGAACGAATCGGAGCTTCCTGTCTATAATCATAATTCATCTGACATTTCCATTATACTTTGATTTCACATTGCTCTAAGAATTCGTAAATCGCAAATAAAGCTTTCGGTTCTACTTGGGTGAGCAAGTACTCCAAACTGATTGGCAAAGGACCAAGTTTCAAATTCAATAACTTATGGACTAGTAGATTTCTCTTATCCTGTAGCGGTGAGCATTGCCATACTATATGATTCAGATCTTGGAGATCAGAACCACAGTGACAGTTTGATCAGTGGTAATACCCACTCTTGCTAGTGAGTAGTGATGTGACCAAAAAATCTGACATGTCAGTGACGGGTCATATGACACGTCAGTGACTGTCACATGACGGAGCTGCATTCTGACCGTTTTCGTCATATGACCAAATTCTGACCGAATTATCAACTGAAGGTCAGATTACATCTAAGTAAATGATGCGCCACCTGCGTCATAAATTTGATGATGGGAATTTTGCTAACTTCTTTAAGAGAAAACTTCACTAAAAGTTGATGAAATATTCACACGAGTTTATTAAAAATATGTTGATGATAAAATTCACATGTTCCCCTAATTTATTGAACAATATTTCATATCAAATTATCAATGACAATTGTGGATTGTGATAAAATTGTGACGAAAAGAAACACTGACCGTCGTTTTACATCCAAGTAGATGATGCCTGACCAGTATTGAGATAATCATGATTGGAAAACTCAGATTGAACATGACAAAATTGTGACGGAAAAAAATTATGACAGTCATTTTACATCTAATAAGATGATATGTGGCACATTTGATGATCATGACAGAAATTCTGACCCAAAAAAGGCCTGACGTCACATGACTGTCATATGATGGTCATAAATCCGTCACCTGACAATTTGTCAAAATGACCGTCATTTCACATCACTACTAATGAACCGGTCAGGGTAATTGGTTTACGCGTGTCCTATTGATGAAAACTAGGTATTCGCGTGAAGCTTCTGGGAACTGGAAGAACCAAGGTTTTCTTTTTTCTGTAAAATACTTCGACAGATATTCTTTTGGAGCTACTTTTCAAATTTTTTCAGATTTTCCTATGAAATCCTTCATCAAAAAAAAAATTCCTGGATCATGTTGACATGAAGGTCCATTTTGTATCACTCTCCTCTTATATATATTGTGATTAATAAACGAGGAAATTTAAGAAAAAGACGTATTTATTCAGTAATTAACACAGCTAACGTGTTTCTTTTCGTTCTTCTATTCCAATGGCATAAGATCAATAACTTTTAGAAAACAAAAACATACACTCTCATTGATTTATAGAGAGGAAAAAATAAAAGGAATTCAAAATTCAATTCCGTTACACTACTTTCACTACCGTAAACACATGAGAGTGGTCCTTAATCGAGTTGCTTTGGAATTCTCATGCTCCCAAGAGCTTAAACCCTTTCAAATTGATGAGAGAAAATCACTTAAAAATTTGAGCTCTTCATCTCAACTCTAAGGTCGAATTTTTCCAAGCTAACTTAGGTTATCTCAACTTAAACCAGCGGTTGTGGTTTAACTTAACTTCCCCCTCTCTACAATACTTTTCATAACTGCCTAACGCTGGGTATTGTAGAGAGGAAAGTTAACTTAAACCACAACCACTGGTTTAAGTTAAAATAACCCAAGTTAGCTTCAAAAAATTCGGCCCGAATAGTCCGCTTTGTGGTAGAAGTTTTTTTTATAGATATAACATGAAAAAAAGTTTCTTTGCTCCTTGAAATTCCATAAACCTTCAAAGAATTTACCGACTATAATGAAGAAAATCATGTTTTCGTAGAGAATTGAAGGCTCTAGAGAAAATCTCTGATGCATAAAATTAGTAAATGAAAGCGCTCATATGTTAATTAACATTCAAAGTTTAATTCATAGAAAATTATCATTTTGTTCAGTATATCCACGAAATAAACAACCGTAATATACATTTTTTTGTGGATCCCAGGATTGAAAATTTAATAAAGAAAAATTTGAAATTGGTTGGATGAACATAAAAGTATTTATACAGTACAAAATCAGCTATTGTGGTCACTTCAAATAAATCAATTAGTCAAAACTCATTTGAAGAGCATCATTTTTTCATCTCGTTGCTTTTTAAATGAATTTAGACTGATTGATTTATTCAAAGTTATCACAATGGCTTATTTTGAACTGAATAAATACTTTTATATTATTCCACGTAATTAAAAATTTTCTGTTGTTAAATTTTCAATTCTGTGATTCACAAAGAAATATTATATATTTTATATAACAATTTTGAAATGCATAAATATGAAAATAATGATTGGAGGAAATTCTTCAAAAACATAAAGTACTTTTATCTGAAGTTTTCTTGATACTCTATGAAAATATTTATTTTCCATCATTGTCGAAGAATTAGTGAACAGCTTATAACATTTCGAGAAACAAATAAAGTTTTTCCTATGTTATTTCTATAAGAAACTTCGAAGTTAAAGCGGACTGTCTTAGAGTTGAGATGGAGAGTTCAAATCTTCAGGTAATTTTTTTTCATCAACTTGAAAGCGTTTAAGCCCCTGGGAGCATGAAAATTCAAAAATAACCTGATTAAGGGCCACCCTCATTTACATAAATATAAATATATGTGATATTTTTTTAAATGTTCATTAAAAACTTTTTCGTCTTCATTTCAGCAATTCAAAATTTGTTTCATCTCATAACATATGAAAATTTTATTACTTTTGTGCATAGATATAGGAAATGATGTTCTATCTCTATATTTCATATTGTTTTTTTTTCTTATCAAGTGCATTGAGAGCTATAAGGGAGATTTAGTAGCCATATATATACAAACAAAAGAAGAGAGGAAATTATATGAACAGGTACATAATGTTCCTTGGTAAATTCACAATTTGAGAATACTTTGAGAATAATTCGCCAATCACTATCAAGCTGCAAAATCATCATCTCGTGTAGGCATTATTGAGGATCCTAGCTGTGGATGCAAGGACGAAAGTCAAACCCTGAACCATATCATTTGCCAACGCCCATCAGACAATGATCTGGAAATGACCACTGTTAAAAAACTAGGTGATTTTCGAGAGGAGATTTTTCCGACGTTGATGCCCAGGTCCGTGAGTGGTGCAGGAAAAAGCCTGTAGAGAAGCCTGTAAATTGGCGAGGTGATGAAATGATGCCGATTTATTAAGCCGAAATGGCTAGCGTTCTTTGTTTTATTATAAAAACCTTAACTATTTACACTAATTATTTGGTTTATTAGCGGTGAATTTACTGGTGATTTTTAACAATGAATATTTGATGATTTCTGGATTTGGTGATGTACAAAAAACGCGATAATTTTCCGAAGGAAACTGTATGAATTTTGAACCGTTCGGTGATTCGCGCACGTTACGTGAGATAGCCGAAAGCCAAGTGAGTACGACGCTTCGGCCGTTCGCTACTTCCCGAGGCCTCTCGGGAAACTTCGTGATACCGCCGAAGATGTTGCCAACGTGGCAATATGGATGCCTTGGCGGGAATCTTCAAGTTCCTGACCTCGAGCATCCAAAACTTGGGCCAAGTTTTAACATACCGCCCGCCGTCGTTGACCGCGCCTGCGACAACGACCTGTTGAAGATGGTGCTGTTGATCTACCTAGTGGAATTCCAAACCCTTTGGATGCTGTGGCCTTTAGTTGGTGATTAATCTGTGATTTGGCCTGAACAGCTGATTCATCTCAATTGAATCAGACCCCAATTGTCGTTGATGCTCGTCTGAAATTTGAATAAATTCCGTGGAACCGTTCCGAACTAACTGGAACAGAAAATACATGGATTATTCAATGCTTGGAACCGCGAGGAACCACGCGGAACCGCGAAAAAACCGTTAAATTTGAAATTTGAATTTTTTCCTTGTGCTGAATTCGGTAGAGGCAGATTTGCCGATCAGCTGATTGTTGACCTTGGCTCCTTGGCTTGCCTGATCAACTGGTCCATGAAGACTTATAATTGCCGTTCCATTGGTGATAGCCTTGACCTGGTGATTCGGCTGTTCGTCTCAGTCTCGGAGGAGGCGTAAATTCCTTCAAGGCCGGTTGAACCCCTGGTGAGACCCTTTGATCGTGATGCTTTTGATGACGACGCTGGTGAGCCAGAATGTGGCGATTTTAATTGATGCTGCTCCGAATAATCTGCTTATAATTTGATTGGTGATTTATCTCGGTGAGATTGGTTTCCATCCAGATGGTGACCCTTTGAATCTGCCACTTCGTCGTCTTTGCTGGATGGAATTTGTGTCCTTGAAATTCAGAATCTCAACCTGAAAGAGTGTTTCTGACTTCTCCAGCTGTTTTCGTTGGACTTGTTGATGCTTTTCCAGAATTAGTGCTTCAACGATGAATTTTCCATTACTTGTTGAAGCCTGATGAATGTTTATTTTTCCGTTGTCAGACGTTGCTCCTTCACAATGGTAACCGTTATGTCCTATGCGCAATTTAGACATAATGGCTAGCGTTGATGACGAGTCTTGTCCTGATTTCGTAACTACCAATTACTGAATGCCCATTGAACGAATGATGAAGAAACTCGATCGTTGTTTCAACTTCACTTTGGTAGATCTAGATTGTTGCTTGCCCAGTATTCCATCTTTGCTATTGGTGCCAAACTTCCAAATGGTGAATATCTTGATAGACGCTGTAGTTCCTTTTTGGTAATGACCGCAGTTGCTTTAACCCAGAAGTTGTGTCTGTTCCGTGATTGCCTTTCATTAATCGCGTCGCCGAATGCCAAAGTTGATTAATTCAGGTTTAACTAAACTTGAATTTAGTTGAATTGTTTAGCACGTTAATTATCCGTAATGTCCAACTGAAGACCTTGATGGTCGGTGAGCATCCCCAGTATTTCGATTGCCCCAATTCTGCGTGTTCTCCAATTTGATGTGATGACCGACATATGTGAAAATTGTCCAAAGTTGATGGAGCATTGTCGCCCCCCATGAGGAACTCTAGATATGCTGCATTTCCATTGCCGCCCGCCGTGAAGAACTCGCAGAGTGGTATGATGATCTTCGATGTTTGTTCTCGGCCATTGGTGGTGGTGCTAGTAGATGTCCCACTTGTTGAATGCTGAATTCTGAGAACAAATGATAATTTTAGTGATTTTGATTAACCATATTCATATTATCTTGATGATGAGTTTCGTTGAAGGGATTCGAAAGAATCGGAAATTCCTTCACTCCAATCATTAAATGATTTTAATCCGTTGGGCTTGGCTTCCTATTATGTGATAATGATCCAATTGACTCCAAGTCACTTTAGCCATAGAAAAGTTGTAAATTTTTCCAACGCTGATTGACGTGAACGTTGCTTCCATGATACCTGGCCTCTGGATTTGATGATTGACCATGAATCATAATGATGAGATCTTCCAACTGAATGTCCAAGCCCGCGGTTGGAGATGTTCAGTTGACTATTAAGTTTTGAATCCGTTTGGCTTTGAAGAAGTCGTAAATTTCTCCAAACCCATTGCTGATTCTCTGACTTCGATGGTTTGATGAATGACCAATTTGTTTTATAATTGCTTGATATTAGTAACTCCTTAATCCTTATTTTATTTTCGGATTTCAACTAGCATTTGAAGAGTCGTAAATTCTTCTAAGCTAGTTGATCTCCTGATGATAAAACTCGATAAAAAGCCGTGACCAGTGATGAAGAACCTGCTATTGACTCGCGTCAATTGATGATGGTCTTGAGGATTTGCCATATTGATCATGTTCGATGATAATGAACTGAAATTGATGAAGAAATCTTCGATGATGAACCATGATAACTGAAGCTTGTTGGAGATTAGCGTTGAATGTTTTTATTCATTGGAGATGTGCTACCACTGCTATTGTCCATTGGAGATGTCTCTAGATGATGAATGTCCACTGGAGATGTGCTAATCTTGATGTCCGTTGGAGATGTGCCAAGTGTTGTTGATATCCACTATACCGATCTGAGGATTCTCCTGAAAGGTTGCCAGTTGACCTTGAAGGAGGCGTAAATTCCTTCAAAGTCGCTTGACTTCCTGATGATGATTTTAGATGTACCTTGACTACTCTCGTTGTTCCTTTCCATGCTGGTGTGCTTTCGAAGC
Organism: Aleiodes leptofemur; assembly: GCA_963942555.1. Classification (NCBI taxonomy): domain Eukaryota; kingdom Metazoa; phylum Arthropoda; class Insecta; order Hymenoptera; family Braconidae; genus Aleiodes; species Aleiodes leptofemur. Next base: position 4,571,839 of record OZ012623.1, on the reverse strand, counting down.
CACAATGTTGGAGGTTTCCTTTGATTCAATGTTCGGCTTGGAGATTTGCTTCGGTATTGTTCCTGTGAAAAGCGCAATGGTTTCATTAGAATTGTTGCCAGAAAAAAGCCATTTTCGAAAGTAAGGGAATGAATCCAGGGAGGGGTTATGAGCCCCCTCCAATTGTTTCTCAAATTGTTGATTATCTTGAATATTTTCCACTAAGTCATCGATTTGTAATATAGCCTGCGGTGTTCTCTAGCTCTTGCATTCTTAAAATGACGAGCGTTTGTGTCCCAATGTAATAATACGCGATTATTTTATTCGTTATTGTCCATTTTTCAATTAATACACGAGAGAGTATGATATAGAAATTGAATGTCAAACGTACCGATTGTGCAAGTGTTATACTTGCGTTTGAAATTACTGGTGAGTGTGCCGCGTGAAGTCTCGCACGTGTTTGCCACTCTGCCTGGTCTGGCAGTGGAGGGGGAAGCTCTGCGATGCGTGGAGAGGGACCGTCGTTCGAGCGCCAACGATGAGTGCCGAAGTCTTCCGGAGAGTTGCGCCGATGGTGGGGATGGCCGACAGCAACGGCCGATGACGTCACTGAGACTTGTAGAAACTCGAACTACTGTTGATGTCCAAAACGTAAACAAACACTTTTCGTCTCTTCACACTTTATTTTTCACACAACGGATTTTCGATACTGTCCGTGTTAATCCTTTACACTTTATACCAAAGAGATTAAATTATTGTCCGTTTTAATCTCCGTGTAAACCCCGAGTTTTGCTATCGATTAACCACGTTTTTCACAAATTTTATTTCTGATTTTATTTTTCACAAAGGTGTTAAAAATCAACGTAATTTTGGTCGATTTTTACGGAGGAAAACCCGATGCAACTCGCCGTGGTCTTCCTGTTGATTTTCTCGTTGTAGTGGACTGTATTTTTTGGATGACTTACTCTTTTATAGGATAAAGGATATTTCTCAGTGGATGGATTTATGTGGATTTTCACAATGATATGGAACACGTGAATTATATAAAAATATATAAACTCTTTAATGATTTGACTAGAATACACTTTCTGATACTTTGACCGCACTGATTCTAGATATTGTCTCTTTGTGATAATTGTCTCAATGATTTAATTGTCTCTAATTTTCATGATTATTTTCACACTGCACACTGCATTTAATACCGGGCGTAAATCGTTATTAAATGCAGTTATGCCGATCACTGACTCGATACTCAACTCAGCGGATGCGACCGGTTCTATCGAACCTTTCCTATTATGTCTATCGACTAGGCGTCATGTCCGCGATAGTTGCTAGATAGTTACTCCAAGATCATGATGATCTTGTCTTGATGAGTTTCACTCGCCAAGGTTTTGCCCCCTTGGCGGCCACCGTATTAGTAGAACTTGACTCGCTCAGTTCCACGCGACGAGTAGAAGGATTTGTGGGACCACGCCGCTGTGATCCCCCAAATTACCCCTGGTGTCAATATCGATAGTTAACACATTCTGATTGACCTCCTGATCCCACGGTAATTCAGATCAGTCGGTAATTTTAGCTACTTTCTTAACATACCGCCCGCCGTCGACGAACTCCTGGAGGCGACCTAGTAATTGTTGGTGCTTTTCAAGGTGTTGCCAACTTCTTGTGGCAGGTTTGCGGTATCGGTGTTTCTCTGCTGACGTTCTCGGGTTGATCTTCTCTGATAGTTGTCTCGTTCACAATCTGCTGGGCTGATGCTGTTGATGCAGTATCTCCAGATTGCATGATACTGTTGGTTTCAACGATTCCTGGAATTTCTGTAATGAGATAAGATGAAATTAGTTTCCATGATAATGACTCTTATTTCTCTGCTAACGGGTTGTAAGGCCGTCTAGCTTGGAAATACTCGTTGTAGAAGCTCGTCTTGATTCACTACAGAATTCCGGAAACTTGATGATTCTTCTCGATCATTTTGTACTCTGTGATGACTTGATGACGTTGCCCGTCATTGATGATAATGAAGTCTCTTCTGGATGATGTAATCTCTGCTTGATGCTGTTGCCGCCCGCCATGAGGCGACGACTCGTTCTCAGCTGCTTATTTGACAAATGTCTTTCAATTATTTCAACTAAACTGCATGCTGGATACTTGAATCTCTATGTAATTGACCTGGAACATTCAATTGATAATGATTAAAGGATTTTGATATCTCCTTGAGCTTGATAACGTTTGAAACCATTATCAATCACGTAGATGTTATTTTGTTTCATGATGATCGCACTCGTTGCGTCATTGGATCTATCTGCAATTCCACGTCATTGCGGCTTGATAGATGTTCACCTGCGTAATTGATGTGATTGGATGATGAAGATTCTCTCGCTGATTTAATTTCACTAGTGATGATTAATGATTGAATTTTCTCATCTCGTTGTGTCTTGACTGCTCATAGCTCATGATGATTCTTCAACTCTTGATGATGTTGGATCGATTGATTGTCTTTGCCTGGAACTCATGAACTTCAGCTTGTTCGTTCCATTGATTGTTTGCTAGCTTTAGTCGATGATCTCTTCTCAAGTTTTGTCATGACAATGAATGACTCGATGATGATTTTAATCTCAATGATGTTGGTGAATGATTGCTTCATCGTTGCAATAGAATCCCGCCCACCATGCAGAGATTGCGCAGTTCTCTGATGAGGGATTCTCCATTGTATCTGCCTTCTAGGATGTCGTTCACGTCGTTTGCAGGGTGCGCATCTCCCTGGAAATTCTGTGTTCTTCCTCCTCTTCAGGTTGTACATTGATGTTCACTCTACTATTGATGATTGACTTGATAACTGGATCCTCTGATGATTCCAGTTATCGATGATGATGTTGATAACTCGCTGATTGACGTTCGTTCAATAGCCTCGCTTGTATTGAACTCTCTGATTCATATTGAATTTTCGCTCGTTCAATTTTTCAGGAAGTAGACGTTACTCTTAACCGCCGGGTTGTAAGGCCGATCTCATTGCGAAATAAACGTCGTTCTTCGTTGTTGACGATTGTGATGACTCTAGATGACCAGTTCCGATGATAATAATGATAATGATTTATAATTATTCTGCTACTGGTCCAATTTCTCTTGATGTTGACTTCTGTTATCGATGTCTTCCTCTGATTGTCAGTATCTTGAATGATTGCCTGACTTGATGATGTTTCTCGATGACCCTGAAGGCCTTCCGATTCACTCTCGTTCGATGATTGATCTCGCTTGATGATTGTGATGATTCTGCTTCATCATTCAGCAGAACCTGATGATTGCTTGTCCTCATCTTCTTGTTGTTGATGAGTATTCTCGCTGCTACTGGCTCAGATGAGGACGATGACAATGATGATAACTCTGGTAATACTAATGATGATGCTGGACTGGTGAATTGCTGGATCACTTTGCTGCTCACATTGTCCATTGCTCTAATCTCGATGAATCTGATGAACTCGAGTTGTTTCATCTCCACTCTAGACTGAAACATATCACTAAATGATTGCAATATAGTATTTACATTTAAATGATTTTAAGTCACTAGGTGTTGATGTTAATGATGGATTAACTCGACTCTCTGTTGCTATTATTCGTGATAATTAATTCTGATAATTTGAATTAAATCTCAAATTAAATGCTTGCATTTGTATAAAAATCTTCTCAAATTCACAGTTGTTTTGATAATTATACTGGTGCATCTCCGATAAATCTCTTGTAATAATTATTAAATTAAATTACTTGTTTATCAACAAATTCCTCTAATTTAATTAATGATTAATCTCTCACGTGATATTAATAATGCAACCGATGCATCTTGTAATTCTCTCAATGATAAACATTGGAACTCTTTGTTATGTTGATGCGTCCCCCACTCTCACCTATAGATTAATTTCTCAATTGTCAAACGCTTTAAATGCCTTCTATGTAATGTTAATTTCTCTTGATTAATTCAATTCTTCAGTACTTCTCCAGATTCTGCCTCTGCTGCATCCGCAGTTGTCTGCCATGTTAATTAATTAATAATAAATTACTTATCTCAGAATTGAAGAGAGAAATTTAGTTGTTGTTGTACTCTGTGCAATTTGAATCGCCCGCGCTGTGGCTGTCAGTGAGTAGAAGCCTCATTGCCGCTCTCGCTGCAATTGATGTGTGGGCGTGGCTTCAGGCCCCCTCTGCTGCGTTGCTTCGGTGCGACTCGGTGATGCTCGCTGTCTCTCGTTGCTCTGACGTCAAACGCGTCACTGGTGTTCACCGATGGTGGGGATGATGATTTGCTCTCTCACTCGTACTGCCGAAGTTACGCGATAATGTCCGAACGAACTTCGTCTCTACTCAAAAACCCGCGATCGCGATGTAAACAACTCAACACTCAATGTTTTGATCGCGATACACTGTCTCTATTGCTTGAAGGAGAAAAACCTGAATGTTTCACTTCTCGAATTTTCGATTAAATTTTATTTCACTCACTGTCTTTCTCTAACACACTTGGGAGAAAGAGACAGATGAAACACTCAATATTTTTGTCCTTTATTCACAGATTCTATTGTTCTCAAATAACACTGATTTTATTCTCGAATAACACGTTGAATTTTATTCTCGAATATTCGAATAAAATTCACTCGATAAATTCACTCTGTTTTAAACGAAATAAATTATTGATTTATTTTTCGAATTTTATGTAAAGTTTTCTCGTGTATTTTCGAAGATAATTTTCACTCGCGATTAATTCACTCACTTTCCATTGTTATAGGATTAGGAATTAAGATGGATGTTTTGATGAATTTTAGATGGATAAACTTCTCGATTTTATCTCCAAAATCATTCCCGTTAACTGCACGTTTCTCAAAGAATAATTTAATAATTGTAATTTTCACAATTATTCTTTGATGCAGCTACTCCACTCAGATCACTCAGATAACTCCACTTTTAGGCTGATGTTCTGCTGTTGTTCACTTTCTCGAAGCCGGATCACTCTGATCCGGCTCGAAGGACCATGTTAAAAATCAACGTAATTTTGGTCGATTTTTACGGAGGAAAACCCGATGCAACTCGCCGTGGTCTTCCTGTTGATTTTCTCGTTGTAGTGGACTGTATTTTTTGGATGACTTACTCTTTTATAGGATAAAGGATATTTCTCAGTGGATGGATTTATGTGGATTTTCACAATGATATGGAACACGTGAATTATATAAAAATATATAAACTCTTTAATGATTTGACTAGAATACACTTTCTGATACTTTGACCGCACTGATTCTAGATATTGTCTCTTTGTGATAATTGTCTCAATGATTTAATTGTCTCTAATTTTCATGATTATTTTCACACTGCACACTGCATTTAATACCGGGCGTAAATCGTTATTAAATGCAGTTATGCCGATCACTGACTCGATACTCAACTCAGCGGATGCGACCGGTTCTATCGAACCTTTCCTATTATGTCTATCGACTAGGCGTCATGTCCGCGATAGTTGCTAGATAGTTACTCCAAGATCATGATGATCTTGTCTTGATGAGTTTCACTCGCCAAGGTTTTGCCCCCTTGGCGGCCACCGTATTAGTAGAACTTGACTCGCTCAGTTCCACGCGACGAGTAGAAGGATTTGTGGGACCACGCCGCTGTGATCCCCCAAATTACCCCTGGTGTCAATATCGATAGTTAACACATTCTGATTGACCTCCTGATCCCACGGTAATTCAGATCAGTCGGTAATTTTAGCTACTTTCTTAACAAAGGAATTAATCGTTAATTGTCCGTGAAATTCCTTTTGTGAACCCGAAAATGATGCCACGAAATAAAAACCACGTTTTTTCACTGAATTTATGTCCGATAGATTTTCACGCTCACTTTTTACAGACTCACGATATCCGGTTGCTTGAAGGACCAATGTTAAATGTCCTTCGTCCGATAATTCTTTTTCGCACACTTTTTAATAACTCACGATATCCGGCTCGAAGGACCAATGTTAAAAAACTAGGTGATTTTCGAGAGGAGATTTTTCCGACGTTGATGCCCAGGTCCGTGAGTGGTGCAGGAAAAAGCCTGTAGAGAAGCCTGTAAATTGGCGAGGTGATGAAATGATGCCGATTTATTAAGCCGAAATGGCTAGCGTTCTTTGTTTTATTATAAAAACCTTAACTATTTACACTAATTATTTGGTTTATTAGCGGTGAATTTACTGGTGATTTTTAACAATGAATATTTGATGATTTCTGGATTTGGTGATGTACAAAAAACGCGATAATTTTCCGAAGGAAACTGTATGAATTTTGAACCGTTCGGTGATTCGCGCACGTTACGTGAGATAGCCGAAAGCCAAGTGAGTACGACGCTTCGGCCGTTCGCTACTTCCCGAGGCCTCTCGGGAAACTTCGTGATACCGCCGAAGATGTTGCCAACGTGGCAATATGGATGCCTTGGCGGGAATCTTCAAGTTCCTGACCTCGAGCATCCAAAACTTGGGCCAAGTTTTAACAACCACAACTGCCGATTTTCTAACTAAAGATATTCAAAATAATGTTCGGAGGAAAAGCTTGAATAATGATGATGAAAGAAATTCTATATTTCATATATTGCTATAAGTTTTTTTTTATACTTATTATATTATATCATCTGGGATGAATTAATTAGACACAAACACTTTTATTCATTTATTGAAGGGTTGAAGCGGTTTATTTGAATTATTTTAATTGTATTTTTATGTGTGCACGTTGAAGTCTGAAATTAGTCTGACAGTCTTATTTTGTTCTTTCAAATACAAAAATGACAAGCATTGCTAGCCTCACTGTTAAAAATTTCCGTCTGAATTTTTCGTGCAAAATCCTGGAAATTTTAAACAAGTCACATTTCTACAGAAATTTCAGATAATTAAGTCATTGAAAAATGAACACATCATTGATTTTCAAATAATTCTACTCCTGGATATCAATGAAATTGGTAAATTTCAGTTGAATTGTTTCTTGAAAATTCAATAAAAAAAGGAAAAATTCAAATGAAAATTAAAATTCACGTCATTTCGATTCTGAATATTCATGTTCAGTTGAAAATTCAACTAAGTTGTAGAATTACCGTCTCAATTCTACTTAAGACTCATAGATTCCTTTGAATTTCCTCTGAAACTCACAGATTTCACAACCATCTTCTAATTCCAAAAAATTCAACATCACCTTTATGAAAATTCCCATCAAATTGTCTATGAAATTTCCATCTTTTTCTAACAGTGCTCTTCTTATATTCTATTCTTGAGAAGGGGATACACTACAATGTAGACTTGTTTGAATAATTAGTTAATCCAAATTATTTTTGTGCAAAAATCAAAATTACTATTATTCAAATAAATCAATGATCCATGAAGGATAATTATCTAAAAAATACTATAATTAAATGCTTATTTACTCAAAAATCAACTCAGAAAAGCTTTTTTTCCACCCAAATGAACTCTTTTTCCGAAAATTTGCATAATGTCCTGTAATTTTAAGATCCAAGTCACATAATTTTTTTTTTTCTGAAGTCTGGTATCACTGCTTCATAGTATTCATTGCAGTCCCTATTATTATCCCGATCCAACAACCTGACAAATCGTATAAATCCCATGATCTACAGTCTAAAAAACAAAGAAAAAAAGTCTATAACTGCATACTACATCATCCTTCCAACACCATCCCATCTATTTTTCTTACATATTTTCAAAACATTATCATATTTGAGTGATGGATCGAGAAAAAATTCATGAACCCCAACTTATTATGTACAATGAAATCCCCATATCGTCATGGCACTTTGTTTCTCATCAAAAAAAAAAAAAAGAATCGGTAATATTGAACTCCACTGATGGCACAAACAGCCACTACGTGGAGTTTCAGTCGTCCAAGATGGCCGCCATGTCACGATAGTCCGTGTGTGTAATAACGTGTTCTGCAGATACTGGAAATTGAATCAAAGATACTCGAAGAGAAATTTGGGAGATTTAAAGTAAGTGAATATTAATTTCACTTCATTTGTTGATAAATATGTTGAAAAAAGTGTTATTCACCGAATAAAATAACTTATTTCAAGAGGTATTTTGCTTTTGTCGAAAAAATTGTGGCTTAGCAAATGTAGTTTGAAGCGGACGATCAATAACACAATGGGGGTGGTATGTTTTGACGTGATATTCATGTTTATGTCTGCTGCTGAAGGGAAATTACCCGAGAAATTAAGATTTTCAGAGACTGTCTTGAGACTGTATTTCAACGGAATTTAAGTTGCAATAAATTTTTTGGAGATTATATGCTTGAAGGCTTTAAGGAAGGATATTCTGCTTGGATTAGTCTATTATCGCAGTTGAGTTTAGGTTAATGCCTGAAAATTTGGATAGTTAGAGGTGGAGTATTCTGTTTATTTTGCTTTTTGGGAGGATCAAAGAGGAGAGGAGGTAGTGTCAATTAATTCGGTTGAGTGGAGATCATATTTGGGTGTATCTTCTTGTTAATGGATTCTATTATCTGGAGCTTGTTAAAATTAAGTTTTCATTGGAAACCGGAGGTTTTGCTCCATAATAGAGGGTTGTGTGGAGGATGATCTACGATAATTCTGTGTTAACTGTAGAATCACTGATATTCTACTGGGAAATTTAGGATTGGGTATAGGATATATTCTCATTACCTCGGGTAATTGAGAATAATTTAATAGTGAAGAGGTAAAATGAGATTATTCGATTTTTTGAAGGTTTTTTTGAGAATATCTTGGGAATTGAGGGCTCACATAACCCGAGGCGCTTTGAAAACTGAGCAAAATTCAACAACAATTATTATAAAGGTTATAGAGTGAAAAATAAATTGAAGGGTTGATTCCACGTGTTTTATTCACTTTTTAACTATAACAAATAATAAAAATATAAATTGATTATATCATCATGGACGACAACAATAACAGCAATTATCATCCTGGGGAATTTTATGACTTAATTGCGATTTTGGAAAAATAAATGTGAAGATTGACTTCGAATATTTATTTAATTGTCCAATATCCCAATGAACCTCTAAATTAATGAAAATATAGTTTTTCTAAAATGAAATTAGTTTTTACTGATTTTAATGGAGAACTGATGAAAACCATGGCAGCATAATAACTTAATCGAAAGTTATCCGTTCGGCAGAAAAAATCACTGTAGTAGAAGTAATGTGGTAGCTATAGTTTAACACAGGGATTACTATTTTTTTTAATAAAGGAATTATGATATAGTTTCAAACTTTTTTATGCAATGAAAAAAAAAGTTAGTGTTTAATGATTTATAAAAAATAGGTGAAGAAAAAATTTGATAAACTTCTGCATAGATTATAGAGAAAGTAATTATCGAGATTTGAAGAGAAAAAAGTTGAAAAATATTCAAAATTGACTGAGTTATTGTGCTGACTCTGTCTAAAAACATAGCTTGGAGAACAGAAGCGTTTAAAGTTTTTTGTATGGGGAAATAATAAATGAGTAATAAATTCTTATAGTTGGTAAGTGAACAGAACATGTGAAATCATCAATTTCAATTTTCATTTCCTCTTAGACCATCTATAATAATTGTTGAAATTTACTCATTTTTTCAGAGATCGCAGTGGTATGTGAGCCTCTAAGGGAGATTGGATGATTTTTTTTCTAATTATTCCTTTTTTGTAGTGAATTTCAAAGAAGACTGATGTGGGAGTCTGAGAAAAGGTGAATCTGGAGATTAGCGGTCTTTCAAAAATACAATTAATTTAAAATTAAATTGAAATTGTCTCAGGAAAGGAGGTGGAGAAAATACGATAATATATCGGAATCAAAATTTCGAAGGTAAATAGTGGAACTTGCAAATAGCTCAATTGGTAGAGCACTAGACATGTAATCTGATGGTTGTGAGTTCGAACATCGCTTGCGCTTTTCCTATTTTTTCCGAAATTTGATTCTAAGATTTTCAAATTTTATAAAAAAGGCCCCTAATATACAGATTTACCAAAAATACTGTATTTTACGAGGCAAATTCAAAAAAATACTATATTCTGCGGGGGAAATGGGGGGGGGGGGGGGGAGGCATTCAAAAAAATACTATATTTCGCCGGGAAAATTGAGGGGAATTCGTCCAGAGCATTTATGGGCGAATTTCCCCCAAATTATCCTTGCAAAATAAGGTATTTCCTCGAATCTCGCACGCGAGTATAGTATTTTTTTGAATATTCCCCTCAAAATACAGTATCTTTCTTACCTTAAGCTTTCTCACAAATTTTCCACCGTACAATTATTATTACTTTATTTTTTTCCAGCTTCTATTCATTTACTCAGTGTCAATTTGACGTAAATGAATAGATTTCGAATATTTGACTTAGCGTTATATTCATGCTGATGGAAACTTTAAGGATGTTCTACAGGTATTGTAAGCGGGGCTGTGCGGCATGAGAGGGACAGTGATTTCGTCAGTGTTTCAATCCCTGAACATGAAAAAATGAGTTTTCAAATTCCTCATTAAAATTATTTTCAGGGAATTATTGAACACTGCGGGTGTTCAAATATTATATTATTATCATTACATTTCCTAGATATTTTTTCTATTCTTTATTTAATTAGTTTGAGAATTATTTTGAAAAAAGCGTTGCATTCTAGGAAATTCTGGCGACACAAGTTGGCAGCACTTACGTGCGAGTGACAATTTTTCAATCATTTTTATTAATTTCAATGCCAATTACTGATCCAATCGTCGTATAAAAATGGAGCGTTTGTGCGGGAGGTAATTTCACACCTATATCCGGAGTTTCATCCAATTTGAAGAATTTTTCGAAAAGTTTCTTGAGCTTTTGTGAATTTTTCATAGGAACGCATGTTAAACGATGGTTTTAAAAAAAATTATAACTTTTAAACCAGGTATGAAAAAAATCCAAAATTTCGCATACGGTTTCTTTATGAATTGGAGAACCTTGGAAAAAAATTTCATTGAATTCATACATTTTTAAATGTTGATAAAATACTGGTAGAACATCCTTAAAGGAACATTCGATTGATAATCGAATATAAGCATTTCGTATATTTTATCCAAATATTAAACATATATCAGTTATATATAGTATTTATTGTTAACACTCTAGATGTTCATAGGGAAATTGGAGAATCATTAAACAACATCAATTATTGTCACATCGACGATTTGACAATAATTGATGTTGTTAATGATTTTCCAATTAGCCTATAAACAACTAGAGTATGAATTCGACATAAATGGAAATGAATCCGATAGTTAATTACTCATCGTATTCAATTTTATACTTTCAAATTAGTGAGATTATTTCTATGGCCTCCGGTGTACCATGGTAGACCCAGTCACCGGACATACCCCAGTTTACGGACGTACCAGCAAGATATACTAATAATTGATATTCAAGTGAGAAGACCAGATTTTTCAATACTTGCAAAGTGTCGAAATAAAAATCAAGTAAATTGTTCGATTCACTTAAGTGAAATTTTCTTATCATTTTAATAATTTAATTGTCATTGTCCGGATACTAGTGCCATTCTCTCAACTGTCCGATAAGTGGTGCCTTCATGGTGCTACTTAATATAATTTCCTGTGTATCTAATGTTTTAAATCAGCATTATATTTTCCCGTATGTTTATAGCTATATATATATATGGTCTTTTCATTCGGAAAGTCCATCATTGTCAATACACTAACACACTAAACAGGAGATTCTCCAGTTTCTTGAGGGGTAACACCACTGTAGAACTTTCAAAATATCGATTCTTTATTCTTGCATTAAAAATCACTTTGGGCCTTCCAGAATACGGGCAAAAAAAGTTATCACCTGAAACCCATTATTTCACATAAAAGTTTGAATTTTGTCCAAGGCATTTCTTCATATTCATAGCCTAAGTCAAAACTTCACTCGTATTTTTTTCGAAACATGATTTTTTCAAATTGGCACGCAGCATAACTCCAATAATTTTCATTATTTTCATTTGAACTTCCCACAACATCTTGAAAACAATATTTCGAACAGAAATACGTAGAGGATTTTCTAAAAATTGATTCGCGCATTTTTTATTGATAAAAAATTGCCAGTTTTTTTGGCCGAAATTTGAACTTTTTCATTCAAATGGTCACCAATCCCACAAAAAACAATATTTTTGAAATCTCCTACGTGTTTTTGTAGCTACGTGTATCTAGACTGAGCCTATTTTTTATTTTTTGAATTGAAATTTGCACCAGTTACACTGCGTGCCGCAGGGTATTTCAAATTCGAGGGGCCTCGCAAGAATGGCTCTTGTGTTGTCATTTTTTGATATTTTTTGATGATTTTTTTCTTTGAAGACTCAAATATATGCTCAGTCACTCCCTCAAATATCATTATTTTATTGCCACTATTTCCACTAAAAAAAAAATAGCCAAACACGCCTTTTTTTAGACTTTTACAGTGGTATTACCCCTTAAGCCACTAAATAACTGGAACAAAGTTTGCAAATACTGAAAGCGATAGAGCACTTGTAATATCAAGTGGGAGCTAATTCCAAAATTGTGTGAAGTATCTCGGAAACTAATGGAGATACGCCCTTTCTCACCTAATCTTTTTCCATTTAATCATCAGCCTCATGTCCACCAGAAAGTTACAGAGCAACTCTAGGAATTAGCAGACGATTAAAAAAAAAGATAGAAAATTTGAATAAAAAATTGGGTTTTGGAATAGCCTCGTTATTCTTTTATTCCGTGAATAATCGGCTTGAACATAAGCCGATGGCGCCTGATTCATTGCTCGTTTTCAACTACGATCCAGGTCAAAGGATAAATTTTCCATTGTTTCAGTGATATTTTTTCAAACCCCCTTTTCAGCTCAAATCCGGCCACTATGATGGAACTCAACGGAATCTTTGTCGCTTGAAAGAGGAGTTCGGTGAGCGCTAAAATTTCGCGCAAACTCTGTCTCTTTCTCATTCAAAGCGGTTACTTCATGCTGGACTTGATCTTTTAAATTATTGTTGAGGTTAAATGAGACGAGAGAAAATAATTCACTTAATTTATTAACATCTTCAATCGGGACAAAAGCGACTGAAATTTTTTTTAATGAAATGAGGCTTTCTTCAAAAAATCTGGGAAAAAATCCTAAAGATTTTGCAACAGGTCGTCATTGTTGTGTAATTATGCCAAACTTTTTGATAGAATTCTTAACGTCAATAGTTAATAATAATAATAATAATAATAATAATACTGCCCAACGATTTTCGTTACATGGCAAGCACTATGTCGCCCTTCTTAAACGAAATGCGATGTTGCCACGTCACAAGATAGTAATGAAATATTTCTAATAATAATGATAAGTGATTATCATTTATATTTACTTCTATTTTTATTAACAAAAGTTAATGTTTCTTTCTTTATTATGAAAAGACACTGTATGTATTGGCCATCTTTACTGTCAGCTGAGAGATTCCGAGTAAAGTCTGGCAACGTTGTGGGAAAAATTGAATCGACGATTTAACTCGCATAATGAGCACTCTGCCGCTTTTTCACGATCTTGTTGAATATAAATATATTTTTCGTATACATCAAATGAATACTTATCAATTATAAGTATATCTGATGATAGCAAACATTTCAAAGAGGAAATTGGTAAAGTATGAAGTCACAATTACCCATATAGTTATTTATATTGCGACTTTTGTTTAAATGGCGGCGTCATGCTCATAGCGCGAGTAACGCAAGGTTAAGCGTATACTTTTTCTGATTTTTGTTTTTTTGGGAAACATTTTCTGGTTTGAAAACACATGTCTTCGTTCCATGAAAAATCTCATTAGTTCCGGTCATATATCGTTGAAACTTCGACTACGAAAAATAAAGAACAAGTGTACAAAGAATAATCAAACATAAATCCTTGAATTTCACCGACCTGTCTGGAAAACCCTTTTACCAAATTTATGACAAACACATGTGACAGTCATAAAACTAAACGGACTCACTGCTCTCAAGTACTTGCGTTATATTTAATCCTATATAATACGTTTTTTTGAACATTTTACCTTTTGTTGTTTCTTTTTTTCTTTCTGCAGCTTTACATTTTTTTGCCTCAACCCGAAATTCCACACATTCATCTCAGTAGTGAAAGAAGTAATTCGTAAAAAGCATAATTCGACTTATTCACTCAATTTTTACTTTCGAATGAAAACTTCCCAAACATCACAACTTTCAGTTTCGATTTTTTTGTTGGACATTCCTTAAAATGATTTTAAATTTAAAAAATTGCCAATGATACTTAGAAACATTTCAATAATTTGGGAGTATCGCTCTGCCAACTGAAAATTAATGTTTCTAACGTTTTCTTTACAATTTGTTTTTTTTTTTGGTTCAATTGGTTATTGACTTCCAACAAAAGTTCGTTTTTTTCCGAAAAATTTAATTGGGATTTGATCTGTCTGCCTTGAAATCTTGTCACCGACCTCTAGTACTTCAAAATACATCAAATTAATCCAAAAAAAGTTGGATATAAATTATAAAAATTTTTATTTTATTTGGCAGAGTGAAAGTATCCAATTACCAAAATTTCTGTATGTGTGCGTACATGTGTGTGTGTGTGTGAATGGGTTTTTGTGTGTGTGGGTGTATGTCTGCGAGCCCAATATATATCTTAATTACCCATAAATGGTTATACTTGGAAATCCCAAATTTGGCATATATATTTCTGGTATTGAACTCTTCCGTATAAGCGCAAGTTGATCAAAATCTGTGAATTATTTTCTAGAGAACTGAAAGATTTCCGATTTTTTCTCAAATATCTGGTTGAACGCTTTCAAATTTTTTCTGACGATGAATTTCTTAGACATTATTATTTCGAGGATTTTTTTCGAAAAATTTTTTGTTCCGGAATGAGAATTTGTTTTTCCATTAATTCTCGATGAAAAAAACAATTTGAGATGGGAATTTCCAATATTTTGAGAATATCTCGGAAAATAAGCGAGATAGGGCGTTTTCACTCAAATTCTTTATTTCAAAGACAATTTCAAGAGCTACAGAAAAAGATTCGAGGAAAATAACCTTATCTCGCTTATTTCCCGAAATATTTTCAAAAAAAATTGAATTACCTCATTTTACGTCTTCTCTCTCTCTCGTTATTTCGGAAATTTTTGTCGGAGTGAAGGACTCCACAAAAAAATCTGGAAAAATTTGAGGAAATGCTCCTAGGTGTGAAAATAATTGGATAATTTTTTACAAATTTTCCCATAAGAGCTTTCACTTAAAAAAAAAATATAGTTTCAAGGTTTCCACCATTATCACATTCAACTCATTGCAACAAAAAATACTCTAATTCATGAAAAATAAGCTTCAAGCATTAATAAAACAAATTTAATGCCACGAAGTTATGTAGTTTCTGGACAACAATGCAATAGAAAAAAAAGGGAAAAAGAAAAATTGTTTTTTAAAATAAAATGATAAATTCTTTACATTTTTTCTAATGTAAAAAATGAACTTTTTGGGACAAACAAGAATTGTAGACAAAAATGCTCGACCGAGCATTTCAGAACCATTGCACCCGTACAGCGAAGATTGATGCGCAAATGGTGCGGATACTTTTCTTTCCACAGCTTGGAAAAGAGAGAGAAAAGCATTCTAGAGTTCTCCCTTGGTTCTCTTTGAAAGTTATGAAGCTTAAGTTCTTCGATTCTGCAAATTACGATCTCGAAAGAATCCCACTCTCTTTTCTTTTAAAATTTACATGAGTATAATAATATTCAGATGATCAAACAGAATTCTCAATGCGTCTGTTCTTTGCTGAATCAATAAGTAGACATGTAAATGCAGTTATATTTGAGAATTTGCATTTTCTTGAAGAGATTATTACATTTTAGCACTTCTACACTTAAATAATTGCAGTAAAAACCAAGAGAAAATGAACCAGGATTTTTGTTCGGGATGAAATCCCATGATTAAAATGAAGAAAAAATTTGGAGACATGGTCGAGCATGTCTACAATGTTGTCAAATTTTTTCAAATTTTTCGGTGGAGGCATTAACCCAAAAAAATATTATGCTCCATTTTTTTACTGGTTTCGAGATATTTTTAACCTTCCGTTACTCGCGCTATGAGCGTGACGCCACTCTTTAGACAAGAATCGCAAATTGCGATTCGCAATATAAATAACTAAATGAGTAATCGTGACTTCATACTTGACCAATTCTCTCTTTGAAATATTTACCATCGTCAGATATACTCATAATTAATAAGTATTCATTTAATGTATGCGAAAAGTATATTTATATTCAACAAGATCGTGAAAAAGCGGCAGAGTGCTCATTATTCGAGTAAAATTGTCGATTCAATTTTTCCCACAACGTTGCCAGACTTTACTCGGAATCTGTCAGCTGACCGTAAAGATGGCCGATACATACAGTGTCTTTTCATTTTAATAAAGAAATAAACATTGATATTTGTTAATAAAAATATAAGTAAGCATAAATAATAATCACTTATTATTATTATTAGAAATATTTCATTGCTATCTTGTGACGTGGCAACGTCGCATTTCATTTAATAAGGGCGACATAGTGCTGCACGATGAAAGTCGTCGGGCAAGTGAGCGCAAGTAACGAAAGGCTGAAAAAAAGTAGGTGAAAAAAAAAACAATTCTTCCTGTTTTACCTTTTCACTGCAGAATTATTTCCCACATATGCCTCCATTAACAATAGCGTCAGTCTTCCATTCTTCATTAAAAAAATATGATGATACCTTTTTTTTTTAACAAAATAAGCTCAATTATTTTGAAAAAAAAGACGTTTATTGTTTTAATGGAATATTTTTCAAAGAAATTCTTTTTTATCTCCGAAATTATTAAATTCCCAAGGCAGATATGTCCTATATTTATCCTCAAAATTCATTGCATCATACTATAAATAATATATCTAATCTTCATGACCTCAAAAACCGCTTAAAAATTCGAAAATAATCCCATTTATTGCCGATTTTTATCTATTTTAATGTCTCAATATTTTTTGGTTGAACGCTAGATTCTCCCAAAAACAAATTTAAAAATCGATTGTTGAGGGAAAACGACAAATCCCAGACTTTCATCATGACACAACGGGAAAACTAATCCAAATTTCCATTACTACAAACCACTTTTTGATACGAAAACTCGATAATATCCCGAGGGAGACATGAAATAGAACTCTCTTTCTCTCTCTTTTTATTTTCTAGGAAACAGGACAAAAATACCCATAACTCCTAGACATACAAGTGATAAAAATCTGTAATTTTCAATTTAAATGCACTCAATAAAATCACAAAATACGAAGAAAAATAACAATAAAACATTCCTTTTGAATTCACAAAATTTACGTTCACGAAGAAGCCACTAGTTTTGCCACTAAAATATGACTGGAAACCATTCAAAAGTTTCTATTCGATTCCGCCCTTTTATACATATTCACTAAATTCGAAAATCCAATTCACATTTTAGTCATAAAAGAGATGAAATTATTTTTGAAACTATTTTTTAACTGAAGAATTAAATTTTAATGAATCTCGTAATAAAATTATCATAATAATAATTTTATTACATTATTATGATTATTATTAATTCTTTTTTTAAAATTATTTTAATTATAAAATGAGATGATTTTTAAAAATTATCATTTTTTAGAATATTTTGGAAACTAAACGAGATAGGGTGTTTTTGCAGCTCTTCAGTTACTGAAATATTCTGTAAAAATGATTGAAAATCAGTTTTAAAAAAAAGGGAAAACAGGATTTTTTTTTTTTCTGTCAATTCTTTTTTCAAAATATTGATAATTGCTCCATCTCGCTTAGTTTCCGAGATATTCTACAAAAATTTGATGAAAAAAAAAGATTTATTGTGTTTCTTCTCTCTTTGTTACTGATTTGATCTCAATTCAAAACGTATAAATAAGACGAGAAGCCAAAAATTCACATGAAAAATGAACTTAATCCCAACTTACAACTCTAAATACCATTTGTCCAGCGACGACCACGCCCTTGACAGTACCAACGCAGCAATAAATTCACGAAACTCACAACATTATTTTACTTAAATTACCATAAATTTTATCCTCAACTTTATTATTTACTAGGGGAACTTGCGTGCCTCTCTTTACTCTATATCGCATATGCTAAATTCAACTTGAATTTTGTAGTCCAGCTGGTCCTCACCTCTTAAAATGTTTTTTCTTACGATGTTTTTACTACATGATGTTTAAAGAGAAACGAATAATTTAGTAGTGAAAAGGTGAAACGGGATAAGTATATTTTTTTGACATTTATTTTTTTTTTTAAGTATCTGGGAAAATACTGGGAATACGCCTTTTCGGTCCATATCCTTTTCATAGAGAATTTTGAGAGCTGCAGAAAAAAACAAAATCAGTTGAGCTCGTTTAAATTCCGAGATATCCTTGAAATGAGTTGACAAAAATGGTTTTTTGTTCAAATTTCTCTTTTTTAGAAAATTTTCGAAAAAGTAAGTGGTTTTTCTAATTTTAGACTTCTCGGGATTTTCCAGAATTTTCCTCTTTTTCTTCATTTTTTTGAAATTTTTCTGATTTTTTTTTAAATTTCCGTTTTTCTTTTTTTGGAAATTTTCCAAATTTTTACAATTTTTCTTCGAAATTTTTAGTGTTTCCCAGAATTCATCAACTTATCCTGTTTTTCCGGTCCCTCATTAAATTTTTCTCCAATTTTTTAAAGATTCCAGAAATTAAAGAGGATGGAGCGATTTCAGCCTCATCTTTTCCTGTAGCTCTCAGAATTCCCTGCAAAAACGGATTCACGGAAAATCGCTCTATCTCGCTTAGTTTCCGAGATATTCTCCTAAGAAGATTGAAAAAAATAAACTCATCCAATTTTACCTCTTTTCTGAAGAACTACAATTTTTTTGCGGAATAAAAGACTTTATGCTTGTCAGTGCAGATTCATCCAATAACCATCTCCATTAAATGAATGCGAATTTATTAATGACAGATCTCGAAGAGATAAAGAAACGGAGTTTTCATTTTTTTTTATGATCAATCAGTTGAACGGAAAATTCTGAAAAAATTTGACTTTTATCATTGAAGTGTCTAACAAACTATCAAATTTTTTAAATTACAAACTTGCGAATTTGATGAAGAAATAAAATAAATTCTAGGAGCTAGCGAAACTTTCCCGAAGCTCAATGAAGTCGTCTGTTTGAACCACACTGTCGAAGACACGTTTTTTCTCAAACTTTCTTCGTTCATCCAAACCATTGGTAGATACATATCTGCAAAATATACAAACATCAATAGTTTGTTTAGTTAATAGTTAGTTCGTTTCACTGACAAAAGTCAGTAAAGAAAACTTTGAATTTATTTCTTCTATTCAATATCTAATATTGTGATTTTATGCTCTTTGATTCGAATTTCGAATTTCTAGTTTTGTGAATTATTTTTCTGTTGGCTATGTTACTTCATTTTGGACTTCGACTCAGGTACCCTGCTTGTGAGTTTCTATATTGGATGATAATTAGTATGAAAATTCAAAAAAAACAGCTTCGTGGTGCTCTGCTGCCTGAAAAACCTACACTTTGAGTATCTGATCTCCGGATGATGAGTTATCATTGAGTCTAGGAAGAAACAGTCCATGGGAAAAATAGGCATGGAAAAAATAGGCTTGAAAAAATAGGCACGGAAAAAAATAACTCGCGGAAATAATAGATACAGAAAAAATAGACATGGGAAAGAAATTTTTGCTTATAATCCTAATATCATACCTTATGCGTGGTTAATAAGGTGAGAGGAGGGGGGGGGGGGGAGTTCCGGTGCGGGAACTATTTTGTCCATGGGTTTTTTTTCCAGTCTTATTTTCTCCACCACCCATTATTATTGTATGGGGGCAGGAGTACTGCTTGAGAAAATGCAATTTATGTTATTGTTGATATTATTATGAATGTACCCAATGGTATTGTATGCTCGCAATATTGGAGTTTCAGCGTTTTATTTATTTTGTTGATTGTAACTTTGTATGAAAAGAAAAAAGTCATATTATTTTAGACTTTGAGTGGTGGATATTGTGCGAAGTTATTCTATGGTGCTTTTTGATGAGCCCTGTGTTGGAGATGAATTCGTTTTCTTTCTTTCAATTTGAGTAAGGTTGATGAATTCTCGTCGAGTGGGTAGTGGCCACTGAGTTTGGAAATTTCTAAGTAATCTTTATCTGGGATGTAGAATTTGGATTTCATCAACCATGTATATAGTACTTATTATTTCGTGACATCACTATAATGGCAATTTTCAGTCATAGATGCATTTGTTCACGAGATTCCAGCTGAACTTAACCCTTTAACGCTCATGGGTGTTTCCCCCACTATGTGGACTGGTAAGCAGACAGCGCATATCTCCGTTAGTGTGTATCCATGACCTCTGGCGAGCAATACCGTACCTACTACGAGCTTGCTGTTTGTTTTGAAATTTTATCGGGTATGTTATTGTTAATCAATAATTTTGAGTTTTTACGTGTAATTTTTTGTAATCTTCTAACCTACATCATCAGAAATAATTAATTGAAAATCATGGGAGATTGGAAGGTTATAAATACAATACTAAGATATTGTCAATTCGCGACGTTTCGCTTATAATTTAAGCTTCTCCAGACTCTGAAATACAAAATTGCAAATCATTCACTTATTACTCAGAATAATAAATAAATACAAACAATAAAACACAATAGAGCCTATGGGTTTAACCTCACTCTGTCTAGAAAATTTGCAGTAATCAGTCTCAAGTTCCAATTACAATTAACAGAATTTAACGAAATTACCTTGACATTCTTAACATTTCGTCGAATTAAACTTAAATAAATCCATGTTGAGTCCTAACAACATTGCAAATTATTCTAAATGATAAATAAATACACAATCAGTTAATTATTTTGACAATTGCACGTTTCTCGACTTCTACCTCTCCGTTGCTGTGTGTTATGGTTAGTTAGGTACTGAGAGTGGTAGATCGCAGAACCTCAGACTATGCCAGTGGCTCCCCCGTTGAGTGGTGTTTGTGTGTGAAAATACTAATTTTCCCGCTCTTTCTGTTAATCATTTCTCTTCAGTCATCTATCAGTTATTTCAATGAGGATGTAGTCAATCTTTTTTGCTTAGATAAAATGTTGTTGTACATTTTGCTTAAGCATTGTGTATCTTCTCTCCTAGTTACTGCATTATTGAGAGAAATGAAAATCATTTCGGAAATGTTCCTCTTTCTCAAATTCGGTTCATTATCGAGAATACTAGTTTCATTGAATTTGAAATTATGGCCAGTATCGAAATGATGTGTGGCCAGGGCTGTTTTCTCCTTTTTTAGGATCTTGGATGGAGCACAGACGTTTTGATGTTGTTTGACCCTAACTCCAAGTCGTTGTTTAGTTTGCCCGATGTAGCATTTTGTGCATTCGCAAGGGATCTTATAGATTACCTCGGATTTGTTCAACAATAGGATCTGGTCTTTCAAGTTGGAATAAATATCATCCACTGTGCGTAAATTATGAAACACTAGTTTAGAATCTGTGTTTCTCAGACAATTTTTCAGTCTTTGGGAAAGGGCCGTTTATCAGTGGGAACTTGAAATATTGTTTCAGCGGATGTTTCTCCCTTTGGCCACTCGATTCCCTTTGTGATTTGAATAATTGTATGCACTTTGAATGCATTTTGTATAAACAGGATTTATCATTTGAAACAAAAAAAATTAAAATATGTATCAGTTATGATTATTAATTAAATGGCTCATGAAGCTCTCGTGACTATATAGTATCGTTCATGGAATCAATATTTATATTCATATGGATTTCCAATCAGATCATGAGATTTAATTGATTTTCTTTTCAGAGAATGAAGAATGGAAAAACTGATACCTTAACCCTAGTATCGCAAAAATCAGTATACACAAAGAATTGTGGTCTTGAGTAGCGGCTCTTTTGGCTGTCCCTGGATCTATTCTTGCAAATGATTGTATTAGTTCATCATCTAGATTATTTATGACTCTATAGTAGTGTCTCGTGAGTTTTATAGTATGATTATTGATTCGTAGAATGTTAGCTACCTCGTGAAGTGATTCATTGCTCGTGCGGTAGAATAAATTCGTACGAAGGGGGGGGGGGGCGGGAGGACTGATACATATTTAGAATTGTGTGGAGACACATTCTTTCGAATGTACGGAGTTTTTCTACGTGGTTTGCTCCAGTTTTCCACAATATTGGCGTGTTGGCGTGCCAAGAACATGCCAAACGTATTCGGGAGAGCTGCAAAGTATTCGTCACCGTCACAAAAAAAAACGACATGACGGGGAATTCCTCATCATACGGTCAGAGTCGTTAGGTCTTTTATGGTGACCAGTCTAGGGTTATCAATACTAAAACTTGGAAAAATTAACCAACAATATAGAGATGCTGGGATATCTTCTCAATTTTTTTGAAATTTTTTGGGGGAAGCCTTTATTCAGAAAAAAATTCAGGCTGATCTGGCTTCGATGTTTCCTTCAATATTTTTTTTTCAAATATTCTAGGAGTTCGATGGCATCATTTCACCATTTTCAAAAAATCATAAAAACTCTGAAAACTTTCATTCCCTTCGAAAAATACTCCTCAGAGTCTCTCTCTCACATCATTAAAGTTTTTTTTTCCTCAAAAAACAAATTTTCTAGGCTTTTTTATCGATAAAAATAATATTTGAGCCGTTCATCCCATATTAAAAAAAAATCACTCTCGTCAAATTATCTCCTACATTAATAATCTTATGTGATCCATAAATATTAACGTAATCCATCACAATTGGATGTAATCGATGATTACCTGTAATCTTCTAAAGTAGGTAATCTCTTTTAATCCTACAGCTTCGTGATCTAGTGTACACGAGTGACTATCCCTTTGGGAATTTCCAATTTAGAAATAATGTATCGTCCCTTAATGAAAGCGAATCGCAGTGCGGAAAAATAAATTTCAGAGCAATTTTCATTTGATTCGAGAACATGTTGCTCATGGTGTTGATTCAGTAGAAAAGAGATGAAACAGGATAATAAATTTTTTCGTTGTTGTGATTTCTTGAAGGATATCTCGTAAATTAAGGGAGATAGAGCGATTCTGCCTGGAAATTCGTTTCTGCAGAAAATTTTAAGAGCTACGGAAAAAGATGAAGACAAAATATTCACAAAATTGGGAAATAATTTAGTGGAAAAAAAGAAAAACAGGATGAGTCAATTTTTTTTTGTTAGGTTTTTTCTGAGAATATCTCCGAAAATTAAGCGAAATAGACTGATTTTCCCTTATTTTTTTTGTAGCTCTCAAAACTCTTCAAAAAACAAAAATACAGAACAAAATCGCTCTATCTCCTAGTTTCCGGAATATTTTCAGAATTAGAAAACGATTTAGTGGGGGGGGGGGGGGGGTGGGGGGCAAAAACAGGATAAGTCGAATTTTCTTATCGATTATTTCTTGAGAATATCTCGGAAACTAAGCGAGATAGAGCGATTTTGTGTAAATCCCCTTTTGTAGCGCTTGAAATTTTCAAAAATAAAGAATTAGAACATCAATGTGAAAAAAATAAACAAATGAGAACGATCAAGACGTATCTCAAATAGTTGCCAAGATATTCTAAAAAAAAAAAATCAGCAAAAAAAAATTGATTCGTCCTGTTTTACCTCTTGACGTCTGAAATACGAAATCAAAGGTAAGCGTTTTCTTTTTTACTTTTACTACTGAAAGAGCTCACAGGTTGTTACTCGGTCCAATCATGTCCTTCATTCTCCAACAGTTCTACGTAATCCGTAAGCTTCTTCTCGATAATGAATGGGTATTTGCCTCGTATTTTGTTTGATAGATTCACGATTTCCGATAATTGTCTCATGTTCAAATCCCCGAGGTTTGTCTGACCCTTTTTTTGCCTTCAACAAAAAACTACCTTTTCTTCCATAAATCACCATCCCCCAATTTTAAGTTTCTACAATAATTCAATGGAGTCTTTTTCTTCTGTTATACATTTTTGTGATTTGTAATACCATTGAGGATTTAAATTTTGTCAAGATTGTATCCTATAAAAATTACGAAATTTATTATTTTCATTTTTATTTTCTATTGTTGAACATTTATTTTTTAATTTTCAAATATTTTTTGTTTTTTTAAAAATCACTCAGTGGTTAAGTCAATGTATATTTTTTTTGGCTCTATTTGGCTTTCAACCCTTCGTTACTAGCGCGATGAGCGTGACACTGCCCTTCAGACAAAAATTGCAATATAAATAACTATATGGGTAATTGTGACTTCATACTTTCCCAATTCTCTCTTTGAAATGTTTACTATCATCAGATATACTTATAATTAATAAGTATTCATTCAATGTATACAAAAAGTATATTTGTATTCAACAAGATCGTGAAAAAGCGACAGACTGCTCATTATGCGAGTTAAATCGTCGATTCAATTTTTCCCACAACGTTGCCAGACTTTACTCGGAATCTCTCAGCTGACAGTAAAGATGGCCGATACATACAGTGTCTTTTCATTTTAATAAAGAAATAAACATTAATATTTGTTAATAAAAATATAAGTAAACATAAATAATAATCACTTATTATTATTAGAAATATTTCATTGCTATCTTGTGATGTGGCAACGTCGCATTCCATTTAACAAGGGCGGCATAGTGCTCGCCACGCGATGCAAATCGTTAGGCAAGTGAGCGCGAATAACAAAAGGTTAAGGCTCTAGTCATAATGAACATCTATCTATCTACATATCTACTTTCATAAAGTTTTGATACAAATTATCGCAAAGTTTCTCTTTTCATATTTATTTCATTGATTGAAATCATTTTCCCTGAGCTGAATTGAATTTATTCTCCAGGATTGTCTCGAAGCCTTCGAACATTCTGGATTTAGAGGAAAATCTCCTTCAATCTGACTCTCGATGGTTTTCCTGCATTCGAAATTGATTGAAGATAACTCCAGTTATTTTCAACTTATCTTGAGACAGGTCCAGGATGAAAAAGCTCTCCATCCTCGAAACGTCTGAAAAAACCACTACTCAGTTACAAAAACGTTAGAAAAAGATCAAACCACACAATTTTCCAAACTCCAATAATTTATCAGAATTATCAAAATTGTTCTCCTCAGATTTCGCTTCAAAATTCTCTATACATCTCGGAAACTAAGCGAGATGGAGCGATTTTGCTCCGATTCTTGTTTTTTTGCAGCTTTCAAAATTTTCTACAAGAAAGGCTGCGATTAAAAAGGGCGTATCTCCATTAGTTTCCGAGATATTCTTGAAAAATTATTGGAAGAAAAAATCTGTCTAAAAACGAAGTATAATAATTTTAAAAAAATCAATTTTTTTAATGATAAGTTCTTGATAAATTTCTCGGAATTTAAAAGAGATAAAGTGATTTTTAATAGGTTGATGATAAAATTATCTTCATCCACTTTCGTAGGTCTTGAAATTCTTTAGAAAAAAGGATTGAGATGAAGAAGGACGCATCTCCATTCGCTTCCAAGATATTCCAAGACAGAATTTTACACATCCGGTTTTATCTCTTCACTATCACTGTTATGAATTTTCGTCTCAATTTTCCGTGCAAAATCCTGGAAATTTCAAACGAGTCACATTTCTACGGAAATTTCAAATAATTGCGTCATTAAAAAATGAACACATCATCGATTTTCAAATAATTTCACGCCTGGATATCAATGAAATTTGTAAATTTCAATTTGATTATTTTTTGGAAATTTAGTAAAAATAGGAAAAATTAAAAAAAAATCAAAATTCAAGTCATTTTGATTCTGAATATTCATGTTCATTTGAAAATTCAAGTAAGTTGTAGAATTTCCGTCTCAATTTTACTTAAGACTCATAGATTCCTTTGAATTTCCTCTGAAACTCACATATTTTATAACCATCTTCCCATTAAAAGAAAATTAATATCACGTTTATAAAAATCCCATCAAATTGTTTATGAAATTTCAATTTCTTTCTATCATTATACTAAATTAATAACAATAGATAACTTTTCATTTTTCTAGGCGTTTTGGACCGGGATTATTCGTGCTTCAGCTCTGAGAATTATGGCTCCATTCAAGTTCCATTTCTCAAAGATGTCAAAGTCACGAAGCAAGGAGAGCAGAAGCAGCAGCACTGACTGTGAAGAGTCTGCGTGTCCAGTTCAAAACAGCTCAAGTAGTCGCCCTGAGACACCCGCTACTAATGCTGTTAGTGTCCACGCCGATGGAGCCAATGAATTCCGCAATTCACCACCACCTTCATACGAATACGTGCTCGAAGAGGTAAGAATATCTGAATTTAATGGCGAAGAGGTGAAATCTCTCAGAAAAAGTCCGTTTTTTTGGCAATTCTTTTCTTGAGAATATCTCAGAAACTAAGTGAGATAGAGCGATTTCAGCCGAATTCTTTTTATAGAGAATTTATGAAGAGCTACAAAAAAATATTAAGGCCAAATTGTTTTTTTTGCT
This sequence comes from Aleiodes leptofemur, assembly GCA_963942555.1. NCBI lineage: Eukaryota > Metazoa > Arthropoda > Insecta > Hymenoptera > Braconidae > Aleiodes > Aleiodes leptofemur. Next base: position 4,545,385 of record OZ012623.1, on the reverse strand, counting down.
CAGTTTTCGAAATGTTCGCAGGAAACAAAATGACAAAAAAAAATTGACTTATGTTTTCACCTTTCGACTTATCTTTGTGATTATTATCGATGAGAGATTTTGGAAATTAAGCGAGATAGGATGATTTTTTAAAAATCTTTCTTTGAAAAGAATTTTAAGAGCTACGAATGAGGATTGGAGCAGAATCGCTCTATCTCACTTGTAAATATTTGTAATCATTCTTAATGGAAAATCTCGAAAACTAGACGAAATGAGGCTATTATGTGCGGATTTTTTTTTTGAGCAGATTCCAATAATTTCAAACGAGAAGGAGGGAAGAAAATAGAAGGAATCAAAAGGAAATCTCTCTATCTCGCTTAGTTTCCAAAATATCCTTCCTAAAAAAAACATTACGAGATTTTATCGAACTGCGATAATCTATACCGAATATATCGAAATTCCGTAAAGCCCAAATTTTATTGGTTGCCAAGTTGCGCGAGATATTCGAGAAACAAAATAATTTGAGGTTTAATTATCTAAACGCAGATAAAAAAAAATAAATGTTCCATGTTGAAAAATCGTACCTAATATGTTACATTTCTCCCCATTAAGGTAGTTTTATACCCATACGGATTTAGAGATTAAAATCTGAAATAAGTTTCAACTGAAAGCTTATATAAATCCTAAGTATCTCGTGAAATTTCTGATCAATTGACCGTTTTGTTTGGTAAATAATAAATAAAAATAACTCGGTGGCTTATGAGCTAATGCAGATTTTTCCACTTTTAGGTTACGTAAAAGATTAAAATCTGAAAAGTGTCTTAAAAAAAAAGGAAAAAAAAAATTTACGATCCTATATGGTAACTATTGACCGTCTCATAACTTTGTAATAAATGATTGTTTTCCAGCAAAGGGAAATACGTGAATACACTAATCAAATGGCATCCTAGTGGTTATGTCATAAATTACAAATAATTCATATAATTCCTAAATTCTTCTTCAAATCTGCTTTAAGCCCCAAGAACTAGGTTTTTCCTCATAAATATTGATTTTTGGATGATTTTTCTGTTTATTTCTTGCTTTACACCCAACGACTAGTGCGAAGAACTATAGAACTACTTCAATAGAAACATCCATTTATAATTTAAGAGAAGAGAAATTCCCTTTTCAGTTTTGAAAAATGCTGACACGTGAAAACATGCATAAATATTTGTTAGGTTAAAAGCACAATTCGCCAAAAAATACGCACAAACCGCGCGTCACAATCTAGTTCACAAAAAAATGACAGAAAAAATCGACTTATCATGTCTGACACCTCCGCTACTGAATTCACCTCCTCCATAAATGAACAGCAGGAATAAAAAAAAAAATGCGTGATATTTTCTGTCATGTAACATTTGAAAAATGCAGTTGACACTAGCTCATGTTAATACTCTCGTAATGGCGGTTGAGTTTTCTCTTGGGGAATTGAGAATTCCTTATTTTTCACAAAATGCTTGGAATAAACGTCACAGCCAGTATCGCCACCCCTGGAATATTTTTCCCCCTAACAGTGACGTAAAAAACTCTTAAAATCGACAAAAAAAAAACCAAATTGGTATTTTGTGCAATGGAGGGTATTTGAATTTTTTTTTTAATATGAATGCTGTCGTTTGAATGGAAATCATCTACAAACTCATTCAGTGGGAATAAAAAAATTAAATATTTTAGTTTTTGAAATTTTCACCGACTTTTTCTCATCTAGTCTTTTTTCAAAATACTTACATTTATGCTAGAAATCTTGAAATTATCAGATGTCAACTATTTCCAGTATCATGAATAGGATTCTACTAAAAATCAACTTCTTGAATAAATTTTCATCCTTTCAATCATTAAATAAATCATTACAAATAATATAAAAATAATTAATTATTTGAATAATCATGTACAAGTTTAATATACTATTTCAATATCAACAGTGTTTCTCTTTAAGGGGGTACATACCCCTGAGCTTTTCAAAAAATCGATTTATTTTTTTTACGAATTCTTTTTCTCCAAACTTCTGAGAATTTTTCAAGAAAAAAATCATGCGAAAATTCCCCCCCGCTAGAAAGTTATGGCAATAACTTTTTTGAAGTCAAATTTGCAACGTTTTTGACAGTTTATCCATGCATGACCGTAAATCCTAATGATAATTAAAAAAAAAAAAAAAATCTTACTTTTTATAGTTGTGAGAAACTAAATAATGAATTTTGTAAATCACGTGATTTTTAGTACTTTGAGGGGTATGTACCCCCTTAATGATAATGACTATTCAAGTTACGATTAAATCATTGCCATCACGTCATAGCCATGGAGGATAGAAAATTTCTCTTCCATCCTCCATGATCAGAGCTCAAACTTTTTTAGTATTTCTCAAATTGAAATTTTCCCCTAAAAAAATCCCCAAACATTTTTTCCCCTCAAAAAAACCCCAGTGCAGATTTTTTTTCCTCAAATTTGGGGGGAAAACCCCCAGGTGGCTACACTGGTGACAGCAAAATTTTCGTAAACAGCATTATTTAAATTACAGCAATAGAAAATTCTGGATTTCTGGTGGAAGTGATGGATAATCCGATATTACCGGTGATTTTCAATAAAATTGAATGAAATATGAATGCAATCGGAAATAATTTGTGCTTCCAACTGCGAGAAATTGCAGTGCGTTACAACAATGATGATGAGACATAATCACCGGAAAATGGAATTCTTCGGAAATAGGGGAGGGAGGGAAGGGAGGGGAGGAAGTCTCCAATCTCAAGAAAATGAAGAAAAATAGTTGGATATTTTTTTCATCAAAGAATTTCCATTTTATTTGACTTGTCAGAAGCAGAAAAACAACGTTTGTTTTATGCAAACCACTAGATTCGTGTTAAGCCAGCGGAAAAATCTCCAGTACTAACAAAAAAAAACTAATGAACCAAAGTAATGAGAAGTTGCTGAGCGTTAATTAGATTTTTTTTTTCCGCACAATTTCGTGATTATTCGGTTGTGCAAATTGCGAATTATCAAACATAAAAGAAAATAATTATGGAAAAAAACATGATAAAGTTGACATTTCAATTAAAAATTTCTTCATAAATCCTTAGAACTTGTGGAAAATACGGGGGATTAAATTGGTGCAGTTGAAAGAGATGAACTTTTTTTAGGCAAAGAGTTGAAGCGAGATAAGTCAATTTCTTTAGCAATCATTCTTTGAGAATATTTCTCTATCTTTTTTTTAGCGATTTAATTGAAAATTCCAGATTTTGGAGAATTCATCGGAGCTTCAAAATGTTGGAATTGTTAATACAGTTAAATTTGATTTAAATCAAATATTTCATTATTTACATTCAACAGCTGATAATCGAGTTACCGATAAAAATAAAAATAGTAATGAAAATGAATAATGAATAAAAAATATGAGCAGTGATCATCAATTGAAATAATGGAAAAATAAAAATATCCAAATCTCAGAAACTGATGGAGATACGCCCTTTTTGCCCACATTCGTTCTTTTTAGCTCTGGAAATTCACAAAAAAAAAGCATAGCGCAAAATTGCCTCATATCACTCATGTTCCGGGATATATTCAACAAATTATCGAAAAAAAATCGACTTATCCCGTTTTGCCCCTTCACTACTAATTTTTTCGGAAAATATCTCGGAAACTTGTGGAAATACGCCCTTTTCGCCCTGATCTTCTTTGTCAAATTTCTTAAAATTCTCTACTCAAAAGGATAAAGATAAAATTGCTCTATCTCGCTTAATTTCCGAGAAATTCTTCAAAAAGATTAGCGAAAAATAGCAAAAAAAAAGCGAAGCAATAAAACAGAATAAGACTTTTTTTTCTTTCTTTTTTTTAAGAATATTCGGGAAACTAATCGAGATAGAGCCATTCTGATTAAACTATTTCATGTAACTTTTAAAATTAAAATATAAAAAAATACAGAGATAAAAAAAGGTCAAACTCATGCTATCTCTTTTAATTTCTGAAATATTCTTATAAAACAAGCGGCAAAAGAGAACCACTTATCCTTTTTTCCCCTCTCCACTCCTATTTTTTTTTCATCTCGAATCATTTTCAATTCCATTAATTGTATTGTTATTAACTTTCGTATTTGTATCAGTCAAAAAAATATCCGAGGGTTCCACTCCCTCACTCCCAATAAACCTATAAAAATATCTTGTTATTCCATGGACTCTCTATCATTGACTCGGAATACGAGAATCATGATAGTATCTCCAGCCTCACTGAGAACAGGGGGAGAGCAAGATCTCCCGTTGCCATTAGAATAGACATCACTCACCCTCACTTTCTTCCACACTTTCAGCCCAAAGGCATTGGACGTGACGAAGTCGTGTGATGCTCCCCCTTCGATCAACTGAATTTATCCCAACGGGGTTCAAGAAGTTTCATCTACGTGGAAAAACTGAATCCACTTGGAGCAGAGTAGAAAAGTAGTAGAGTTGCCTCATTAACGTCCATGCAATCTAAAGTCGAAGCGAGAAGGTTGTGAATTGAATTCAGTAGCAAGCTAGTAAAGGGATTTAAGTCGTAAAATGGTAATTTTACAGGAAGAGTGAAGAACTAATTCTAGACGCCCTCATGTAACTTTACTCAAAATTAGGGGAATTTCACTTTATCGAGAGTCAAATGAAATTCTCAAAATTCTCTGAATAGTTTCATTTCCTGTGATCCATATGTTCTCTAGTTTCTTGTATTTGACTTCGATTTTCCATTGGGTTAGATGGCTTAACACACTCTGAACATTCAAATCATTCTCCACTCTACCATCAACCGAGTGTAGGCGTTCTGATGCATGGCAAAGCAGTAGCGTACGGAAAATGAGGTGAAAATAAAGTAAATAAAATATTTTTTTTATTCAAAGAATTTCAATTTGATCTTAAAATTGAGCTTATTTTTCTTTGATATCGTCTATCATTGCCTTTGAAATTTGTTACGACTATTTGCACCACACACCTTTCCAAAGTTATTCAAGAAAAAATTGGATAGTACTGCACCGAAAGTAGAACCCAGGATTTTCTGATGTCGCGCCAAACGCTCTATTTTTTTTCAATTTATCCTTTTTTGAGGAGATACATATGAATCTTTGGGTGACAATAAACTTATCAAAAAAAACCTCAACGTTATTTGTTGCAAACACTCAAAAAAAAATTGATGACTAATCGTCATTTTCTCGTTTTTCAGCAGTTTTTTCACATACAGTACTTTGTGATTTTAGTTATTTCTTTTTATTTGCCTGAGGCACTGTTGGCTCTTAATATTTATTTTATACTGTATAAAAATCTCCCTATTTGCCCTTCGTCAGGCACTCTACCGACTGAGCTATCGAGTTCTATACCAAATTTACATTCGAATCATTTTGAAATTCTGCTCACACAGCTGTGTCCCCGCTCCGCTGCTCATCATGCAGCAATTTTATATTGAAGCTTTTAATTCATTTTTGACAGACTGTATTTGTGTGATTGTTCATTGGATTGTGCAAATAGCCATAACGTTAAAATTTATTACTCGTTAATGAAATGACGGTATCTGTCAATTTCAACCTACTAATTTTCAAAGCGCACATTGTCAGCATTGTTGACATATGTACACCACTGGTTGGAATGGAAAAGGGGACGCACATTCTGACCAATACTACGCCAGTACACTAATAGGGGAGATTGGGGCAAAAGGAACCTGCGAGTCAAAATTATTTGAGATTTTTTTGATAGTGAAGGAGTCTTCAAAAAAAATTGAAAAAATTCTTCAATCATGTTCACGTATTGGAACATCTTCTCAATTTTTTCAGATTTTCCTATCGAATCCTTCATTCTGAAAAAAACATCCTAGATCATATTGCCACGGAGGCACATTTTGTCCAACACGTACATTCCTGAAGACTTCGACTTTCAAAGTGTTAAATTAAAATTCATTTTAAAACAGCAACTGAAGATTTGATTACTCCTAATTAATATTAAACTGATCAATTTGAAGTGTTGCGGACACAATCCGAAAAACACGTGAATTTAAATGATGTTTTAATGAAGAAAATAGTAGATTATTCGTACTAGTCACGGTTGCGGTTGGATCCAAAATTAAAATAAGGGAACGGTCTGTCGCGGTAAAAGACTGAAGTGTACCGATGTCTGAAGGACAGAGGTTTTTGGACAAAATAAGTTTATTCAGAAATGAATGCTATAATTTGTATATTCTCAACCAGCATCAAATAATTCATTGGAGGATAAATCAAACGTCTAATATGAGTCAATATGATGAAAGAAAGAAATGATCGCTTCAGCGTCAAAAGACTCTTACAGTTGGAATTGAAAAAAACTAACAACGGTTTAGTGTTACTGGCGATGTAGATGACTCTTCGGTTGGACAATTGGCCTGGTGCAGGATGCTGGATCCCAGTAGATGTAATCGAGAATGGCCAAATGATGGTTGTTGGTTCATCGCAGAATGACTCGAACGTTTTTATTTGAGAATGTTTCTACTTTACTTTAAACTAAAGACTTGGACTTTTCTCCGAAAGTTTGAAGACTTTTAGTTAATTGATCAGAATTTGAGCAGAGTAACATTCTAGATAAAAGACTAGTTATTGGAGATGTCAACTTGGACAGAGCAACGTTACTAACCGCATACTTGCTACTGAAGGTGGAGAGTCGTGCGCTGATCACGGTTTTATAGCAAATTGGCCCTGGACGTTAACCATAAGTGTTATCTGCGCCTCAGTTTCCTTATTGAAAGAAAACTAGTGCAATTAAAATGTAAAAAAGTAAATACACTTTTGGATGGAGAGTAGCCTGGCGTCACTGCTTTATTTGTCGTCCGGCGGCAGTTTCGGGTGTCGGTTTATTATTCCATTCTTCATCATTAGTGTAATTAAATGAAGATAAAGTTTCTCAGTATTTCTCACTATGAAATACGGAAATGCCACTCAGTTTCAACGCTTTGTTAATCTATTATCACTTCATTTCATCTCTTTTCTTTTTCGTCATGCGCCAATAAAGAAATGATAAAAAAAATTAGAGGTAAAAAAATTGTAGACTTCGCGCCACACTCGTCTTGTTAGAGAGAAATAATGGTAAAAATCTCACTGTCCTGCGACCACTAAATTAGCATTCTTTGTGTAGTTTCATAGTGCAGTAACCTGCTGCACTCGATATGCATTAATTTTTTAACGAATAATTCCATAGTGTACTGAGCTGCTGGGCTCGCAACAGAAGTAAATAATTTTTTGGCTCATCTTTTGGTGAATGAAATTATATACCATGAATTTATCTGGCACCCATCCCTAATTGAACCCGAAAATTCATCCATCCCTGGCTAGAATACTACAGTTTTGTATGCATGACATTGCTCTGGAGAACGTGGCAACATCACATGTTTTTGTCAGTATGTAGTCGTGTCCATGTACACAGTATGCTACAGCATGTATGTGCATGTCGAGCCTCAATCTGGTAGGCTACTACGTCACCCCGGGGCAAAGCTTTCACAGTCATGTTAGATATTCATTCATTACCCTTCGATTCAATCCTTAACGTAATGAATGTTTATTACTACTAAGTCAATAATCCTGAAATTTTGCCCAGACCTTCATTATACGTTCCATTGTTATTCTCGATTTTTTTTTATTAATTTTGTAAATGCCGTTCATTCGCCATACGAGAAATTATATAATTTCTTGAGCAAAGTTCTTATACCTCTATATATTTTCCCTCATATTTAAATACGTAAAACTTGATTACTAATAACACGAACGCTCTAGAATTTTGCACATGGATGAGTGGAATATTCAGTAATGCTCTGAATAAATTCCAAGACTCTCCTAAAAAAGTAATTTCGTGGCTGAACCATCTTAAGTCGAGTTATCTCCCTAACGCCACTCATTAAGGAAAATGTGTCCACTTAGCTCGGAAAATAACTAGGGCCAAGGGAAGCGTATAGGAAAATGATGAAAGGGATCTGAAATTTTCATTGGGGATCGGAGAAGGAGTGGTGATAACGAGAGAGAGAGAGAGAGAGAAGAAATTTATCTTTCAGAAGCAGTAAAAATATGAAAGAAGAAAAAAGAAAATCATTAAAAAAACATTAATTATTCATAATTTAGGAGAGTGGTAGATGATTGTGGGAGCTTAAAATATTGCATGAAGGTGGAATAGAGGATGTAAGAGAAAATTCAAGATGAGGGATGAATGCATGGAAATGAAAAGTTGAAACTTTCATTAGAAGTACCACCAAGAAGGTAGATAACCGGAAAAATGAAATTAACAAAATTAATTTAAATAATTTAGTAGTACATTTGTAAAAGGAGTGGAATCGTCAAATGATAATTTTACAGGCGATGCCAGAAACTAATTTTACAAAGTGAACCTCAGAATTGCCCATTACAACGGACCTTACGGCTTTAAGTGTACTAGACTGAAAAATGATTATTGATTTCGGAAGATTATAAGTGAAAAGAAAGGATATTTAATTTTCAATAAAACATTCCAAATACCTCGTTTCATAGTAAAAAATGGTTATCTACGACGAATGACCTTAAATATATGCACGAGTTGAGGAATTAAAATGATTTTTTTTCTGCTGAATGTGTTAATTCTGTGGGTAAAGTGGCGATGAAAGTTGCACTAATTCCGTTTCTATCCGTTTTTTATTCGACGAGTGATGGCATTCTCTTTTCGTCCACTCGTAATCATGTTCTCTCGACAACAACTACACTGTAAGTAGGCACAGCGCCTCGAAAGTTTTTCCTCCACGTCTATCAACTCTTGAATTTAAATAGACTAATATGAACAGAATTGTAATGAAGAATTATGAGAATATTTCTCACTTGGCATCATAGTTTTATTTCTACATCGAAAGGCGAAAATTTTTTTTATGATTCATTTTGAATTTCCCAGTGTTTATAAATATTTCACTCTTTCGGTCATGACGTGATAAAAAATTAAGCTTTTGAATTATCCATTACGATCAGCAGTGGAACTTATGGAAATCGGAGTAGATTCTTGATTTTCAAAAATCATAATTGGAAAAAAACGCACACTGTAAAAATGAGTGTTTGAAATTAAAATACTTTTGTAGATACTTTTAAAACACTTTGGGGACGCTGTTATTAGTTAATGGCAGTTTTAAAATATTTTTGGATTTTAAGATATTTTTTTCCACCTGATATCTTAATTTAAGATACTTGTTATTACAGTGCAATCACTCAATTTGGGGAAGAATGAATCTTCAATGTTTCATGTTACATTGAAAACGGTTTGATGCACGGCTTTCGCACGTGCTGAACTGCTTGCGCACTATTGCCCGGACAATACTAATAAATTTTTTCGAACAAAGATAATGAAACCTTATGAGGATTTTTCTCATATAGCATGATTTTTTTTCATTAAATAGTATTAGCCGTTAGCGTTATTTACATAGCTCTGTAATCATACATAATATGGATCTATAAATTATTATCTTCTAATATTACAAGTTTTAACGAATTTATGAAAGACATTGAGTGCCAAGGGGTTTGTTATAGCCAGGAATTCCTGGATACTAAATGGTTCTTGATATTTGAGGTTTCTAAGTTTGGTAAACAAGTTTTCTTTTTGTTCAGTGAAAAGTAAGCATAATATAGTAACAATTTACCAAGAATTTCAAAAAACTTTAGAGATAGCGAAAAATTCTAGAGATACAGGAAAACTCTAGAAATAGCGAAATTTCCAGATTTCTGGTAAAATCTCAAATTGTTTGAAATAAAACTGATTTTAATGTTTCAAGAGGAAAGGAAGGTCGCCGGAGTTAGATTCCAGAGAAATTTCGAGAGACACAGAAAAACTCTAGAAATAGCGAAATTTCTAGATTTCTGGTTAGATCTCAAATTGTTTGAAATAAAACTGGGTTTATATTTTTTTTATATGATGTTTCTATTTTTTCTTCGAAATTTATCTCTAACTCTTGATCCATATAGAGCAAAATTCGTCAGTTTCCTTTGTGATTATTTTCAGACTTTAAGGACGTTAAAAAATAATCATGAACCAAAATCAGAAGCTCGTTCCATTTGTTCTCATAATTTGGATGAACTATCACTTTCTGTCATGAAAATAAAATTATGATGCCATATAAGAATTAATCTCATGGTTTCTCATGACTTTTGCACAAATCAATTCACTACAATTGTTTAACATATGCATATATCTGAGGTCATCCGAATAATGAAACCGTTACCGATACAAAATGAAATAATCATTTACAGCTCAATCAGCCTGAAGCTGTACGATCAATCATCATATCATGACCAAATGTCATCGCCACAAGTGCAAAGTATTCATGAATGCTGATGATATACATTTTGAAAATCACTTTTTGATTTTTTCCTGCAATAATGTTCAATTGAATTAATTTCCAAAAATGTTTCAATCCCCACCGGAAGGTAATATAAATTTTTTCTCGTATATATTGCACAATCCCCCCCGGCGAAAATCAAACCCCTCAAGATCCTATCTCCATCACCTACTTTAAATTTTCATACATCATCTACCTCATCTCCATGTGAAATTTCCGATCACTATCATCATGCTCTGATTTCCAAAAATTTTGAAAGAATTTTTCTAAATCACTATTCAATTTTATTTTACTCATCCTGAAGATTAAGGATGTATGATCGTTGTAAGAATTTTCGATTTGAGGTTCCAAAATTTTGTCAGTTAGATTCTTCCTCGAAGAATTGAGCTCTAAAAAATCCGGAGTAGGTAACCGCCCATATTTATAAGGAAAAAAATAGTAAAAGGTTGACATAAAATACATGGGCTCTTATGAAGAAATGCAGGTGATGATCATGAACAAGGCCGAGAACTTTGTGCCTCTACGATTGATTTGCCACCCGGTATATGGGTGAAGATAGGCACGATAGTTTCTCGATTAAATTGTACATAGTAATTTGACAGACTGGTATCACGTAAGTCTTATCCTTTAACATGGCTAAATAGATAAATAATGAATTCAGAAATCAGTAAATGGATTAATAAATAAATTAAGTGGAAGTGAAGAGTTCCGATAGTTTCATTGCATCTATTTTAGTTTGAGTGCATATTCTATTTCGTAATTCAACAAAACCATGTGGACTTCATTTCCAGAAATATCCTGAAAACTCATAGTTTTAGACTACTCATGAGAATTTTCTTAACATCGCTGATTGGAATCCTGCCGAGAATCCTATCGAGATTCCTTCGGATAGTCCTGGAGGAAATCCTGCCAAGATTCCTTCCAACAGTCTTAGAAAGGATCCTATTAAGATTCTTCCTAATACTGCTAGAGGAGAGGATACTCTCAAAAAAATTTCAAAAAGAAGTCTACGTCATTTTTTTAATTAATTGCAAATTTCGAATATTCCCTCAAACTAAAACAGGTGCAACAAAACTTCCGGAACCCTCCATTTCCACTTCATTTATTGATTAGTTTTTCCTCGAATTAATGAATTAATTTCTTTTATTATTTATATTCATATGTCACTATCACACTGACATGACACGAGTCTACCTGTCAACTGCTATGTGCATTCCAACCGATAAATTATTGTGCTTACCTTCACGCATATATCGGGTGACGAATGAATCGTAGGAGCACGAAGTTCTTGGCCCTGGTCATGAATTAATAAATATCAAATTTTCAAACTCTTGTAGTACGAAGAACCGATATTCATCAGAAAGATGGATATTGTAGTAATTCGGCGATATTTCAAAGATACCATTTATCATCCCGTGTTCATCCTGAAGAGAAAAGTAGATTTAAAATTCGAATTATTTTATCTCATAATTTATTTGTTGCCATGATTGGCCAGATACACAGTGCACATCACGTGATTCTTTCCTTCAGTTCACCCTGCAACCATTCAAGCCAGCCCCACCCTTCGAAATTCACAGTCCTCCCACGGTCTCGCTCATACATTCTTAATATTCATCTTCACTACTTTCTCCTTTATCTCCAGCAAGAACTAGAAAACTATTGGCGTATCTTTACTTCTTGAAATTTTGGTCGCATTATGTCGACATAGCTCTTACAGTAATTATAAACTATAAAAACCGAGACTTGATCCACTCTCTTGATGAAAATAAAAAATTTATCAAATTATATGTTAGCTAATGACTTCTGTTTCTATAAAAATCACCTAAAAGTCTTGAGAAATCAAATTCTGAACAGCCGGTACAGAAATTTTCGCAATCAAATCCAGATTGAAGATAAGTCAGAAGCGTATCACTTGTTACCCAGCATCCAAGTTTTTTTTTTACTTTTCGAGTTTCCCAGATCGACCATTAAGCCATCGGAGAAAAAGTTATAAGACCTTGTCCGTAAAGCCTAAAGTTCTTCAAAGAACAGTGAAGATTGTATCTTTTCAAACAACAAAGTTACAACTTATTGTTAATTGCTGATGCGCAGTTAGATGCCATATTAGTATACAAATAGAGCGCTTCCAAAGGATTTCAGCATGATGAATATTAAAGTCATGAAACCATCTGTACTCATTTTTTTGTAGGAAATTTGATGTTCTAGAAAAAAAAAGGCTCATGACTTTTTTTCTTCTTATCTCTCACAGTTTCACGAGAGGAAACTACGGAAAACTGTTACATGAAAGTTTGTTCTCAGTATTACCATTCTCAGTTTCATCCCCTAAACATTTTTGTTCTCACTTCTGTTTTCGAAGCATTTTCGTTCACTTTGAATAATGTTATTCTAATTTTGGACGTATTTCGTTTCCCCAGAATAACGTTATTCATAATTTCATTTTCATAGTTTGAAATAGCATGCTGTACAGTAGACATGGGCAAACTGCTCTCTTTGCTCTCTCTCTCTGGGTTCTCGACATTTATTAGTGCGGACATGCTAAGCGTTGAGCCTGTTACTTGGGTCGGCCCAATTCTCCCTTTCCACTTTAATTATGAAGGATTGTTGATTCTATCCTTATCCACGAAAGACTGTATCATCGAAAAATATGAAGTTTTCAAGCAAATTCATTATTTTATCGCCTGTTTTTTTAGAAATATCTCGAAATCTGAGCAAACTAGATCAATTTTTATGACTTTTGTAGCTTTTCAAATTTTTTACGATAAAGTTCATCATGAAAAGTGCTCTATCTCACTTACATTCCGAGATGTATTCTAATCGAAAAACTGATGATGAAAGAAAATCATTTTGTCACATGGTTTCGCTACATGTTTTTTTTCCAAGTGCTTGCTGCTATTTTTTTAACATTAATAATTATTTCGAAAATTGATTGCTTTACTCGAATTTTGCCGAAGGAAGTTGAACTAGATAATTCATTTTGAAGAGCATTATCTATTAAAACGAAATTATTCAGTTTGACTTGAGTCTACAGGCATCTAGTTAAGTCTTTCCGAAAACCCCTCAAGATATCTAGAAAAGCTATAGTATTTATTCCTATAGCACACACTGCATGAAAAACTAAAAAAATACTTTTGACGAGTATAGACAATACTTTTGAAAAGTATAAGAAGTACTTTAGACGAGATTATAAAATACTTGTGACGAGTATAAAAAAATACTGGAAAGAAGTATAGAGAGAAAACTGGTGGCGAGCTCGAGAAAATGCTTGTGATAGTTATCTAACCAAGTCTGAGGCAACACTTGTACAATGCCTAGAAAATACTTGCGTCAAGTATCGCAAAATGCTGGCTTCGTCGAAATGGGAGGTATTCTATATACGACACACAAGTATTTTTTAAATTTCATGCGTAAAACTTATACTTTTAATGAGCAGGACTGGAGACTTTATCCGTTATTTCAGCCGGTATTGTCGGTGGACGACTGTTCGAAAATTCCAACGCTCTTTATACATGTCAATTGAAAATGATGATTAGTGATTGTGAATCGCAAAAATGTCAGGTATGTTTAGGAGGGGATTTCAGGGGGACTTTGGAGGGAATTTCAGGGGAAATTTGAAGGGAGAAACTAGTTCAGAAGGCCGAAATTTTGGTGTTTTTCGGGAATGTTTTAAACAGGGAAGGATTAAGTACACTGTTAGAAAAATTTATTAAATTAATGTGATAAAGTCTAGTAATTTTACAAAATGTACAGTCACGTGCTTTTTCTCTGTGAAAGAGCAGTAAAAATACAATTTTTCTGAACTGAATTCTATTCATGATGAAAAAACATAGGAATGTTACACGATTTTGAATGTAAGTAGGAATAACAGAATATCTGTTCAGTAAATGCACCATTCTTCGCCATGCAGTAGCCGTTACAGTACCCCCGCCTTGTAATTTTACAAACTGAGTTGGTACACGGTAGATACTCGACTGTTTCACCCAAAGTTTACATACACTGACTTTGAAAATGAAAGAAAAATGAGTAACTTTACAGGGGAATAGTCAGTTCATCGTATGCTACCAACGCATATTGTAAATTTCACGTGATTTTGTGGATTGACACATTTTTCTGCATATTTTACGTCAATATGTAAGTATACGAATTTTCATGTGAATTCAATCACAACAGCACGTGATTGCCGAAGACCATGTAGGTAGAGGGATGATTGTATCGTAATATTCTAATATTCATTGAGTGCGAAAAAAAGTCATAGCATTTTTCCCGAAAAAAATGATAATTCGTTTTCCTTCTTTCTCTCACACTTAAATATCTTACCATCCTTTGTTCCTGAGAATTATTCATTCTATAATAGAGTGAGTGGAAAACTATAGTACATAGGGTAACACGAACAGTGAATGACCGAACTGTTGTAGTGAGCGATGTTTCTACTGATGAAAAATAGTAATTAGTTTTTAAACTTATTTTGATTAATATAATGGTATTCAGCAATCATTCTTCTTCCACTCTTCATCGTGCTATCTCCTCAATTTCATTACGGTTTTGTGTAAACTAATAAAAAATAGCGTAGAGTACCAAGACCCAGTGAATGACCGCTCTTGCCCACTGAATGACTGGAAACGGTCCAGTAAATGACCGATGTATTAACTCATCGCTTAAAGTATGCAAATTGATTTCTAAATTGTTTTTACATCTGAACGAAAAAAATATTAATTCTACTTCGTGAAAAAAACTATATTCTATTATTCAGTTGAAACTGCATTATTTTTCTTCAACGAATTCTTGCCATTACAGTATTCATGTATTAAGATATATCTCAATTTTCTGAAACTGATTATTTCTAGATGTATAGAAATATTCTTGAACTCTATTAACATAACATCAACAATTATAACAATTTGCACTGAGAGAAAAAAATATTTTCTAGGAATATTATATAGTTCATGTCAATCGGGGAATGGTTTGCCAGTAGATTTCTTCCGTTTAAACAATTTATGTTTTGGACGAATCTTCGTACCCTTTTAGGATGAATTTGAATACATTAAATCATGCAGACAGATCCGTAGACAATTTAAACAATTAACAAAGTTTAATATATAATATTATTTTTATTATCTATGACTCCTACATTGTTATCACCAGTTGGTTATCAGCTAAAGCATGTCAATCTCAAAAAAAAACTCTGTTATATATTTTTCAAGCTTTTTTCCTCGATTTCGTTCATTTTTGGATATATTATTGGAATAGCTTGTGAAAGTGATTCGCTATGGGAACAAAGAAAATTATTTTTCTTCAAAAATCATGACCATTTAAAATTTTGAAAAATTCCGTTGTAATTGTACACTCTTTCGTAATAAGAAAGTACTCTTGCATTTCCTTCATAAAACTGATATTGAACGAGATAGGAGCATCCAAAGCTGGAGTCAAATGTGCATCTTCACCGTTTTTTCAAATTTTTAAATGGTCATAATTTTTGGAATTTTTTTTTTGTTCCCATTGGAAATAACTTTCCTAAGCCATTCCAAATACATATCCAAAAATGAACAAGATCGAAAAATAAATCTTAAAGAATAAGTGAAATAGCGTAGAATGCCTCATATTTATTAATTAAGTTATCTCCAACATTTCAGTTTAACGATAAAGTTTCTGACTTTATAAATTTAATATAGTCCATATTAGTGATGCGAGATAGATCTTGTGACATATCAGAAGCTCCGTCTGCTTGCAAATCTTCTATAATTCCTCAGACAGGCATTCAGTGGTATTGACGAATCTCGGATTTACCAATGAATGACTGGTCGGTCATTCACTGGCTCAATAGAGTAATGAAATATACCAGGGAATGACTGACATAAAATTAAGAAAAACTCATTATTATGTTCAATTTCATGTACAGAAAGTCAATTTTAATGATTATTCACTCATAACAATGATGAGTAATTTTTGGTTCCATGTCAAAATCAATCATTACTGTGAAAATATACAGTTTCCTCAATTCCTTGTTTTCGAGGATTTTAGGTCAAAATGAGTTTTTTCCTAATAATCTCAAGACCGTCTGGATAATTTCAATTTATTTAAATAATAATTCTATGAATTTCTTCGATTTTTTGTCATCAAATAATGAAAAATACATGTAAGATTACATAAAGTAGTGAATAACAAGTTTAAATTCAATTATAAAATTACTATAATTATTATTCTGTCTATCGGTCATTCACTGGTGAGTGGTCACGGACTGGGCTGTTTACCCTAGTACTCTCCAAACTCCTCCAATCACATTTTTTCAATGAGAAAGGGAAAGAACGATACGATTCATTTGTTTGTCTCTGTCTCTCTCGCTCTCCCACTCTTTTTCGTTCTCTCTCTCTCTCTCTCTTTCGCTAATCCATACCTGCAGTGGTCATTCATGAAGAAACTGGTTGGGGTTTTTCCCCTTTCAGAGGGAAAGTAAAGGAAAGAGGGATGTATAACAAGGGAGTGCGAAAATGAAATGAAATATATGTATTGTCTGACAACGCAGGTATGACTGAATTGGAAGGTTTCTACAATTCAATTTCATGAAATTCAATTTCATTAATATCTGTAAGTAGCCCGTTTATTCCGTGTGAATTTCTCCCGTTCATTCAATATGGGAACGAAATCACAAGCGAAGAGGGAAATGAGACGAGAGACCTTATTTTCATGATTATTCTTAGTCCAATATCTCGAAAATTAAGCAAGATAACAATATTTTTGTTAAAACCGTTTTCGTAGTTCAGAGTTTTCTCTACAACAAAGATCCGTTCAAGAAATCCACTATCTTGCTTAGTTTCCGAGATATTCCTCCAAAATAAATGCAATCTTGAAAAAATGGAGTTATTCTGCTCTACCTCTTCACTCCTGAAATGGCAAAATCTGAAGTCATTTAAAATCAACACAGTGTTTCCATTATATTTCAGATGATTTTCAGATTTTCCCACTTGGTTTTCATTGCTTTATTCAATTTTTATTTTGAGAAAAATATTATTATTAAGATATAATTTCAATTTCGGTTCAGTACATTCTGAATCGGTGGTAGAACTTGTGAGAAAAATAGAGATTTTCCGACAACTTCACGTGAGCGAAATGAATTAAATATTTTAGCAAAATAATTATGAAGTGACCGATGAGGAACATTTTTCAATTTCCAAGAATTGTTCGACAAAGAAAAGAGCTGAATATTTTTGAAAAAGAGGAAGGTTTGGGTTGACCATTTTATTGCTCCTTGAGGGTTGGTGGTAAACTAAGGCTTTCCTCTTTTAAATTTTTTTCTTAGTTTTACTTTTGTCACCACATGTCGAGGACAAAGGCTTGTAGACCCTGCGTGTACTTTAACGAAAAATTTTTACACTATTTTTCAGTTTTCGTTTATTCGTTGAGTAGTTCACACCGACCAGTCTTTGAGTGCCAAATAGTCGTCAGCGATAGTTCGTATGAATACGAATTTTGATGTCATATTGAAGACCTATATAGTTCAAAATTTTCGATTCAGTGTCTTATGAAGTGATTAACTTTATCAGCAACAAAAGTGCATTATTACAGGTAAGACGATCTATGCTATTATCTAGTTTAACCGTTTTATTGTGTAGTCAAAATTCCGATGTTGAAGCGAAAGATAAAATTTTAAAAAATTGCCGATATTTTAGATTTTGAAATTTCATATTCCTGGAATTTTTTTATTTTTTTTGGGATTTCGCAATCATGACTTATAAACAGAAAAATGTGTTAGAATGTTCAGTGATCTTACTTTTTTTTATTTTCCGAATTAATAGTTCTAGAATAATCTTTATTAATCCATACAGTGCGTATAATATTCCAACGCGGATTACAAGCAGTGGCGCGCAGTATGCAAGGCGCTCTGGTGAGACGCGATTAGTGTCTTTCCTCATTTACTTTCGGCAGCGAATATACCTGCAAATAATTGGAAGACGAAGAAACCTCTGCGACTCGACTCCATTCATTTTCAAGAGGGGAACATTTTTTTATATCTTTTTTCTCATATCACTCACAGTTCTCGTGTAAACTAAAATTATTGGGAGATTCAATCGTCAACTCTAGAATGGTCACTCTGTGAGCAAGGCACCGCGCTTCACTGTCTTAATTTTTTATGATCGATCGGTTCAATGGAAATTTCTGAAAAAATTGACTCTTATAAGTGGAGCAGATAGAAAAGTTTTATATTTTCCAAATCACGTATCCTACGAATTTGGAAGACACATAAAATAAATCCTAGTAACTGGTGAAATTTTTCGAATGCTAAATGCGATTATCCGGTGAGTGAGATTGTCGAGAACACGCTAAACGCGCTCAGGCATCGTCGCAGACAAAATAGCACAACGGTGCTTCTTCGATTCGGAGAAGAATTCTGGCCAATGATTTTAATTAATTATAAAATATCGTTTTTTCAATTTTTTTTTGTAGATAAATTCTAAAATAACGGAAATATCAATGAATTACCGGGAAATTATATCACGAGATGGAATTTTAACCATAGAAAGTATTATTGAAATTTTTCAAATCCTATTTGGCTGTATAGGAGTGCGGTAGCCTTTGCCTGACAGAGAGTGTTGGGCAGTACTTATCGAGAAATGAATACATACTTTCGATGTATTCAGTGATTTCATGCCAATCCGCGAAACTCAGGGTATAATGGACCACTCTCAAAAATTAGGTGACATTTTTTCTTTTCTCAATCATTTTGGAAAATAAAAAATAAATTATTCATTATCTGAAAAAATGTTCAAAAAACTTTTCCGGGCTACAAAAATGATATTTCCTAGATTGTGAATAAAGTCAGTTCCGATGAAAGCAATGGCAATCGTTTGAAAATTACTGAATACATCAAAAGTATCGTGATTTGTCGAGGAACGATTTTTTTTGTTACTAATTTTTGAGGAGTCATGCCTCACTCTTCTACTCCTTATGTAGTGCGTGGTCCACTCAATAATCATATCCATTCTGCCCCTTTCCATTTGTTTCGATTTATGCACTCGTGATTTGCTTATATCGGATGGCAATAAACTAGCAAATCTGCTCGGAAGAGAATAATTAGATTTTTGCGAATAATTCGAATTTCGGCGAAAAGTCGGTGGATTTATCCGAGATAGAACAAAAGTAGACTGATTTGATGCTTGAGAGCCTCAAAAAGCAGCAGCTAGCTCAGGCGGCCCGTCTTGCTCTACCCTACCCTATTATTCAATCTATTAATAGGTTATCGATAATTAGATGTTACCAAGTGATTACGAATAATATTAATTAGGAAATACGATACATTTCAATGCTCATCTGATGCTTATTTACTCGATGGTGCAACTGGCAGACAGGAAATATTGAAACGGGAGTTCTGAAAACAGCGTCAAAACTCAAGGTCGTTCGTCAATTTTCTGATCAATTTTCGTTTCATACATGCCTTCAATATTTCCAATTCAAGAAAATCCTGCATTGACTTTTTCGTTGAACACTCAAGACTATAGGAAAGGTTTTCTTCACCCCATTTTGATTGAAACGGCGAGATACGTCTAGGATTTTTGGAGGGGCTACAATATAAATTCTTCCATGCTTTCAGGTGGGATGTTCATTTGCCGATTCTGTCCACACAAAACACCGTTATGGAAATCACATCTAGATCACCACCATTATCACAAAAATCTCAGTCATGAATTCCATTGTGGATATAACGGATGCAAAGAGCGTTATAAGGTCCAAACACGTTTAACAACACACTTGTATAAATTCCATAATTTATCTGTTACACAGCAACACCTATATCACATCACATCCAATGAAAGCGCCCGTTATACATGCAAAGTTAATCTTTGTCCATATGAATCTCATAACTATCAATCTTTCATGAAACATTTAAAAGATCATATTTCTGACGGTGTGGTTGTGAAATGTCCTGCTTCCAATTGTTCCAAATCTTATTCAATACTTTCGTCATTCACCAGTCATTTATCCAGAGCACATAGGTCGATAGTCAGTTATGAATCACCACGGAAAAGGAATAAAAATGAGGAACTACAGGAAATCACAGGAGAGACCAATGAGAATGAAATACTAAGGGTATTTGACGATGTTTGCCGAGATGAACCTGTGATAGCCAGTGAAGGGAATATCGACGATCTTTTCTTACAAAACTTGGCTGCTTTTTATCTCAAATTGGAAAGTCAATATACTATTCCTGTGAGCACCATTCAAGAAATAGTTATGAACATGCAGAATCTCCATGATTTGGAACAGAATCTGATGAAAAGTAAATTGAGAAATATTCTACAAAAGGATAATATCGCTAATGAAAGAATCGAATCAATTATTAAGGAATTATCACAATCCAATCCGTTCGCTCTTCAAAACTCCGAATTGAAAAATAATTATCGTCGAAAACAATTCTACCATCAAAAACTAGATTATGTCGCCCCACGTCAAATATTAATAAAAGCCCAAGGCAGAAAGAAAATTTTTTTCCATTACGTACCAATCGGAGAGACTCTAAAAGGTCTTTTCAAGAACGAATCGTTGAAGGAGTACTTGGATTATAGCCCTCATCATGATTCCGGAGTTTTGAGGGATTTTACTGACGGAATACTCTATAAAAACAATATTTTTTTCCAAAAGAATCCAGATGCAATTAAGTTAATACTGTATCAGGACGGTTTTGAACTTGTCAATCCCATAGGAAGTGCAAAAGGCAAACACAAAATAATTGGAGTTTACTTGAGTTTAGGAAACTTACCCCCCCATATTCGTACTCATATCAACACTATTCAATTAGTTGCTTTATGTAAAGAAGTTGATTTTGATCATGAAAAAGTTTATGGTGCTATCGTGGACGATTTGAAAATTCTTGAAAAAGACGGAATAGAGATAACACCTGGTAATTTCCGAAAAGCCGGACTAGTTTTCATAGCTGGAGACAACCTTGGTAGTCATGAGTTGGGTGGATATCTTACAAATTTCAGTCGTGCGAATTATTTCTGCCGATATTGTGAAATTCGACGCGAACAATTTCTTGGTGAGTTGAAGGATTGTGATTTTTGTGAAAATCAGGGGAAGCATTACCATCCACAACAATATCAGTTGAGGACTATTGATTCTTATGAAGAAAATGTCAAACAAGCAGTCGCTAGCGGAAAACCTCATTTTGGAGTGAAATTTGATAGCAAATTTAACGAATTAGAAAGCTACCATGTAGCTTCACCAGGCTTGCCACCATGTTTGGCCCATGATACAATTGAAGGAATAGCGGCTTATGATGTTCCACTCATTATAAATCAATTAGTGGACGATAAATGGTTTACTTATGACCAATTGAATTCCAGAATCACTAATTTTCCGTGGTCCAGTGATAATATGAGAGACAAACCCTCAATCGTGAAGTCTGACAGTAATAAATTATCTGGAAATGCTTGGGAAATCTTAACCTTGATTCGAATGTTACCTCTGGTTATTGTGGAACATATTAAGGATGAAAATAACGATTTCTGGAATATGTTTCTATTATTATCGGAAATATTAGAGATTTTATGCGCGTACGAAATCAGAAAATCCTTCATACCATATTTACAGACCCTTATATATGAATATTTGGCAATGCGTGCTTCATTATTCCCTGAGAAACGATTGAGACCCAAGCATCATTATCTTTCTCACTACCCTCATTTGATTTTTCTTTTCGGACCATTGATGCAAGTGTGGACTCTTCGATTTGAAAGTAAACACACATTTTTCAAACGAGTTATGCGTGCTATGAGGAATACTATCCACGTCACGAAAACTCTCAGTGAAAAACATGAATTACTGCAATGTTTGCTTCGATTAGGATCTGATATACGCAGAGAAATTGAAATAATCCAGTCAATGCCATTTTTCATCGACCGCTACTGTTTAGAAATTCGAAATGCAATAAGAAAGAGTAATCTAGGAAATTCTGACTTGGAAGATTGTAGGAGAGTTGTAGTAAAAGGTACAAGTTATCAGAGTGGCCAAGCAGTCATTCTTGGACAAGAAGATTACCAATTTAATATGCGAATAGGCATAATTATAGCTATATTAGCTGATGCGTCCAAAAATATTAATCTTGTTGTTGAGATAGCCGACCATATTTTTAATCGAACTTTACGGGTTTATGAATTGAAACGAACATCAAAATATGATTGCTTACCCATTCAAGGCCTTGCTAGTTATTATCCTCTTCACGTGTATACCATAGGATCAATGCCTTGCATCCGTTTGAAACATGGAATAGTTGCTTGAAATTGACTTGAGTATTGAGGAGGTTAATTATACAATAATGAATGAAAATAATAACAAATTGATAAGTAGATGACCCTAATTAATATACGACTTGTTTCAGGACTACAATAATGGGTGTTTTTCAAATGAGAAGTATCACAGGTCGTGAAGAGTTTATCATAGCAGATAATCTTGATGAAATCATTCAGAAATCAGTGGAAAAACTGGGACTATCATCCATGGAATACAAGGTACAACATTGAGTCATTCAATTTCCCTCAATACTCAAATGAGTGTCGGATTCATATTTCTTTAATATATGTAATTTCTGTTTCAGCTAACCTGGCAAGGAACCGAAATTAAAGACTATGAAGTCTTAGAGGAATGGATCAAACAGTTTGGTAATCCGCCATCAATGTTGATACTCCCTCGAGAAGAAGAACCGTCTCATTCTGCCACAGATTCATTGTCATCGAGTGCTACAAGTGATGCTTCGAGCTCTTCGCATCTCTCTCAGCAACCAAAAATGATGCAGCGTCCCGACAACACCGGTGAATCCCAAGAAATAAATACAGGCCCAGAAACCTCCAACAATTCTGAAGTCATTATCTCGAATGAACCAACTCTCAGGAATGTAACAAACAATGGAGGATCCACAACCTCAATCAATCCAGGGATGGCTAGTACTTCCGCTCAATCATTGGCGAATAATAGATCATCATCTCATCCAGCCCCATTTCCATGGTGTCAAGTACCGTCCAAAATTATTGAAGTATGTGAGAAAAAACTTCAATTGATGCCTTGTCTGCTGACTAGAATAGCACATATTGCTGTTGATCACATGGATAATACACCCAACGCGAATATGTTGCGAATGGCTGGCCAGATTGCAGAACAATTATGCAAAAAATATCCAGATTCCTTTTGCGATATAATTACAAATAACCAGGGGAAGAATATTATGGGTACAGGCTTTGAGTCCCTAAAAAATAAAATCTACAATACGTATGGAAATAGAAAACGGTTGGCCAGGAAAGAATCATCAACTGATATTCCAGTCAGTGCCGGTAACGGTAAAAAACGAAAAAGGAGAACTTCAGAGGACTTGGATGAATTCGGATGTGCTGAATGGGAACCTCATCTACCACCAGAGGAAACGCTGGAGAGCCAATCAGAATTAAAAAAGTTTTTAAAAGAAAGTCAACATCAGAACAGTCCAGACGATGCCAAAATCCGAGAAGCACTAAATACTTCCTATCCGACGCAGAGAGTGGATATAAACCGTAGGACGGAATCTATACCAAAAATGCTCACTGAATGGTCAGTTTTGACCCAGCCACGATATTTTTTGATACATTCATCCAAACTGCTTGGATATTCTAATGTTGACAGTGTTTTCCGTGAAAGCATAGAGTATCAGAGTATCATTCACAGCTACATGAATACATATCAGCTTCAAAAAGCTGACAAATCCACGAAGAACCTGGAGAACATGCGAGATATCTTATGTGAGGCTGCCAAAGCAATGAACGATCTTGGGCAAAATCTCATTCACATAAGCATTATTCCATTGCTAGTTGCATATTTTGACGAGAATCGGGATCATCTATTTAGGATTGTGGACGTAAGTTTAATTTCTCATTCGATTATTTTTCCATAATTTATGATTCTTTCTGAAAATTATTTCCTTTTCTAGAGTAATACAACAAAAGAAGAACTGAGATCACTTGTGACCACTCCAACACCAGTTTTGATCGTGATGGGACAATCGCTATACGATGTGAATGCAACATATGTTGTATACATTGATCAGGATGAATGTATTTATCCTACAAATGCATTCCAAGGATTCTTGATTGTTTTTCTTGCCTATTATGTGTTCGGTCTGGAATACGCTGGAGAAGTGAAAACGACTTTGGAATTCATCCAGAGGTTAGTCCCATTTGAGATTCATCATGATCCATTTGTACCGTTACAATTTGAAGCAGTAGAATTGTATCATAAAAGTTTGCCATTCATTTTGATTATTTTGCAAAATGAACTATTCATTGTATTCGCGTTCGTGATTCTTAAACTTCTAAACCTACTACAATTGCTGCTATGCAACGAAACTCTTGAAGAATTTCCGACTTCGATAATGCACGCGTGGTATTGAGACTGACAATTTTCACGTGATAAAGAAATGAATAGATTTGAATATGGCGATGCAGTAGATTTTCCTGTAATGCGCACTTAGAGCAAAACATACCTATCGCTTAGTACATATCTTCGACCACTAACGTAGTTTCAGAGAATTAACTGGAGCGGCATCAAATTTAAAGAACGAATTGAATCCATCGCATATAAAAGGCCAT
This sequence comes from Aleiodes leptofemur, assembly GCA_963942555.1. Lineage (NCBI taxonomy): Eukaryota > Metazoa > Arthropoda > Insecta > Hymenoptera > Braconidae > Aleiodes > Aleiodes leptofemur. The sequence continues at coordinate 4,520,465 of OZ012623.1, read as the reverse complement.
TTCTGCTAGAGAAATCGGCGGCGAGTAATTATTTTCGTCTTCTGCCCTTATAAAACCTTTCTATTCTCTTGAAGAAACTTTGTAATCAATCATTGAGTTTTTAGACAACGACAAATGGCCTAAACTCTTATTATATCGCCGTAGCAATTTTTTCCTAAACATTGTAGTGGTTGAAATTCTTTTTCACAATTAATTATGACTCCAATTCAATTCTGGAATTCACAGCGTAGGTACTGAAAGTACTGCTAAGCGAAGGGTATGATTATGCGTTTCATCACTTTACAGACAAAGTTACTATAAAAAAACTGCAGAAGATATTCTTTTTTCGCTCGTTGCCTGAAATAAGTACCAAATGGACTTGAGTGTGCTCCAATTAACTAAAATAATACCAATTTTCATACAAAGTTAGTCTCGTAGTATGCCTATTGATTCTTTTAAATTCATAAAATTTTCTGTTTCAGAGTATTCCTCAACATTAATCCAACTACAGGATACAAAAGAGTGAGAGGAGGAAAGCGAAGGACCATATCATTTGATACGAGAGTAAGGAAGCTGAGCGTTGCTTTGGAAAAATTCCGTAACAATTTGAAGAGGACACAATGTGAGAAGGGAAACTAATCTCATTCTTCTAAGAATGAACGAGATATACAATTGACCAATAAATGAATTGCTTGTATTGAATGTACCGATGAGTTTGCGTTTCATTTGCCATACGTGATGTTATCCCAAATATATGTACATTGATTATACATAACACATTCTTTTTCCTTTCATCAGCCCAAAAATAATTGCTAGGAGTTTCGTAGAGATAAGTGGGGAATATCTGTAAAAATAATTGTAAAAATAATGCTCGACGAAAATCGCTTATTCTGGATAAGTTAGAATGACCAGTGATACAGGGGAAATTTTGTCTAGGTCTATTCAATATGAGAGGAGGGGTAATATCAATTGTAACATTAATTACTTATTCGCTTCAGCTTAATCTTTTCAATTGACTTTCCACTATTTTTTCATCGTGTACCTACTCTTTTCCCGAATATAAAGCATGTAAAATAACTAATAGCAAAGTCAGTGAAATTCAAGAAGAATTTGTAAATTTACCAGCTTTTTGTCACGGTACGTATTGAATATTTTGCCACCTCACGATTAGAAAAACGTTGAAGTTCACCAACTACTCAGCAAAATTACGAATTTCTTGTAAAATTACGAACTGCATGGCGTAGAAATTTTCGTATACGTACAAACATTTTGTAACTTCACTGAAAGAATAACGCTGACATCTGGCGGTTTCTCTTCAACTTACGAAGGTCTCGTAAAATGCCGCATCGTAAGTTCTGTAAATTTACAGAAAAATTTGTATTTCTACCGACGTCACGTAAATATGAGCTCAAGCTCGATGTACCATTTACCAAACAGTTTGTAGATTTACAGGAAAAAGAACATAGAAATGTAGGTAATGAATATAATATTACAAACCTCTTGTAGAATTACGTATCAGTAGACACGGAGTCTTAAAAGGGATATTTCATGTAATTTAACGAAACGTCTCGTATTTTTCAGTTCAAAATTTTGAGCACTTTTAATGCTATACTTATGTGGAATTAAACTTCATTGATTTTTCATGTAAAATTCTACGAAAGATTTCTAACAGTGTAGACATTGTTTAAACTTGAAGGGTATTTTATTTATGTTTTGAAGTATGCATAAGAATTTTTTCAAGTCATTTCCGCCGGAAATAGAGCCATTAGGACGTGCTGTCCATGGACGATTGCCATTTGAGTTTTTTGCTGGTGGGCATTCCTGAAGTCGCAATTTTGATCTGTCATCGTCACAATTTTTTGTTTTCGTTAACAACATATTTTCCAAGAATATGAACCTCATTGCGATCAAAAAAATTGAAAATTGCATGTGATCGAGCTATGACATTTTGTCAAAACATGACATTGTGTTCAAACACCTCTATATATATTATCCTTGAGGGTCAGCATTTTTTTTGTATTTTGTGTGTTGAAGGGTTAGGTCTTGAGCTTTGTTCAATAGGAAAATGGTGAAAAATGAGAACCCGATATCGGATATTTGAATTGAAAAAAACTACATCTAGTCTTTTGAACTTCATTAATTCGTGTTTGGATCACGTAATATTTCAGGATGATTGGTTCCAAAAATTGGGACAATTCGTGAGTAATGAAGAAAATAAATTTCTTGCTTCATGAAAAATGCTCTGAAAGTTCTCAGTTGAATTCGTAGGCTAGACAGCAATCTTGGTAAAACTTAGATTCGTCTCCAGCTTTGAAGATAATTCCAAATGCACAAGCGACTGTACCGCAGCTGCGCTAAGAAACAATTGGGAATCATCGTGTTATAATAAAATTAAAGAATCTAATTACCTCGCTCCGTCAATTTGTTTGCCATCATCAGTGCTTATAGATACAACCCATTGCAACCCAAGAGTTTCCCCGGGCTCACAGTCTGCCTTCTCAAAGAACGCTGCTCCTTTCAATTAGGAAATAAAATTCATTAATAAATTAATTACTGGATTAAATCTGACGAACTGTAACAGTGCTGAAGAAAAAGAGATATCAGCTTTCATGGAATATCTAAGAGTCTTAACGAGATAAGAAAATTTTCGTAGAATCCTCTTTTGTAGAGGAAAATGAGGGCTTGTAGCGATTAAGATACTCAGAAATTAAATAAGAATCACTAACAAATGTAATTAACGTCTTAATTACAGTTTATTGTAATTGCTTCTTGTTGGAAGAAATATGTACAAAAGTAAAGAGTAAAGATAGAACTATATACACTACTATGTACACTGTGAGTTTGTAATGCGAAGCCTGTCACGTTTTCTGCAGAACTGAATATTAAATTCGTATTAAAGGATATCCTGTAAGTTACGAATATCCGCACAAAGAAGCGAATTAAGGAAGATATACGTGACAATAGAAGAGAGCGAAAGAATTAAATGAGAAAGAGATAACGCCCGTTTGCGTCTCAAGTATTTGAGTATTTGGCTTCTTGGCTGCGTGGATGTGTATATATATAGCGATCGTTAGAAGCTGCAAAAAAAAGGTCCTTGCAAAAATTACTAATATATTGGCAGCTTGTTCAACGAAAATAGAAAAAAATCCAATTAATTAGCGAATTTGTGAGAAAAAGTGCTGAAAACTGAGAAAGTAACTTCTGTTGCAGAAATGAGACATGAAATCAATATAATCACAATAAGTGCAAAAACGGTCCTTCTTCTCTTGGAATCCTTCGAATGCTGATCAAACAACAATTTCCGACCGAATGGAAGGAAATTGGATTTCATAATTTATTTATATAACAATAGATTTGACCTCTCCATGGAAAAAATGACTGCAGAACTTGATATGATGGTCTTGATTCTACAATGAGATTAATTTATTCAGCATGAATAATACATTAGCATCACCGATGATTTTAGTGGATCAAGAGATATACATAAAAAGAATCTTAGGAAAAATGATATAACATGTTGGGGAAATAAATGGACGACATCTCCAATTGTCAAAAATATCTTTATTCATCAAAATTCATTTTCTTTCTTCAATTTGAAAGCTCACAAACTGGACAGCAATCCAGGTACTGTTTCGACAGTTCATCATCCTTCCAGTTCCGAACCCTCGCATCACATTATTACACCACAACTAAAATTTTAAGAGAATATTATCTTTTTTGAAGAGTCTAATGGGTTTAAACGAAAGAGAAATTGACTCACCTGGCTGTTTGGATCTGTTTTTCACTGCTCAAACATTTCCTACATATACAGCCTTTACGTAGCTCACAATCAGCATCTTCGATAGGTTCTGATGCTAATTACAAAAATCATTATCAATGAGCGTTAAATTAATGACTGTATTCCAAAGTCTAATAGACATACGTAATTTTCAATCACAGAAAAAAAAATGATATCTCCATTAGATTTCAAGAAATTGAAAAGGAAATGATTTTATTCAATGATTATTGAATATGAATAGACAGAATACCTTGCATTTTAGAGTAGAGAAATAATAAAAGACGCACAACTAAAGAAAAACCAAAAAATACGAAACACAAATACAACAATAGGGCATACGGCCATTTTCAAGAGATTTATCGTAACTAAAGAATGGAAGAAACCGTCAGGCTCTTTATATAGCAACTGAAGCTGACCTTCATAACATTTCACTTTTGATTATTGACCCAATAGTAATTTTCCAATATTTATCTGAGACTGAAAATGCTGACAAGACAGAATAATTGTACAATTAAAAAAACAAAAAATGTTTTTCATCGTCATTCATTTCTCTATTCAAAAAAATTCGATAATACATTGAAAAGAATGGCATTTATCAATCCTCGCAGATTAGATTTTAATAAGCCTACTATTCTTTCCAGAAGCGCAGATGTTTTGGGGGCAACTAAAAATGAGAATGTTATCATGAATTGAAGCAGTTTTCTTGATTAAATTATTCATGGGAGAAATTTACGTACCCAACTCCGGAAAGATTCTTCTCGTCTTCACAGGTCATTAGACCACTACCTTGACTTGATAGCACTAAATATTATTTTCCTGGGTCACACCTGAATACATCGCCAACATCTGACGTGAAGAAATGTATAAATCATCGAATAAAATCTTCAATCAAATAACTTGTCACTTTATGAACAAAGTGGCGTAAATGCTGTGTACAAGTATAGCACTTATGCCTCTTCAACTCGGAGGCAACGAAATGTATAGCTTAAGGTAATTCTAGTGGCAGGTCCAAATGATCTACTTTTGTTTTTTATTTTTCTGAGTTATCACAAATATTCTAATTATTGCGATTGTATAACATTTTACCCTTATCAAAACAATATCCACAATGGTAAATTGTTATTGAATAATATTATAAATATTCAATATTGTTCTGAATTTGACTCACGCTGTCTTAGAATCGAGGACTGGGATTGGAGGATCCTCGGATTTCAAATACCAATATGGCCACCATTAATGTTTTCATCTAATTAATTGAATTAATCGTCACTATATGTCCGGTAACATGCATTTTTCATTATTTCCAAAATCAATAGATATTCTGACGAACAAGAAAACATATGGTTATATTAGAAAAAAAAAGCTCTGTGACTATGAATTGTAGCAATGAAACTGAAACTAAACCTTGTTTAGGGACCCGAGTCGAAAAATTTTCTTAGACTAACTTCGCGAGTTCATTGGTTTTCAGTCTGGATTTCAAGTCGTTTTTAGACCTGGGAATGCAACTTTAAGGACACAAACCGACGCTATTTTCGACGAGTTTTCAGGAGTTTCGTCGGTATTTAGTCATCATTCCAATCGAATTCATCGGTTTTTGGCCTAAATTTTTTTAATTAAATTTTCAAAAATCGCATGAAAGAATAAAAATAATTGTGTGTTTGGGAATTAGATTAATATATTGCTCTTCATTTATTTTATTTGTGGAAAATTCATTATGCATACATAACGGAATATAGTAATCGAAATGGGCTTACACCTTTATAAATCATACTTGATTCACATTTTCACGAAAAACACTTATATTCGAAATACTTAGAACGCAATAATATTAAGGAGGAAACCAGTTCAGAAGGCCAAAATTTTAGTGTTTCTCGGGAATTTTTTAAACAGGGAAAGATTAAGTAGACATTGTTTATACTTGAAGGGTATTTTATTCATGTTCTGAAGTATACATAAGAATTTTTTCAAGTCATTTCCACCGGAAATAAAGCCATTAGGACGTGATGTCCATGGACGATTGCCATCTGAGTTTTTTGCTGGTGGGCATTCCAGAAGTCGCAATTTTGATCTGTCATCGTCGCAATTTTTTGTTTTCGTTAACAACACATTTTCCAAGAATATGAACCTCATTGCGATCAAAAAAATTGAAAATTGCATGTTATAGAGGTGTTTGAACAGAATGTCATGTTTTAACTGGAGAGAGACTCGCAATAGTTGATCTTTCTCACTCGTATACAATAAAATCGTCTAAAATATTGTCCAAAAATATAATAATCTTGACATCATTGTCTATCTGAAACGCATTGCATACAACATTGTGTTAAAATAATTAAATTCGAAATATTACCCGGAAATGTTGATGAAAAAAAATCGAACATGTAGAAAAAAATTAAATTAAATAAATAAGTATTTTTTAAAATTAAAATAATAACTTGTTTCATAACAGGGAATTTTAGAATGGAGAAATTGAGTCGAAGAAATAATACTAGCAGGAATTTTGAAAAAGGGAATTATGACGTGGGAATTCTGACGCGGGAGTTTTGACCGGGGAATTTTGTCGTGGCACCCTCATTCCTCATCAGTGGGACCAGTGACTTCATCTGTTATTCCAGCCAGTAGTTATTACTTTTAAAAAGAATGATGTAACATGCCGGGGAAATAAATGAACAATATCTCCTCAACGATATTTTTATTCATTAAAATTCTTTTTTATTTCTTCAATTTCAATGTTTGCAATCTGGACAGCATCCTGGATAGGGTTTTGACATATTGCCATCCGTCAGTTTCAAACTCCCGCTGCACATGATTACAGGGCAACTACAAATTTAGGGAATTTTTGGTCGTGTACACAGAGAAAAATATTTTCTTAATTTAAGAATGTGCAGGTCACTTAAATTAAGTGACTCTTCTCACTTAAATCAAGTAACTTTTTTTTTCTTAATTGAAGAAAGTAAAAGTCACTTAAATTAAGTGACTTTTCTCACTTAAATCAAGTGACTTTTTCGTTCTTACTTCAAGTGACCTGCAGATTCTTAAATTAAGTAACTGCACATTCTTAAATTAAGAAAACATTTTTTTCTGTGTAGGCGTTTGTTTATGTGAATTTCAGTCGAATTTAAATCGCAGATTTGAGACTTCTCTCCATTCGAATTCTGGTGAAATTCTCCTGAAGAAACGTCTACATGACTGAAAATTGCCGTTAAAAAGTGATGTCTCGAAAATAATAACATAATGAAATATTATTTTCTTGAAGATTCTCATGAATTTAAGAGAAAGAAAAATTGACTCACTCAGCTGTTTCAATCTGTTTCCCATCACTTGAACATGCCTTACGTACACAGCCCTCAACTGTCCACACTTTGCGTGGCTCACAGTCAGCATATTCGATGGTGGATACTGATGCTAATCATAAAAGCCATTGTTAATGCGAGTGTAATTAATTACTATATCCTAAAATGTAATGGAAATACATAATTTTTAATGAGACGATGAAAATTCGAATAACCATCAAATTTTAAGATAGTTCAGAGGAAATCATTCTATTCCCTAACCATTAAATGTGAGTAAGCAAAGTACCTCCTATTTCAGAACAGAGACACAAAATTAATGCAGCAGCAAAAAACACGAAGATAATCTTCATTTTTAATAGATTCATCGTAACTAAAGTGAAGAAGAAACCGTCAGGCTCTTTATACAGCAGCTAAATCTGACCTTTGCACAATTTCTCTTCATGATGATTGACCTGATAATGATTTCCCAATATTTATCCGGTTTGAAAATACTGAGAAGATAGAATCATTATATGATTAAAAATTGAAAACAAGCGTTTTATCTTCATTCATTTTTCCATTTAAGAAAATTCGATAGCATATTGAGGAGCAAGGAATTTATCAATCCACACAGATTGGATTCAAACAAGTCTGGATAGCCTTTCGTTTGATCACCAATGCAGCCACGATATTTCCCAGAGTCGCAGATGTGTTGAAGGCAACTGAAAAGGGGCATTTCATCATTGATTAATGCAGTTTCCTGGTTAAGTTACTCGTGGAAGGAATTCGCTTAACCAACTCCGGAAAGACTCTGTTCGTCTTCATCCGCTTCCATAGGTCATTAGATTACTGCCTCGATATCCTTTTCCTCGTTCACACTTAAGCAGGTCGCGAACGTCAGACATAGAAGAATATAAAAATCATCGAATAAAATACTGAATCTCGTAAATATATAGATAATCTAGAGACGAAAGTAGATAAATTCGAGTGTCTCATCAGTAAAGCCAAAAAAATTGATTTGCTATTCCAGCCGGTATAGCTGCTAGGCAATCGTTCGACTTCAATATTTTTAACATGTGTCATTGATAAATTCAATAATTCCTTAGTGAAGTGGTAAACAAGGTTAAGTATATATGGTAATCCTAGATGACTTAACCTTGTTTACCACTTCACTACTGAATTAGTGATTGTGATTCGCAGAAATATCAAGCGAGTGACTTTAATTATCAGTTGAATATATCGTCGTCCTAGAGTCAAAGTGACTTATGCCACTCTGACTCTAAGGTGACGATCTATTTTAATGATAATGAAAAATGAAACCAACTGCTTGATTGATCGGCTACGTACGAGCTCGGGGATTTACGAAGCTCAACAGTCGAAAAAATTAGCTGCGATTTGGATGGGTGACCGTTCGGCTCGGAGGTTCGAACAGTAAACTGAGCGGGAGGTACGTGTGCAAGGGAGCTATTCTGTACTTTCTCTTCAGTATGGCAGAGAGCTACTCTAGGACCCTGCATAATCGACCGCTTGTACCGATCAGCGTTTTTTGTTTTTTTTTTATTATTAATGAGTTAGAAACTCTATTAGGATATTTACATTTCTAGTGCACATGGATCTTTGGTTTCCTGAGTTTAACAACAATTTATATAGATACATTGAAGTATTTACACTCTGATATTACAACTTTTCATATTTGAACTCAATGGGACTGATCAGGGTTTTCTCAAGGTTTCTCCTGATCCTGGACGAACGTCTTGCAGTAATTGAACAGTTGACCCATGGCGTCACAGGTAGGAAGGATTATGAGAGAAGGGGGATTGGAGAAATTGTATAAGGCCGACAGATGATGCGATAGATGAAGGGTCGAAAATGATTAGATTTTGGAAAAACTAGGAGCTCAGCGCGCACTGTTTGGCTCATTTTCGTGAGAATTTCAGAAATTTGTTTCTAAAAACTATATGTTCAATGTAGTTTTTCTGCATCTGTATGATGTTATGTGGAGAGTTTACTAATTCACATAAGCGATTCAATGTGTATTTTTCAGGATATGAGTGAAAAATCTATGAGAGAAAGAGGTACAGCTACTTTCCCGATTTCGCTTACAGTTCAAGTTTGAGTTTGAAAATTTTTATTAACATGATATGTAACAATAAGTACAGTAGATATATACAGTATTACAATTTCTATAGATTTTCGTAGCCTCAGACCTTAAGGCTTAAGCTTTTACGTCCATTCAAGTGATTCGTATTGAGTTATTTCATGGAGGAGTATGTGTGATTTATTGAAGTTAGCAATGGGACAAAGTGTTTGTTCAAAAAATCTATACCGTTCCACTTAACCCAGCGGTTTCGATCAAAACCTTTTTTATATTCAAACGTTCATAACTTTGTCAAAAATCAATATATTTCTGATTTTCACGCGCCAACGACCACAAATTGATACTACTTTGTAAAAAAATTTATAGTGCAATAAATTAATAACAATTCTGTAATTATAACAATATAAACAAATGAATGTTTGTGACGAGAATTGCAAAAAAAAATGGTAAATTATCAAATTACGTGCAGGTAGGCTCATAAAAATGATCACTCAGGGATTTTCGGGGTGGCTGATGACGAATTTGATGTGAGATTTTAAAAAATTTCAAACCTCTAAATACAGAATTTGACGGAAATTGTGTTATTTTTAGAAAAAATAGGCCTTAAAGGCTTGAAGTTCATCTCTAATCTCATATAGGATGTTTTGTGCTTTTTTTTCGAGAAATACGTGACGTCCGAGGGTTTCCCGCATTTTCATGATGTTATCGGCTTGGTTTGCCAATTTACGTAAGCATTTCAACGCATATTTTTCAAGATATGACCCAAAAATCAGGAGAAAGGCTATTGCTACTTCGTCTCTAATTCCGTGTGAAATTTTTTATATCTTTCTCTAAAAAATATATGATATCTATAGTTTTTCTACATCTCCAAGATATGGTCTAGTTATTCTGCTAATTTACATACGCTGTACCGAGCGTTTTTTCTCTATCTTTCCGGGAATATCTCACAGATCTTTCATACAATTTTCCGGGACTTTTTTCCTGAAAGATAGATGTTCGCTGTAGTTTTTTTTTGCAGCTCCTCACAGTAATATCCGAATGATTCACTCATTTGCATAATTTGACGGATAAGAGTTAATCCATAATATGATTGATTTTTCCTCTGATTGTATGATGAGCGTAGTTGACTTCTTCTTTCATCAAGCAATCAGAGAACCAATAAATTGGTTATGTATTTAATTTCACTCAACCTCATTTACTTCATTACAAAGCGATGATCATAACTCAAAGAGATTTATCGAAAAAATTTTACGAGCCAAATTCTCCAAAATACTTTAAAAATATTTTTTGAATACAAAAATATAATTATAATTGTAGGTGGAAAGTGCAGGATTTCAGGGAGATATATGAGGTGAATAAGGCACTCAGGAAATTCTCCATTCCTTCCATAATTTCCTTGTCAGCTCCTCGAGATCTCCCTCTAATTCCCCCAGAAATCCTCCTCAAAACTCCCCTTCCACTTCCCCCTTAAGTTCTCATCTAAGATTACTTGATATTTTTGCGATTCGCAGTCATTAATCATTATTCTCAATTAATGACATGTGGCAGAAGCATTGCAAAAATTCGGACGGCTGTCTAGCATCTATGCTGGTCGAAATTACAGATGAAGTCTCCGATGCTATTCGTTACGAATAATCAAATGTCATCGACTTCCTGATGGAAACACATCATCAGTGCAATGATGGAATAATTTGAATCTACTCTCTCTAGTGTATTGACATGTTCTCCATCCGAATTGCACTGCTTACAAATGCAGCCCCCAATTGTCCGAGTCACGTAGAGCTGGCAGCTGACCAGCTCTTTGATGACTAGATCGACTGGTTGTTCAACAAAGTAGAGGAGAAGATCTAATTAATTATCGAGTTTGTGAAAAAAAGTGCTAAAAACTGAGAGATTACCGTGTTTGCTACAGAAATGAGACATGAAATCGATATAATCACGATAAGGCCAAAGATGGTCCTCCTTTTTTCCTTGGAAACCTTCGAATGCTGATCAAACGACAATTTCCGCACGAATAAAGGGAAAATGGATTTCCTAATTTATTTATGTGACAACAGATTCGACCTCTTCATGGAAAAAATGACTGCTGAACTTGAAATGATGGTCTTGATTCTACAGTGAGGAAAATCTCGATCGGATATAATTTCCGGTATTAATTTAGTAAGCATGAATAATACATTAGCATTACCGATGATTTCAGTGGATTAATAGATATACATGAGAAATTTTTTTTTTTTCAATTTTTTTGGACACTTGTGCATTTTAATTAATTCAATTCATTTAATTCTCTAATTGAATTGATTTATTTAATAATTTAATTTCCATCTTGACGCGATAATATGAGATTTCAACTACTATAACCTGAATAGGTGAGAAGTTTAAATACTCAGGCATTCTGAGCCTTCTCTCCATTTAAGTTCGGATGAATTCCTCATGAACAAACGCCTATATATGACTGAAATTGCCGCAAAAAGTGATGTCACGAAAAATTAAAATAATCTATACATGGTCGTTAAAATCAAAACTCTGTGATATATATAAGAAGAACCTCAGGAAAAATGATGTCACATGCTGGGGAAATAAATGGACGACATCTCCAGTTGTTAAAAATATTTTTATTCATTAAAATTCATTTTCTTTCTTCAATTGGAGGGCTTACAAATTGGACAACAGTCCGGGTAGGGTTTTGACTTATCGCCATCCTTAAGTTCCAAACCCTCACCGCACATGATTACACCACAACTACAAAATATTATAATTTTAAGAAAATACTATTTTTTTCAAAGGTTTTTTTGGATTAAAAGAAAAGAGAAATTGACTCACCTGGCTGATTCAATCTGTTTTCCACTACTCAAACATTCCTTACGTATGCAGCCTTCATCAGTCCAAATTCTGCGTGGCTCACAGTCAGCATCTTCGATGGATACTGATGCTAATTACAGAAACCATTGTCATTAAACGGAACATTGATTATTTCATCTTAAAATTTGATGGGAATACGCAATTTTTAATGAAAAAAAAATTGTATCTTCATTAAATTTCGGAGAAAATTAGTCTATTCAATGATTATTAAATGTGGATTGAAAAAATACCTTGTATCTCAGAGCAGAAACACAAAATTAATGCAACAGCCGAAAATACGAAAGCAATCTTCATTTTCAATAGATTTATTGTAACTAAAGACTAGAAGAAACCATCAGGCAGCTTATATAGCAATTAAACCTGACCTTCGTACAATTTCATTTTTAATTATTGACCTGATAATAATTTTCCAATGTTTGTCCCGAAGTCGAAAATGCTGAGCAGACAGAATAATTGAACAATTAAAAATTAAAAAATAGTTCCTTATCTCCATATGTTTCTCTATTCAAAAACATTGGATAATACTTTGAGAAAAATGGGTTTTATCAATCCACGCAGATAAGATTTAACCTTTCGTTACTCACGCTATAAGTGTGACGCTGCTCTTTAGACAAAAAATCGCAATATAAATAACTATATGGATAATTGTGACTTCATACTTTACCAATTCTTTCTTTGAAATGTTTACTATCGTCAGATATACTTATAATTAATAAGTATTTATTTAATGTATACGAAAAGTATATTCATATTCAACAAGATCGTGAAAAAGCGGTGGAGTGCTCATTATGCGAGTTGAATCGTCGATTCAATTTTTCCCACAACGTTGCCAGACTGTACTCGTAGCCTCTCAGCTGGCAGTAAAGATGGCCGATAAATACAGTGTCTTTTCATTTTAATAAAGAAATAAACATTAATATTTGTTAATAAAGATATAAGTAAACATAAATAATAATCACTTATTATTATTATTAGAAATAGTTCATTACTATCTTGTGACGTGGCAACGTCGCATTTCATTTAACAAGGGTGACATAGTGCTCGCTCCGCGATGAAAGTCATCGGGCAAGTGATCACGAGTATCAGAAGGTTAACCTATGTTCGCGAAACCTCCCTATTTCGCTTAGGTTCCGAGGTATTCTGGAAAAAAGATCAGGAAATAGTATATCACGTATCTAGGAAGTAAGGAAGTTAATTGCGACAAAAATGGCCACCCGAGCGAAGCAAGTTCACTTCATTTTGTCGCAGTTGACATCTTTATTTCTATGGTACGTATAACATTTTTTGTACCGAAGAGAGTGAAAAACGACGCTTTCAACCGAGCAAAGCGAGCTTCAAAACGTCGTTTTTCGCTCGCCAGGTACAAAAAAAAATCTACTCATTCTCTTCTATCTTTTTTACTACTGAATGTATTGAAATTTATCAGATTCTCAGCAAATAGTTTATTTCCAGACGAGAGAGACAGAGTTGGAAGACGAAGTTGGCGCCTGAGCCGGAGGCAAGGGCTGCCAATCGCACGAGTTGAAAAACTCTGTCTCTCTCGCCAGGAACATAATTTTTCATTAGTGATGTTACGTTTTCAAGTTCGAGAAAGGGTTTTTTTCCGTCTTGGAAAAAACTTCTTTTCAAGCGAATGAACGTAGCAGTAGTAACGAAGTAGTATATTACGTGCCTAGGAAGTAAAAAAGCAAGGAAGTAAGGAAGCGAGGGTGCTTTTTTTTGTCATAGTTGACTTCTCCCGCATGGAAAAGATATGTATTGTTAAAAATATAACTTTGAGTAACTGATGAATTATATAATTTTATAAATGCAATATAAGAATCCATAGGCATATTTTTGCCGGAATATTATATGATTTGATGATGAGAAAAATATAATGGTTCATTATAATTCTTTTTTATTGGAACATATAATTATAGCAACTATAAATTTAGAATATATTCCAGCATATATTACACTATTTATAATATGAATATATGATCAGAATATAATGTGATATATAATATTGGCATATAATGAAATAAATACTTTAGAGATATAATAAAAAATATCAGTTGAAGAGAGTTTGCAAGAATCATAAAATTCCAAGAAACAATATAATTTTAAAATTTTGAGACAAATTGTATATTTCCGGACGAGAGAGACAGAGTTTTTCAAGGAGTGTGAAGTTGACGCCCGAGCCGAAGGCGAGGGATGCCAATCACACAACTTGAAAAACTCTGTCTCTCATGTCGGGAACCAGAGAGAAGAATTCTTCTCTCTGCGGGAACATAGTTTTTCTTTAGTGATTTTACGTTCTCAAGTTCGAGAAAAGGTTTTTGCAGGGCAGTCTGAAAAAAAATTTTCTTGACCGTGTGAACTTAGCAACAGTAATGAATTGCAAATGAAAAAATATATTTTTCAATATCAAATGACTCAGATATAGAAATTTACATGATAAAATATCAAAATCTATATAATTGGAATAGTATAATTATGTATATAATTACATAATATGTTAGTTAAGATTTAAGGATCATGGGACGTTGGAAATATTGAATTTAACAATACTAATAATTGTCAAATGAACGACGTTTCGCCCGCTTTATTTGAGCTTCCTCAGGTTCTGGAAAACCACATTACAAATTATAGTTACAAATTTGAAAATTACAAAACAAACAAACAAATGCAAAATTTTCCCTCATAACCTCCAAAATTCATAATATATTGAATACAACCTACATAATACATAATATATTGAACATCACAAATATTTTTGCCGCATTATATCACCCGTTATTAATCCGATATTATTAAATATATTCATAACAATATATTTCTTTTCCATGCGGGCTTCATTTCTATGGTGCATACAATATGTTTTGCACCTAAGGAAAGAAGAAACGACGCTTTTAACCGAGCAAAGTGAGGTTCGAGACGTCATTTTTCGCTCCCTATGTGCAAATAAGCGATTTTCCATTGATGAATTGATTTAATTCCTACATCAACAATTGATGTTCATGCTGCAATATTCGCCTGACGTCATCCGAACAGTTCCTCGAAATTTAGAGAAATTTTCAAATTCAATAACTCATAATTATCCAGATGCTCAGGTGCATTTTGTTCTGTACCCATTTCAATCATATTGTAATCATTAGGGAATTTTATTTGTCAGCAACCGCAATACATGGGGGATTATTCTGCTCTCATGGGGTTATTCAGATACCAGTGAGAGTTGAATTGTTAATCTGTATTGATTTTTCAACAGCTTATTTGGTATATTGTTGATGGCGTTTAGCGGGCTTTATAACGTAATTCCATACGATAATCCTGCCATTGATCAGCGATAGATTTTATTCAAGAATTGTTTTATCGAAACCTGTATTTGCGCTTTATTTATCGAATAATTATTCAGTTTACGATTTAATGCTTTTATTGTTAGCGGAATTTTTTTTTTTTTTCGATGAATAATGAATCAGTATTTCCTTTTGAGTGGAAATTCATATGGAAATTTTTTTAAAAAATTACACAATAGTGGAGACATTTTTGAGTATTTCCTCAATTTTTTTGAGATTTTTCATGAATAAATTTCATTACGAAAAAAATTCTGAAAATTATTTTACTCGCATATTTAATTTACGTACATTCTTTCATAATATTATCATGAATTTCTGGATGAACAATTAGCGTTAAAATTATGCACGTAAATGATTTTAATATTCCGAATTCATAACGATATTATGCAAATTTCATTTATTAACAACACGTAGTTGCCATCGAAAGTTTTACATGGTCCAATACCTTCCCTGTTTTGTATCTCGGATGATGACGTGAATCCCCCTCCATTAATTTTAGTTATAAGCGTAAATCTTCGGATGGAGCTAAATGCTGATTGATTGCTTTCCAGGTGCTCCTTCATGATTACGTAATGTCCGAAACTTCTATGAAGACCAATGCGTACAAAAATTCAAGAGAAATAATTTATCAAAGAAATCTGTAGCGAAGAGGCAAAACAGGATAAGTGCACGTTTTTGTAATTTTTTTTGAGGATATTTTGGAATTTAAGCGAGATAGGGTGCTTTATTTATTTATTTATTTATTCGTTTATCAAGACCCAACAGCTTTAGAGCCAATAACAGGGTCACATTATATACATAATACAAAAATAAAAACAAACAATTTCATATTAAATTCTATAACAATATCTATTGCTCACTCAATCATTCAAGGCCTAGATCCTATCACATTTTCTATCACGGCGGAAATAATTGCTGCAGGTGAAGATGTAAAAAAGTCCAAACAATCCTCGCATTCAATGAACAATTGATTCACCGCTGTACATGCTCTATACATCGCTTTAGTCCTAATCCTCTTTTTATAGCTCTTGAAATCGTCTATAGGAAAAAAAACTCAGCCAAAATCGTTCTATCTCTCTTATTTTCCAGGATATTTCCAAAAATTCACTTTAAAAAAAATCGAATTATTTTGTTTCATCTCAAATAAATAAAAAAGGCGTATCTCCTTTAGTTTCCGAAATATTCCATCAAGAATGATCATATTGACCACTGAAATGACTTTCCGAAAAAATCAGAAAAAATTGTGAGCATGTCTTCATGATGATCGAATTTTTTCGATTTTTTTTGTGACGTTTATTCAAAAAAATAAACAAGTTTTTTCCGCAATTGATGAATTAATGCATTATGTTCTAGACACGGATGAAGCAGACAAATGAGAAAACAGTTGAAGAAGATGAGGAAGCAGAAACGCAAGAGAGTAGTCTCAGTGAAGGTACCAGTATTCGGAATAGGGCACCACCACCAGTTGCCCCTGAAATTCTGCACAAATCAAGCAAGGAGCTCTACAGGGCTGTTGCAAAACAGTGGGGGCTTACTTGCAAAATGAGCGATCACTGCAGATGCTTCGACTGTCAGGTAAAGGATTCTCTCTGTTTTATATTATTTAAAAATCTCACTAGAGAATTCATGAGAATCTTGTGGAAACTTGAACTTCTTGGAGAGTTTGATTATGTTAGGGAGATTGTTCTTCTCTGAAGTATTTGAAATTACGAAAAGTTGAATCTGTTTAAACAGCTTGGGAAAGTCGATAAATTGAATATAAAAGTTAGCTGGTGTGATTTAGGAAAAGGGTTTTAGGTTGAAATAGGTTGATCATCAGGCTTGGCTGATTCTTTCTTCATTGCAAATTTGTAGTTGAATTTGTTCAGAGCTATGTAAATGAAAATCACCATATTCATATTGAAAATTAGATGATAAATTCAGTAGCGACGAGATCAAACGGGATAAGACGAGGTTTTGTTAGTCTTTTTTGACAAATATCTCCGGAATTAATGGAGATACGCCCTCTTCACTTTTAGCCTTGTTCGTGAAAAATTTCGAGATTTGTAAATAATAAGCAAAATCGCTCTATCTCACTTATTTTTCAAAATATGCTCAAAAAACTGATGACGTAAAAATCGCCTCATGCATTTCTTTGTGAATATCTTCGAAACTGATGGAGATACGCCGTTTTGGCTCTCATTCTTTTTTTTAGAGAACAGACATAAAAAAGGATCAAAGTAAAAAGTGTTTATTCCCATTAGTTTCCGGGATATTAAAAGAAATGATGATAAAATCGATTCAATTGATTGATTAACGAGATGAAACAATGCTGCTTTTGATGTCTTTTCGATGAGAATTTCAAGAGCTTCAAAAAAGGATTGAGGCAGAATTGCTCTATCTCGCTTAGTTTCCGAGATATTCTCAAAAAATTGGTAAAAGAAAATATTGATTTATTCTGTTTGACCGCTCCGCTACTGAATTCAATTAAATCTGATTGATCGTATTAATTATTATTTTTTCCGTTAAATGGTTAACTGAGTAGTTAATAAAAATATCGTGACAGTTTTCGACCATTTAGTGCGTTTCATTACTCCAATTTCTCGAAAATAGGCCGAGCAGAGTGAAATTTCAACAACAGCCACAAAATGTGAACTCGACGGTTGGAGAATATTCGACACTGGCTCGTTAAAAAATTCAATATCATTGAAATATTGAATTGCTCCATTGGTCCAAAGCTTGAATGAATATAAGCCTCAGGTTAAATGACCAATATCGGTGGAATTTAGTAGTCGAAGCTCTGTTGATTTTCCAATTCTCTGTAGTAAAAAAGTGAAACAACATAAAGTATGTCGATTTTTTCATCATTTCTATTTTTTTTTGTCAAAATCGTTTTTTGTAGAGAATTTCAAGAGTCACAAAAAAAAAATATTAGGATAAGATCGCTCTATCTCCCTTAATTTCCGAGATAATCTAAAACAACCAGAAACAATCAAATCATCCTATTTCATCCCCCCTTCCCCCCTTTACACGAAACCCTTCTCTACATCAATCATTTCTTATAATAAAAATATCGATAAATATCCCAGGAAAAATGTTGAAAATTCAACAAATCCTAGACTTTCTGTTCCCCTTTAACCCATCTTCACAACCCCACAATTCCCATTCTTCATCCTTTTGTAGAAGTGTGCGTGACTTCCCCTGCTTTCCTCATGACCCACTTATACTTCAAGCTCTCCTCCCCCCTCCTTGCTATTCCCTTCACACCAATTTATTCCATTCTACTTGGGTGATGGGTTGAAGTAGGGAAAACTCCAAAATAACTGACCAACATAATCAACACATGAATGCTCAATTTCTGTACAAACCTCTGCTGACGCTAGAAGCACGATCAATCATCGATCCAACATTGGTTCACCGCTCTGAGCATCCAATAGCATCCCGGTTCCAGTCAATAGACTGTCGTCAATGCTAACGTCATAATATAAGCAAATTCCTTGGTCAATATTAGAGATCAGATAAGCGTGACTTTTCAAGAGAGTATGCCAATATAGATATAGCCTTTTTGATCATCGGATCTTTCAATCTAAAATCGTTGAATAGCCTCTTAAAGTTTAAACCCTAGATAACTTTTCGACAAGGGAAGTTTATGTATTGGCTCTGAAAATGGTTTTGAGACCTCTACAACATTTTCTGATAATTTTCAAGAACATGTGTGTGTATGTATGTGACCGATTTTTTCGTTCACGTTTTCTCATCAATTAATAATGCGATCGAGATGATCAATGTCGTAATTGAAGCACCTCGATATAGGTTTGTGGTGATTAGATTTTGATCGAAATCGATTCAGTACTTTCTTAATTTGTTAAAAAAACATTATAAATCTTCTTTCAACTTCTAGATAAGAGACGTTTATATATTATTGGCCCCGAAAATTGGAAGGTGAATATTTAGATTGACACACCTATTCTGTATCTCATTCAGTCTATCCAATAAAGAATAGAAATTTAATTTAAATTGCTGTATGATGGACAGCGGAGTGGGGATGAGACTGCTTAAGCAGGTTGGTCACTAAATGCGTTCAAATGAAAAATTTCTGAAAAATTAATATGTTATTGTTAAACATCCCATACGACTCGTGTTAAATTTTTAATCCATTCTTGAGCCTAGTTTGGACGTAATAAATTAATAAAAATCCCTGGTTATACACAGCCTCTTATGGATATGCGGAGCTGTTACCGATAAATCGAAGACAAAAAATGAAAAATCTCGTGAATGACAATTGAGATCTGATTGAAAAACTGATCAGTACCTTCCTTGAACAATCAGGAAAAATAATTGACCATTTGTTCCGGGCCTTAACCTTTTAAAATTGCAAATTATGGTTTTATACAATTCCTCGATAAAAATTCATATGTCGAGTAGCTAGCATGGCATCACCGCGTGACGTAGCGTTATGTTTGTGAGAGCTCTGTATGTATGTGTGGGTACAGTTCGAAGTATATTTCAACTGCAGCGTTGTCAAAGTTTTCAAGCCCATCTTGCAATCAATTTCCTTTTATTTTCTATGACATTGACAACATTTGAGGTGATTATTTATTTTCAAAAATTATAAAAGGGAGTAAAAAAATTGTTATGATTATTCTCAGCAAGTAATTAGCTGATTAACGGTCAGAAAAATGTTCTATATTTTCGGGTTCAGGAATTGGTATTAACTTGGGATCACTATGCTAAAGCGTAGGCGTTCTCCCCTGCCCGCGCTCCGCACAAGTTGTGACCAACCTCCTTAACCTTTTGACAATCACGGAAATTCCCCACTCTGCTCTTATCCCATTGTAAGCCATGGTCCCTACTCTCGCTCCTGTGTAGATTCCTGAAGACTTCGATGGTCAAAGGGCTGAGTGGGATTTCAAGACAATTCGAATGGAAATTTGGTATAGAACTGGAGAGCTTGATAGCTTAATCGATTGTGGGTTCGACTCCCGGCGCAGGACTATCCAATTTTTCCTCGAAAAATCTTGAAATATGGGATAGGTATGCTAAGATTCATATTTGCCAATGGGAAATCATTCTATCGATCGATCTTCATGTTTTGAGACCTCCACAATATTTTCTGATAATTTTCATAACCATATCTGTATGTGTGTGTCTATTTCTACTTCCCTCTCGTCTAGATATAATCTTCGATCGATTGATGAAAAAATCGGAAATTCTGGTTCAATTTTTCTAGTTTGTGATCTCTTAATTGATCCTAAGACTATCGATCCGAAATATTCATTGGCAAAAAATTAATTTTTTTAAAAATTGATCCGCAGTAATTCTCACACTGGAAACGATTCTTCGTCAGTGATTTTCATCTGAAATAATGATTTTTCGTTAAATTTTCTTGAATTTTACAGAGTTTTGATTTCACCAACCGTATATAGATTATGTTCATTATTTCGTGACATCACTTTTTACGGCAATTTCGGTCATATACAGGCGTAGCTATATGTCTTGAATTTCATCTTAGCATCCTATTTGATTTTAAATTTCATTATTTTGATGGTGGTTATGAGTTTATTTCATCATCTTTCATTTTATATTTGGTTTTACTGACTCATTGTCAGGCGTTCTGACAT
This sequence comes from Aleiodes leptofemur, assembly GCA_963942555.1. Classification (NCBI taxonomy): domain Eukaryota; kingdom Metazoa; phylum Arthropoda; class Insecta; order Hymenoptera; family Braconidae; genus Aleiodes; species Aleiodes leptofemur. Next base: position 4,499,544 of record OZ012623.1, on the reverse strand, counting down.
TGTTGGTTCACAATCACGTCTATTCAACGTTTTCAGTAGTATTATATCTTGAATTCAGAGCATTATATAGGATAATGAATGAAATTTCACGCAGCTCTCTGGCGATTGTTGTTGATGAAGTGCCTTGCTGTTTTCTTCAACCAGTGCGATATCATTAAAAGTTATTACAAGTCAAAAAAATGAGAGAATGCTTGTTACACCTGATGGATATTTGCTTACTAAGCATTTTCACGAGAAAGATAAAATGATTTACCTTTATGCTCAATACAAAGAAAAACATGCAATTGTCACTGTTATACTATATCTCCCTCCTGCAATAGTTTGTGCGGAACAATATTTCATTTGGTTCAGTCATTTCTTCGTAGAATGTTTCTCAAAACACAACTGATGACACTTGTTTATGTCATGTGACGAGATAAAAAAAAAAGCTACTCATCACATGATGTTAGGAGTTTCGTTACAGTTAGTGTTCAAAAACCTACTGATTTTCTTCAACTTTTGACTAATAATGGATAGAGATGGTCAGATGGAGAAAGTGGAAGCGAGCCAAAAAATGTTGAACCGCTGAATTTGTCAATTATAACTTTTATTAATCGTCGGTGCACAATTTAGTCGATTCACATAAATTAACTGTCCGCGTCAATAATATGTTTAAAAAACGACGAGTTGATGCACTTTAATTGTTTGCTGAATGTCTAAATTGTTGAGATCACAAGGAGTCAAAATTGTTGGTTAATAATAGCCGTTGGTCCATTTGCCATGCCGTCCAGTTGATGAACTGAACCTTTAGAGGGCCTCAAAACCATTATAATGGCTGTGTAGAAATTCTTGTTATATCCACGTGAAATGCATCTATATAATCTAAGGTTCATATATTTAGGTGTAAATTTAAAGCCTGATGTGATTTTAATCCCCCTTTATCATGCAGTAATCTAAATTAAATTTCAAGGCATATTTCTGCTATATTATACTTTGCGTGTATTGTGCAAATAGCGTGCCTCTCTACATAATTTAACTAGTTTTAGTCTTCAAATTATATTCTCGCTATAAAAAGTGTGAATAAGTATTTTAAAATTCATTTTTTTACCATTTAAAATTGTCTATTATATGCATATGGATACGAGATACCTTTTTTACCACTTTTCTGAGGGAGATGAGTCCCTCAAAATCTCGACCCTCTAAAGGTTAAAGAGATGCGTACCTGGTGAGAGTCCTATAGCGACTGGATACTGACCAAATTGATGCCAAAAGTGGGTTGATTTGTTACCTGAAGAATTCTGACTCATCTGTCCAAATTTAACCGACTGCTCAGAATTCTTGCGCCAATTTCCGAATAGTCAGAACCTACTTTAGCACTAATGAGATTAATGATTGATTATGAACAAGAATTTTTGTTGAGTTTCATGTAGTGATGTGACCAAGAAATCTGACATGTGAGTGATGGGTCATATGACACGTCAGTGACCGTCACATGACGGAGCTGAATTTTGACTGTTTTTGCCATATGACCAAATTCTGACCGAATTATCAACTGACGGTCAGATTACATCTAAGTAAATCATGCGCCATGAATTTGATGATGGGAATTTCGCTAAGTTCTTTAAGAGAAAGCTCTACTAAAAATTGATGTAATATTCACACGAGTTTATTAAAAATATGTTGATGATGAAATTCACATGTTCTCCTAATTTATCAAACAATATTTCATATCGAATTATCAATGGCAATTGCGGATTGTGGCAAAACTGTGACAAAAAAAAACACTGACTGTCATTTTACATCTAAGTAGATGACGCCTGACCAGTATTGAAATAATCATGATTGGAAAACTCAGATTGAACATGAAAAAATTGTGACGAAAAAAAAGTATGACGGTCATTTTACATCTAATAAGATATGTGGCACATTCGATGATCATGAGAGAAATTGTGACCCAAAAAGAGCTTGATGTCATTTCACATCACTAGTTTCATGGCTGTACTCTCTGATACTGAGTTAAGTGGTGGTTTATTCCATTGGGGACAGGGCTAATAGCGACGAGTACAAGCCCAGCTTCTTCAAGGATTATACAGCACCAATTTGGAGTTTGCCCTCAATGTTCGGCAATTGATCGCCTGGTCATTTGTTTCTAAAGAGCATTTATATATCGTGCTTTCGAAGCTCTGACTTCTGCGCATTTTGTTGATAATGAAGCCTTAATGGATAGTTTGGTTGGTTATACTGAGGAGGTGTGGATTGGTTCTCATTCTCATTGTGGATGCAGGCGTGCTCCAGTGTTCGTATTATCGCTATGGAATTATCATAACTTAGTCAGAACGGATTTACCTTGTACTAACAATTCGTTGGAGGGTTGGCACAATGGTTTAACCACTTAAGCTCAAGGTGCTCACGTGGCATTTCGAAAAGTTTATTGATCCACTAAAATGGGAGCGAAGCACTACTGATTTCACAGTAGCTCACTTCAGAACTGGATTGGCAAATAAAATACGTTTAAAAAATATTTTGATCATGATCTTCGTTAGCAGGTCATTTTTGAAAAATTTGATCCAAAGGAATTACTTGATTAATTTTTAATTTTCAATGTTTTTCTGAATATACGATCTTTAGTAATCAATTTAGTTATTGAATTACTTGATTATTTGGAATCTGTTGCTGCCTTAACTGTTACGTCCTAATTATTGACTTTGGATGTTAAATTAATAAGCCCGATATTTTTAGTTCAAAAAAACCACAGCAATTCGTCGTTTCTGTTGTTAATTGGTGGATTTTTGAAATTTACTTAGTTATGCTATTTTCACATATTGTTGGTTATTTTTATTGAATTTTCCTTGTTGGGAGGGATTTCCTGAGAGAGAATCGAGGCAAACTTCTGCTCTTCCTCACTCAGGATCGGGAAGGTGAAGTGAGCACTCTTCTGCTCTACTTCATTTTTCAGGTGATTTAATAACGACTCTTCACAACAAAAGTAACAACTCAACTAACTCTTTTATTTCGTAATTCTCTGGTTTTTATAAGTTTCGAGAAACATGTCAGTATTCCCACGAGTCAGAAAGTCGATGGTTTGCATCGCGTTCGTGGGGAATCGCTGACGAGCTTCCTTTGATAGTTTCATGTTTCACACTGGTGTACAACCTGTATTCTGTAAATTTGATCTTATTCGAATAGTTGTCAATTATTTCTTATTGAAATTACTAAATTTTATTATTTTCCTAAATTTTCATTTGTTCTAATTGATCCGGACGTTGCACAACTTTCCCTCGAATTTTGTTTCTGAGTTAAGTTGATTGCGATATAATCTATTAAAATTAGTGTTTCTTTCCAATAAAATAAAAAATAATGTGAAATGAATTTCAAAGAAAAATATTTACATTCCATAAATTTTTTTCATGATCATTGAATATTTTGTGCAAATAAATTATAATGTGTGATTAAATGAAGGAATGATGCATTAATAATGTTGTTAAAAATTAATTTCTGATGATTTGTTTCCCTGGATTAATTTTTCTATTTTCATTTATTTATTTCCTGTATTCACGGTTTATTTCTTTTGAGGATTGATTTTTCTAGACCAAATGATTTAGGATCATTTTCACTGAATCAGACGAGAAGAAAACCTCCTGATTTTCCTTGACCCCCTTCAATTTTTCTGTTTTCTAGAGCCATTACTTCGACTGCGAATTCGACAAAGATGAGCACGATAAAGGAGACGGAGGATTAGGCGCTGGAACCCCGATGTTCATAGCTGAAGTCATACATGGAGGAGCGTGTATATTGCTGTAATGAGAAGACTACTTGGCTCAAGAAATATGTTGTATGTGACAATTATTTTCCTGATCTTCATAGCCATACTAATTTTTGCTTCAAAAAATAGAGTATTTATGAAGGAATTTATGTTTTGACTGGAAGAATCGAGATAGAGAGATAGGCATAGGTGCTTATTTGCAAGTTTATGTCTGAATAAAGTGATATTGTTTCTTCTGAAGAACTTCATGCAGATGATTAATATTTATTAATTATCTTGAATCATCTGGATTATTACGAGAAAGATAAATCAGGAGTGAAGAGATAAAACTAGAGAAATTTCATTAATTTAATTTTTTTGAGGATATTTGGGAAATTAAGGAGGATAGGACGATTTTTCACTGGTCTTTTTTCGTAGAGAATTTCAAGAAAAAAAAAGGAACAGATCGAAAACGGCGTATCTCCATTAGTTTCCGAGATTATTTGATGGCTGATGAGACGGCAGAAAATTTTATTTAGTGATGTAGTGCACTGAGAAGAAAAAAAGTTGTGGAAACTATGAAATATTTGTTCCACTGGTCCTTGAAAAACAATTTTCTGAAATAATTAGAAAATTTGTTGAATTTACTGAATTTCGTTTATTCAAACAATTGAGTTTTCTGAAATAATTAAAAAAATAGTTGAATTAACCGAATTTTGTTATTTTCAAATAATGGACTTGTTTGAATCAACAAAATTCAATAAATTTAAACATTTGATTCATTTCAATGAACGAAATTGGTTGAATTCAACATCTTTTTCAATTATTTTGAAAAAATGTCTGCTGAGGACAACTAAAACAAATATCTGATAGGTTTTATCTGTTTTTTTTTCTCTCAGTGTGTTTGTGCTTCAACAATGATGGACTTTATTGATTCCATTGTTTATTTTGTTTCTATGAAGAATTTTATTTTATTTTCAATTTTTTTTTGATCATTCTTCCAATTGTTTTAATTGATTAGAGAAGTGATTATTATTATTATTATTATTGTGTACTGTAATGGCAGGAGTGAAATTGTGAGACTGTATTATTTGAGAAGTTTTCGATGGATTTTTAAACCTAAAGTCAACATATATTTCTATGAAGAAAGAAAGAAAGAAAGATATTCTCGAGAAACTATCGAAAATAAATGGAATTATTATGTTGTTATCTCTTCACTACTGAAATGATAATCATAATTTACGATTTCTCATGAGTATCAAGTAGATGACTGATGTAACACACAATTCAACTTCTGTTTGCAATAACTCCTACGTAATATGATAACAAATCCACTGGGAGAATGAATATATATTCTGCTAGATGATATTCTAGAGAAAGTTTGATAATTCCTCTGATCCAGGATTTTGCCTCTCAATTTTCATAGATTAATCGTATTATGAATGAATTCTGAAATTAGCACATCTTCAGTATTTCTATTGATCGAGATACAGTACATTTTATTTTTTTAATTCAGTAGTGAAGAGGTAAAATCGAATAAATTCATTTTTTTTAGTTATTCATTTTTTTGAGAATTTTCCGGAAACTAAGCGAGATAGGGCGATTTTTTCTCATTTTTTTTTGTGACAAATTTTAAGAGCCACAAAAAAAAATCAGAAAATATCAAAGTGAAAAAATAGGATAATTCAATTTTTATCATTCGTTTTCTGAGAATATTTCGGAAATTAAGCGAGATAGAGCGATTTTGCCTGAATCTTTTGTTGTAATTTTTTGATTTTTTCTTCGAGAAAAATTGGTTGAAATCGCCTCATCTCGCTTATTCTCCGGAATGTTTTTGAACAATGATCGGCGAGAAAAATTGAAGACTTTTTTTAGCTCTCAAAATTCTTTTTGAAAAGAAGATGAGGCTAAAAGGGGCGTATCTCCATTAGTTTCCGAGATATTTTATCGTGAATAATCACAATGATAACTCAATTTCTCTCGTTTTACCACTTAACAACTGAATTATTTCCAACATGCTGTAATTATGTAGATCGGATTTGGGAAAATGTCATCGCTATGTAATAATCAATACTGTTTGCAGATACGTGCATGCGATAGAATTATTGTAACTATTAACCACAGAGTCCGTCAATACAATTAACCAGTAAAAAAAAAAACGATCAGAATACTTGGAACAGATTTTTCCTCATCTGTTGAGAACTATAAATAGTAATTTTTTTTAAAAACACACAAAATATTGGAATTGAAAACTGACTTTTTTTTTTTAAATAGTCTTCAATAATCCTTTTGATACTGTTCAATTTATATCGATATCTATCCTCGACCAATATAATACCAAAACAAAAGTATAATACTGAAGTGAGAAATATACAATTATTATTGCAATCGAATATTAAATATCCACTGCATTTCTGCATTCAGAAAGTATTCAGTATTATTTCATGATATTCAACAAAAATTCTTCTTAACGGCTGATAAATACAAAGGTGCTACGACAATTTATCATAACTTGAGAATCACAGAGAAAGTATCATCATGATAATCAGCTTATTAACCTTTCCTTACTCGAGCTCACTTGCCCGAAGATTATCATCGCGTGGCAAGCACTATGCCACCCATATTAAATGAAATGCGACGTTGCCACATCGCAAGATAGCAATGAAATATTTCTAATAATAATAATAAGTAATGATTATTTATGTTTACTTATATTTTTATTAACAAATATTAATGTTTATTTCTTTATTAAAATGAAAAGACACTGTATGTATCGGCCATCTTTACTGTCAGCTGAGAGATTCCGAGTAAAGTCTGGCAACGTTGTGGGAAAAATTGAATCGACGATTTAACTCGCATAATGAGCACTCTGCCACTTTTTCACGATCTTGTTGAATATAAATATACTTTTCGTATACATTAAATGAATACTTATTAATTATAAGTATATCTGACGATAGTAAACATTTCAAAGAGAGAATTGGTAAAGTATGAAGTCGCAATTACCCATACAGATATTTATATTGCGACTTTTGTCTAAAGGGCGGCGTCACGCTCATAGCGCGAGTAACGAAAGGTTAAATAAAACAAAGGAAGAAATAACTTTTAATATCCAATTTAATTTCCATTGAATTGCATTCGGTTGTAATAATTCATGATTTAATGCTATTTCGACCTGTGATATTTTGTTCATGACATTAAAGTCGTGATCAATTGTCATGATATTAAATTCAAGCAGAAATGGTGAAAAAAAAACAGATTAAAGTACTCGCAATAGAAAATTAAGAATTTACATTTATGAGTGTTAAAAAAAAATATCTTCAAATGAGTGTAATCATATTCTTTATCACTTGATGTTGTGAAAATTACACTATTGAGTGGTTTGAGTTTCATATCCATTTTTTTTTTTCATTGGTACAGCCTGTGTTTCAATAATCGGATTATTATGAAAGTTCTCATGTGCATATATACCTATATATAAATCCATTTGTATTCGGCAGTAATTCTGTAATGGCTCCATGGGATTTTCGTCCAGACTTCAGGATATTAGGCTTATATAGTTCCATTTACGGGGAAAACTTAATATCCTGAAGATCATGGGGAAACGATTGAATCACGATGCTTATGGGGGAATTATGAACTGCAAATTGAACGGGTCGTTACGTAAAATAGGAAAGACGGGGGCGGAACGGGATATTTGACTAATCTAATTGATTGCACTTTTTTTCTAAAGGAATGAAGTATTTTATGGAGGAGATTATGAGACAAAATATTGTTTTGGGATTTCCTCGGAAATTCAGTCATTTTTGCAGGATATACAGAGAAAAAGAATTTTTTAATTTAAGACAGTGCAGTCACTTGATTTAAGAACGTGTGGATCACTTCAATTAGGGAAGAGGAAGTCACTTAATTCAAGATAGAAAAGTCAATTGATTTGAGTGACTTTCACTTTTTCAAATTAAGAAAGAAAAAGTCACTTGATTTAAGTTAGAAAAGTCACTTGATTTAAGTGACTTTTACTTTCTTAAATTGATGCAATCCAGATCGCATTGAAAACGTACGAATTCACTTGAATGAAGTCACTTTTGTGTCTTAAATCAAGGGACTTCAGTTTTTTAAATTTAAAAACAACAAAAATCACTCAAATTAGATGACTTTTCTAACTTAAATCAAGTGATTTTTTCTTTCTTAATTCAAGAAAGTGAAAGTCACTTAAATCAAGTGACTTTTCTGTCATGAATTAAGTGACTTCCTCTTTCTTAAATCAAGTGACTGCACTATCTTAAATTAAAAAATCCTTTTTCTCTGTGTATCTCGGAAACTAAGAAAAATAGGGCAATTTCATCTGAATTCTTTTTTTTTGTAACTCTTGAAATTCTCTAGAAAGAGATTGAGATAAAAAGGGCATATCTCGTTTAATTTCCGGAATCTTCTGCAGAAATTATCGGGGAAGAAGAGTGAAGAAATAAAAGTAAATGAGTCTATTTTCCTCATTTTCCAGGATATCTCGGAAGTTAAGCGAGATAGGTCACTTTCGTACGAAAGCTTTTTTGTATAGAATTTTAAGAAGAATGGGGGTAAAATCGCTTCATCTCGCTCAGTTTCCAAGATATTCTGAAAAAATAATGAGTCAATTTTTGTTATTTTTCTTTGAGAATCGGAAATTAAGCGAGATAGGGGAATTTTGTCCTAATATCTTTGATGTAGCTCTTGAAATTCACCACAACAAAGGAATAGGTCAATTTTCTACGTAAAATAATTGGCAAAAATAGTCGATACCTCTTTGCTACTGAATTCTTAATTAAAAAATCAATTTTGTGAGCTTTGATGAACTTTATTCGAAGCGGAAGTGGGCGATTGAATTACCGGGCTCGTTCTCCACGTGTTCCTGTCAAGCAATGTGGTCCGCTCCTTAATTGCCTGATTCTGATAATTGATCATAAAAACGTGAAAGGGTAAAACAAGATAAGGTCATCTTTTTACCGATTTTTTTTTTTTTTGAAAATATGTTGGAAAATAAATGAGATAATATAATTTTGCTCGAATTTCAAGAGTTATGAAAAAATTCTAAGAAAAACGTCCTATCTCGCTTATTTTCCAAATTTTTCCATTGAGAATAATTTTTTTGTCGTTACTTTTGAGAAAATCCCTCGGAAACTAAACGAGATAGAGCGATTTTTCCTGAATTCTTATTTGTAAAAAATTCCAAAGAGCTTAAAACAAAGATTTGAGCAAAATCGCTCTATCTCACTTAGTCTCCGAAATATTCTTCAAATACGATCGAGAGAATCAAATTTAACGATTTTTTTTGGAGTTTGTTCCTTTGAGAATATTTCGGAAACTGATGGAGATACGCCCTTTTTACTCTAAATTTTCTCATATAGAATTTCAAAAGCAGCAAGAAATGACTGGAAATAAAGTCGGCTTATCTCCCTTAATTTCCAAGATATTCTCCGAATAAAATCGGGAAAAAACTTAATTGAACGATTTTTTTTCAATTTCATAAACTAATGGAGATACGCCTTTTCCACCCTAATAATTTTCTTACATAATTTTGAGAGCTACAAGAAAAAAAATTAAAACGAAAGTGCTTTATCTCGCTTAGTTTCCGAAAAATCCTTTAAAAAAGAATCGGCAAAAGTGAAAAATGGGCTAAAATTTTCTCTTTTCAAGAATATCTCAAAAGTTAATGAAGATACGCCCTTTTTATCCCAATTCTTTTTTGTAGAAAATTTCAAGAGTTACAAAAGAGTCTCAAAGACTCACAACAAAATCGCTTTAGCTCCCTTTTTTTCCAAGATATTCTAAAAAAAATGATGATAAAAATCCCAAATTATGCTGTTTCATCTCGTCTCCACTGAATTGCTCTCATTAAAATGTGTCTGTGCATTTTCCCTACTCCCCCTATCATGCCATTAAAGATTCAAACGGCTTCCCCTCACTACTTTTGCAATTACAGAAAATTAAAGTGAATTTTATTTTTCACATGAAAAATGGTGTCTCTTACTAACATTTTTATGTTCCAATGCACAAATGTTTATAATGGTTCTCAATGTCTATTTTTCTGTGTAATGTTGGTAGAAAGTGAGAAAATTAACGAGGCTCTTAATTTTTAAAAGCACTCGCTTCAGAAAAAAAATTAATAGTGGATTGAGTATTAAAAAAAATGAGAGGAAATTATTGATCATTAGCAATCATTTATTGTAAAAGCCACAAGAATTAATCAATTACTTCCTTCCAATCCAATGATTGGCTTTATAATTGTGCTCAATAATGGAGCAGAAAGTAATAGATACCATGCAACAGCATATTATCCTAAATAAATAAATTAAAAAAAAAAAGGATATATTCATTATATTATAGAATTCTTTAATAAGTATATTTTATTGTAACAAATTGGAGATTAATATCTCGTTAATTTATTATAAAAAAACCATTTTAATTATTTGGTCAATGATATTCAAATGGAGAGAAACGACTTCTGCCAACTTTGATATCTAGTGATGTTTACTAAGCTACTTGGTAATAAATATATTTAAATGGAATGTTTATTTGAATTAAAAAAATTAATGAAAAAATTAATGTTGTTCAATTATTTACGAAAAAACCATAAAAAATACAGAAATTGGTGGCAGAGGAATTTTTTTAGGGGTGAAGGAGCCGAGGGAAAAATCTGAAAAAATTCATGAAGGTGCTCTGATATGTCTACTTTATCGAGGAATTTTTTCAGATTTTTCCGAGAAGGCCTTCATAGGAAAAAAAATCTGTTTCGTTCCGATTTCCCCTATTCCTGTCAGACTCAATTGTTTCTATTGCATTATGCAATTTAATTAATGACGTTTGGCCTAATCCTAATCAATTAGAGGTCGTTGAGCTCTGTCAAGGGTAGTTGTCTCCCGTGGCGATTGACATTGTATCTGTCCCCATAGCTTAATTATTCGCTTCTCAGTGTAAATTTATACTCAAGGCCAATATTGAATTATCAGGTCATGGAGGCATGCTCTCGAGAATGGCCACGTGTGTCCTTAATTAGGACATGTGGGCAAGGATGGTGGTAAGAACAGAGGGGTGGTATGAGGATGAAGATTGTCCAGGGATCACTGAGGAAAGGATTCGTCAACAGTTAACTCATGGATATAGTTGCATTGAACGAATATTAGATGCCCTCAAATACTTGAGCCAGTTCACTTAACAGCGTATTTGTTGTATATTAACGAATACGCAGTTGAGGCACTACTGTAAGGATTAAAATTTAAAAAGTACCGCCGAAACTAAAAGAAAAGAGAAAATGATTTTATCGATAAAATGAAATAAAATAAAGATAATATTCGCACTCTGCCCTGATATTTCACACTGCTCGCTCTCTCGCTTCTCTTCCTCTGCAGAGGAAACATCGTTATTGTCAATTATATTAATTTTCATTTTTTTTTTAATTCCATGGAATCGTTCATTTATTCTGATATTATTTCATTAGTGACTTATTATCTATTGCATTGGAGCGAGGCAGTTTTCATTTTGCCTGAAATTAAACGATAAGTAACATAGTTATCAAGGAAATATTGTCTGTGACCAAAAAGTTAATTACTTTTTTTGAAAATATCTCGGAAACTAAGCGAGATAAAGCAATTTTTCCTGTATTTTCCCAGTCCGGTAAATTTTGAGACTGAGGGAATTCAGTAGAAATTCAGTTTCATTAAATGAAAATTAGATTCTACTGGCAGTAAAAATTCAGTGCCACGTAATAAAAATTTGGTCATGAAACCGTAAAAATTTGCATAATTTTTATTATTATATTTATCTTGTATTCCATTATTATATTATCACTTTTTTCTCTCCTATTGCAAGACTTTCTCACTTACAAACCTCTATGTCCCACAATTACCGGACTGGAGCAGTAATTTTCCAGGTTTTTTTTCTCTGTGTACCAACGATTCAATAACAAACGACGAAATACTGACGGAAAATACTTGAATAATTTCAAAATTTGATTCCTTGAATACTTCTCCTTTTTTCATCTCTTTTAACGGTGTTTATTTTGGAATGAGGCGCAGTACAATTGAGAGAAATTACAATCACATCAATAAACAAATGGTAGGGTTGTGATTTTTGAAATTAGGAAAGTCCAAAAAAAAATCGGTAAGCGACATGCTTTGCTAAAACTATTTCGCTGCATCTTTTTTTGAATTTTAGATTTCTTATTGACACATCAGTTTTTTGTTTTATCATTTTTTGTACATTTCGAAATGGAAAAACTTCATAAAACCATTTCAAGATTTTCTCTGCTCTTCGGCTTTTCTCTGTTCTTAGGCGACAATTTCTCAGTTGTAAGTCTGGTGATTGTCAATATTCTGAAATGGTTTTATACTTGCGTTCAAATAATTATTCCAATAATTATTCATGAAAAAAATACTCATAACACTGTTAAAAAATTTCATCTGAATTTTCCGTGCAAAATCCCGGAAATTTCAAACGAGTCACATTTCCACTGAAATTTCGGATAATTACGTCATTGGAAAATGAACACATTATTGATTTTCAAATGATTTCACGCCTGTATATGAATGAAATTCGTAAGTTTCAGTTCAATTGTTTCTTGAAAATATAGTAAAAATAGGAAAAATTGAAAAAAAAATTGAAAATTCAAGTAATCTGTAGAATTTCCGTCTTAATTGTACTTGAGACTCATAGATTCCTTTGAATTTCCTCTGAAACTCACAGATTTCATAACCATCTTCCCATTGAAAAAAAAATTCAGTATTACGTTTCTGAAAATTCCCATCGAATTTTCTATGAAATTTTCAATTTTTTTCTAACAGTGAATTTGAATAACTCATGGGAAAAGATCACCAAGGATAATCATTCATTGAAAAATACTCATAAATTAAATAATTATATAACTCACGACAAAATAATTACATAAATAAATTTTTTCTCAATTTTCATCATAATTTTGTTATTCCTGCATTTTCGTCTCAAGAATGCAAATTTATCAGATTTCCGCTATAATTCTAATAGCAATCCTAATAGTGGTGGATGTTCATCCAATGTTTTTTTAATTATCTGGTGGTAGGTTCGAACTTCATTATCTACTCTATCTTATTCTTCTATTATAAGAATATAATTCAGTTGATTCTCGTTTCTTGGGCGATAATTTAACTTTATTATGTTGTGGTTCTTTTAAGCGTCATTTTATCGTTAGTTATCTTTTTTTCCAGATTTTTTTTGTCGTCAGTTAATTTCATAATCGTTATATCGTTCTAAGGTTTTCTTTTCGTGATTTTGTCTTTGTTTATTTTACAATTCGTATTTTGTCGTGGCTGTCTAATTTCATGGATTTTTTTTTATTGATCATTTTCCGAGTGACATATCTTTTGATTTTCTATTCTGAAAATGGGAATTGATAACAGTGCAGACACATTGAATAGGAAGAATATTTTCAATGTATTAGTCATAAAGAAGAAAAAGAGAGATAAATGGAAACGAAAAGGATGAAATCTCGTTGGCTGAAAAGTTTTCTGAATCAAAAATATCGCATCAAATGTCGACGAATCAAAAGAAGTGGAATCGATATTCTCAACAATAGGTGGGCAAGAAATCGACTTATCCTCCTTCGTCTCTCCACATCAAAATTATCAGTCCAAAGATGGTGACTTCAGGAATTTATTGACAAACCGTAAGTTAATCATTTACATCATCAGATGACCACAAGAAATTGGACAATAACATGAATTATTACAAATAAGCGTAATATTCAAATATCGGAATTGGAAAAAAAATGAGAATTTTTAGAGATAAGGAATTTAGAAACAGATCGGGAATTCCGAAGCAGAATTCGAATTTGCGACCTTAGGCAAATTAAAGTAAATTAAGAATTCCTAGGGGAAAGGATCGGAATTAAGATTCTCCAATTGGGAGACCAGAGCAAAATGAAACAGAATATTTTTTTTCCAAAATGGAAACCTGCATCGAAAAATCTTGAAAAATTCATAAAGATGCTCCAGCACGTCTTCCCTCTCGCTTAATCTTTTTTAGATTGTTTCTATTAACTCCTTCACTCCAGAAAAAAATCTAATATTCTGAAAGCACCACTCTCTATTCTACTCGTAGTATTCATTGCAATAACTACAGTTGAGTTTCGATTTTCAAGTGAACTGTATCGAAACGCATCAAAATTCCATTTCCCTTGTTTTCATGAAAGTGATTTCAGTAATTGAATTTTTAATCGATTTCTTTTTTATCCGACCAATCCCATTTCTCTAACTCTTCCTATCCCTCGCAAGTCATTTTCGTTTATCCGAATAGTTCAATATTGATTCAGAAAACTAGATGCTTGATTGAAATTCTCGATTCGAGGTTTGACATCACCGAATAATTCAGATATTTTTTTATTAGATTGATTTGATATTTCCCTTTGTTTGATGGAAAGAATGAAGGAGACCTGTTAACCTTTCGTTACTCGCGCTCACTTGTCTGACGACTTTCATCGCACGGCGAGCACTATGCCGCCCATGTTAAATGAAATGCGACATTGCCACATCACGAGATAGTAATGAAATATTTCTAAGAATAATAATAAGTGATTATTATTTATGTTTACTCATATTTTTATTAACAAATATTTATGTTCATTTCTTTATTAAAATGAAAAGACACTGTATGTATCGGCCATCTTTACTGTCAGCTGAGAGATTCCGAGTAAAGTCTGGCAACATTGTGGGAAAAATTGAATCGACGATTTAACTCGCAGAATGAGAACTCTGTCGCTTTTTCACGATCTTGCACGTAGAAAAATTCTGATGGCGGCCGCTATCACAAATTTGCCGCTTTCTATGAAGTTCTTTCCCATGGCAATTTTTCCATGGCGATTCTATCCAAGGCATATTTTTGCACAGCATTTCTTCCCATGATGATTCTTTTCATTTTTTCCCATGGCTTTTTTTTCATAGCTTTCTTTTCCATGGGCTTCTTTCCTATGGCGTTAATTTTCCATAGTGACTTTTTCCATAGTGATCCTTTCCATGGCGTTTCTCTCCATTGCATTTTCTCCATGGCAGAATTCGTCAATGCAAAATTTGCTATGGAGAAATTTGCTATAGCCATAAATTCATGAAAGGCATGAAAAATTTATGGAAAAGTCATGAAAAGAATCATCATGCAAAAAATTGCCATGGAAAGAATCGTCATGAAAAATCGCCATGGGAAAGAACTCCATGGAAAGCGGCAAATTTGTGATGGCGGCCGCCATCAGAATTTTTCTACGTGTGTTGAATATAAATATACTTTTCGTATAAATTAAATAAATACTTATCGATTATAAGTATATCTGACGATAGTAAACATCTTAAAGAGAGAATTGGTAAAGTATGAAGTCACAAGTACCCATGCAGTTATTTATATTGCGATTTTCGTCTAAAGGTCGGCATCACGCTCATAGCGCGAGTAACAAAAGTTCAACGAAAGAGACGATTCTTCTAGATTTCTCCAATATATGACGCCATATCATTTTCATCATCGTGCAAAATGAAAGTGCTGATATGAATCTCTTCAATGCATCAGACCTATATCCAAAACGACTTTTTGGCGTCACCATCACCTCATTCCAATAAACAAAATCGCATGGAACGAAATTCTTCCAAAAGTTCTTCAATCTTTGATTATAGGGGCGAAAAGAAATGGGGCATGTTTTTATCTCTCTGATATCACAGGAATTGTCGTTTCCACAACGTTGCAGAATGAAAATCCTCTGAGGAAAGGAATAAATGTAGGGCTCTCACATGAACCAAAGGGGATACACGATGATATACCAGCATTAGCATCAGGCTGCTCCAGTGAGTCTCAATGTGAGGGAGACGATGTTTCCACACATTCTCCCATCTCTGATCAGAGAGTGGGGGGGGGGGGGGGGGGGAATAATAATACCGATAATGGAACTAAAAGAGCCATTTCATGGTACTGCAGAAGATGATAATGGGGAGAATATTATCCATGGAAATAATATATATTTAAATTAGTAGCGAAAAGGTGAAACAGAATAAATGGTTTTTTTCTTTTGGTTTTCTCTTTTCTTGACAATTTCTCTTTCCTCGGCAATAAAGAGAGATAGGGCAAAAAAGGGGGTCGGAGTGAAGTCGCCTCATACCGCTGAATTTCCGGAGTATTTGAAAGAAAAAATTCATTTTTTTTAAATGTTTTTTTTTATCCTTTAATCCTTTAAAGGACATTTTAATCCTTTAAAGGAATTTTTTATCCTTTAAAGGACATCTTGGACTCAATGAAATAGGACGATTTTGCTAGAATCCTTTTTTGTAGAAAATTTTAAAAGCTGCAGAAAAAGATAAGGTCAAAGGCACTGGATCTCGCTTAGTTTCCGAGAGGTTCTTAAAAAAATTAGACGAAAAGGAAGCCGAGAAGCAAAATGGGATTAATCGATTTCTTTCAAAAAATCTTGAAAAAAAAATTATTTGAGAATATCTCGGAAAGTCAGCCAGATATGTACAATTTTGTTCGAATTTGCTTTTACAGCTGTTGAATTTCTCTTCGATAAAGAAAATTCACGAAAATTTTGGAAATTAAGCGAGATAGAGCGATTTTTTGAAATTTTTTTTTAGGGTATTTGGAAAGCTCCAAAAAGGACTAGAGCAAAATCATTTGAGCTCCCTCATTTTCCGAGATATTCTAGGGAAATATATGAAAAAGATGCAAAGAGGTAAAAAAGAATAAGATTACTTCTTTTGATGTTTTTTTTCGAGAATACCTCGGAAAATGAGTGAGATAGGAAAATTTCACTTAAATCCTTTCTTATAGCTCTTGAAACTCACTAAAAAAGGGGATTGAAGCTAAAAAAGTGATGAGATAAAACAGGATCATTCTATTTTTGTCATTTGTTTTCTGAAAGAATCTCGACAATTGAGCAAGATATGCACTTTATTTTTTAGAAAATTCCGAAAGCTACAAAAAGTACTCTGGCGAAATCGCATTATCTCGCTCACTTTCCAAGACATTCTTAAAAAAATAATCGGCAAAAAAATGCGGAGAAGTGAAAATTTTATTATTGTTGATTTTTTCTCGAGAATCTCTCGAAAACTAAGCGAGATAATTCGATTTTATCTCCAATCTTTTGCGTAACGCTTGAAATTTCCTATTAAAAAGGATTCAGATAAAATTGCTCTCTCTTTTTCGCTTAGTTTTCAAGATATTCATCAGAAATAAAAGTCAATTGCACTATTTTTCATTTTTTGTTATTTGTTTGTATTCCGGAAATATCTTTCCACACGAAAAGCGTCGAAATGTTTCATAAACAAAGTAATGAATATCGGTAAGTTAATGGGAGTCCCGGGACAGGTTGATTTATAAGGACAATCAAAATAAATACATTCTGCTGATATATCGTTCATTTCCCCCTCAATTGTCATTGTTCTCGACATCACAACAGAACACAAGGAAATGACAATGAATCAGGGGAGTCGGGATCGTTTTATTGATCGAGAAACTTAAGTAATAGAAAAAGAAGGAAATAATTGTTTCAGTCTTAATTGAGATGAAAACAAAAAAACTTGAAAATTAGTCTTTGACGGGATGAAATAGCGAAAATTGAAGAATCCATTCTATCAACAAAAAAAAAACATTCCAATAGTTCTACATTTTCATAGAGAATTTTAACCTTTCGTTACTCGCACTATGAGCGTAACGCTGTTCTTTAGACAAAAGTCGCAATATAAATAACTGTATGGGTAATTGTGACTTCATGCTTTACCAATTCTCTCTTTGAAATATTTACTATCGTCAGATATACTTATAATTAATGAGTATTTATTTAATGTATACGAAAAGGATATTTATATTCAACAAGATCGTGAAAAAGTGGCAGAGTGCTCATTATGCGAGTTAAATCGTCGATTCAATTTTTCCCACAACGTTGCCAGACTTTACTTGGAATCTCTCAGCTGACAGTGAAGATGGCCGATACATACAGTGTCTTTTCATTTTAATAAAGAAATAAACATTAATATTTGTTAATGAAAATATAAGGAAACATAAATAATGATCACCTTTTTTCAATTATTATTATCAGGGCCCGGAACTCCGTACATCTAAAAGTATTGCCAGCCATAGCTGATACCTTGGTTACGAGAGTGAACAAACTTTGAAAAATGTCAATTTCAGTGCAAATTTCATTCAAATTTGTATTGCAAGATACGGGATTTTTTAATTGATAAGACTGGTGATATGTGTGCATATATGACTCGGTACTCGTGGGTAAAATGATGCAGTGAGTGACAGAGAAGGATAAATTCAAGGAAGCTCCATAAATTATTGAGAAAATGTAATCAAGAAACATGAAGAGGAGAGAAAAAATAATAATGATGGCCTGAGATAGAAAAAATCTCTTCTCCATTAACCCCTCAAGTACGGGGTCCATATACGTATATGGACCCTCGTGCCTGTCCCACCGGCCGGGGTCTCTATGTCATAGAGACCCTCACCACGTTGCATAAAAATTTCAATATCTCTTACAATTTTCAAGATTTTTGGATTTTGCAAAATGTTTCGTAGAGGTGGATAATTGAAGTTTGATATGCAATCTTTAAAAAACAATTAATTCGATTTTAACTAATTAATTTTTGAGGAATTTGTTTTTTTTCAAACTTCTGATTTTACATGTCACAAGGTGCCCGGCCGCTAGGACAGTTTAGCTCGCTGAGGCCCCGTACTTAAGGGGTTAAGTTTTCTTTTAACCGTCTCCAAGTGTTCTTTGGATCTTGCCACTATCTTTTTTGAATTTTACGCAAGTGTTGTTTGACTCTTCCCCACTTCCCTTCGAATGTCGAATTATAGAGGTTAATCTAGGCATTGAAGTAATATTATTCAAGTTTATACTCATTAACTAGCGCCGTCGGCGGCCGCAAGCGGCTGCCTCCGTTGATTAGTGTAGATTTCTATTTTTTATTTTAAATTTTAATAGTTGTGTTCGCTGGGTCTCAAAGTAAGTGATTTGACTTGAAGTAAGTCACTCGCGCAGGCGCAGAGAGTTCTCCGAAGCTCCAAAACAATTTTGTGCGCCTGCGCGAGTGACTTACTTCAAGTCAAATCACTTACTTTCAGACCCAGCGAACACAGCTAATGATACCTCCGTATACTTAGCAGATAGAAAAATTATTTTCAAAGCTAACTAATCCTTAAACGTTTCGGAATAGTTTAGGGAAGTTATTTATTTATTTATTTCTCTTTGTATGACCTCTCGGCCTTTTACACTTTTTCACCCCTTCCCCTTAATAATAACCCATGGATGTTTTAGAAGGGGGGACCTCATATTATTGCAATTCGGGCAACGCGAGCTGCGGATTTTAATTTTCCCATGCGGAATCGATTTATTTCCTTTGTCTAGGTCCTAGAGGTCCTCGAAATAGAGAAAAAATTAATATTCTAATGATTTCTAATAAAATATCCCAGTTAGAAGTGAAATTGACCCGCTATCCATGGATGTTTTAGAAGGGGGGACCTCATATCATTCCAATTGCGTTAACGTGAGCTGCGGATTTCAATTTTCCCATGCGAAATCGGTTTATTTTCCTTGTCTAGGTCCTCGAGGTCCTCGAAGTAGAATAAAAATTAATATTCTAATGATTCTCAATAAAATATCCCAGTTAGAAGTGAAATTGACCCACTATCCATGGATGTTTGGGAGGAGGGACCTCATATTTCTCCAATCGGGGCAACGCGAGCTGCGGATTTTGATTTTCTCATGCGAAATCGATTTATGTCCTTTGTCTAGGTCCTAGAGGTCCTCGAAATAGAAAGAAAATTAATATTCTGATGATTTTCAATAAAATATCCCAATTAGAAGTGAAATTGAATCACTACCCATGGATGTCTGGGAGGAGGGACCTCATATTATCCCAATTGGGGCAACGCGAGCTGCGGATTTTAAATTTTCCATGCGAAATCAATTTATGTCCTTTGTCTACGTCCTAGAGGTCCTCGAAGTAGAAAAAAATTAATATTCTAATGATTTCTAATAAAATATCCCAGTTAGAAGTGAAATTGACCCGCTATCCATGGATGTTTTAGAAGGGGGGACCTCATATCATTCCAATTGCGTTAACGCGAGCTGCGGATTTCAATTTTCCCATGCGAAATCGGTTTATTTCCCTTGTCTAGGTCCTCGAGGTCCTCGAAGTAGAAAAAAAATTAATATTCTAATGATTCTCAATGAAATATCCCAGTTAGAAGTGAAATTGACCCACTATCCATGGATGTTTGGGAGGGGGGACCTCATATTATTCCAATTGGGGCAACGCGAGCTGCGGATTTTCATTTTCCCATGCGAAATCGGTTTATTTTCCTTGTCTAGATCCTAGAGGTCCTCGAAGTAGAAAAAGAATTAATATTCCAATGATTTCTAATGAAATATCCCAGTTAGAAGTGAAATTGACCCACCACCTATGGATGTTTGGGAGGAGGGACCTCATATTATTCCAATTGGGGCAACGCGAGCTGCGGATTTCAATTTTCCCATGCGAAATCGGTTTATTTCCCTTGTCTAGGTCCTAGAGGTCCTCGAAATAGAAAAAAAATTAATATTCTAATGATTTCTAATAAAATATCCCAGTTAGAAGGGAAATTGACCCGCTATCCATGGATGTTTTAGAAGGGGGGACCTCATATCATTCCAATTGCGTTAACGCGAGCTGCGGATTTCAATTTTCCCATGCGAAATCGGTTTATTTCCCTTGTCTAGGTCCTCGAGGTCCTCGAAGTAGAAAAAAAATTAATATTCTAATGATTCTCAATAAAATATCCCAGTTAGAAGTGAAATTGACCCACTATCCATGGATGTTTGGGAGGAGGGACCTCATATTTCTCCAATCGGGGCAACGCGAGCTGCGGATTTTGATTTTCCCATGCGAAATCGATTTATGTCCTTTGTCTAGGTCCTAGAGGTCCTCGAAATAGAAAGAAAATTAATATTCTGATGATTTTCAATAAAATATCCCAATTAGAAGTGAAATTGAATCACTACCCATGGATGTCTGGGAGGAGGGACCTCATATTATCCCAATTGGGGCAACGCGAGCTGCGGATTTTAAATTTCCCATGCGAAATCAATTTATGTCCTTTGTCTACGTCCTAGAGGTCCTCGAAGTAGGAAAAAATTAATATTCTAATGATTTCTAATAAAATATCCCAGTTAGAAGTGAAATTGACCCGCTATCGATGGATGTTTTAGAAGGGGGGACCTCATATCATTCCAATTGCGTTAACGCGAGCTGCGGATTTCAATTTTCCCATGCGAAATCGGTTTATTTCCCTTGTCTAGGTCCTCGAGGTCCTCGAAGTAGAAAAAAAATTAATATTGTAATGATTCTCAATAAAATATCCCAGTTAGAAGTGAAATTGACCCACTATCCATGGATGTTTGGGAGGGGGGACCTCATATTATTCCAATTGGGGCAACGCGAGCTGCGGATTTTCATTTTCCCATGCGAAATCGGTTTATTTTCCTTGTCTAGATCCTAGAGGTCCTCGAAGTAGAAAAAGAATTAATATTCCAATGATTTCTAATGAAATATCCCAGTTAGAAGTGAAATTGACCCACTACCTATGGATGTTTGGGAGGAGGGATCTCATATTATTCCAATTGGGGCAACGCGAGCTGCGGATTTCCATTTTCCCATGCGAAATCGGTTTACTTTCCTTGTCTAGATCCTAGAGGTCCTCGAAGTAGAAAAAGAATTAATATTCCAATGATTTCTAATGAAATATCCCAGTTAGAAGTGAAATTGACCCACCACCTATGGATGTTTGGGAGGAGGGACCTCATATTATTCCAATTGGGGCAACGCGAGCTGCGGATTTCAATTTTTTCATGCGAAATCGATTTATGTCCTTTGTCTAGGTCCTAGAGGTCCTCGAAATAGAAAAAAAATTAATATTCTAATGATTTCTAATAAAATATCCCAGTTAGAAGTGAAATTGACCCGCTATCCATGGATGTTTTAGAAGGGGGGACCTCATATCATTCCAATTGCGTTAACGCGAGCTGCGGATTTCAATTTTCCCATGCGAAATCGGTTTATTTCCCTTGTCTAGGTCCTCGAGGTCCTCGAAGTAGAATAAAAATTAATATTCTAATGATTCTCAATAAAATATCCCAGTTAGAAGTGAAATTGACCCACTATCCATGGATGTTTTAGAAGGGGGGACCTCATATCATTCCAATTGCGTTAACGCGAGCTGCGGATTTTGATTTTCCCATGCGAAATCGATTTATGTCCTTTGTCTAGGTCCTAGAGGTCCTCGAAATAGAAAGAAATTTAATATTCTGATGATTTTCAATAAAATATCCCAATTAGAAGTGAAATTGAATCACTACCCGTGGATGTCTGGGAGGAGGGACCTCATATTATCCCAATTGGGGCAACGCGAGCTGCGGATTTTAAATTTCCCATGCGAAATCAATTTATGTCCTTTGTCTACGTCCTAGAGGTCCTCGAAGTAGAAAAAAATTAATATTCTAATGATTTCTAATAAAATATCCCAGTTAGAAGTGAAATTGACCCACTATCCATGAATGTTTGGGAGGGGGGACCTCATATTATTCCAATTGGGGCAACGCGAGCTGCGGATTTTCATTTTCCCATGCGAAATCGGTTTATTTTCCTTGTCTAGATCCTAGAGGTCCTCGAAGTAGAAAAAGAATTAATATTCCAATGATTTCTAATGAAATATCCCAGTTAGAAGTGAAATTGACCCACTACCTATAGATGTTTGGGAGGAGGGATCTCATATTATTCCAATTGGGGCAACGCGAGCTGCGGATTTTCATTTTCCCATGCGAAATCGGTTTATTTTCCTTGTCTAGATCCTAGAGGTCCTCGAAGTAGAAAAAGAATTAATATTCCAATGATTTCTAATGAAATATCCCAGTTAGAAGTGAAATTGACCCACCACCTATGGATGTTTGGGAGGAGGGACCTCATATTATTCCAATTGGGGCAACGCGAGCTGCGGATTTTAATTTTTTCATGCGAAATCGATTTATGTCCTTTGTCTAGGTCCTAGAGGTCCTCGAAATAGAAAAAAAATTAATATTCTAATGATTTCTAATAAAATATCCCAATTAGAAGTGAAATTGACCCGCTATCCATGGATGTTTTAGAAGGGGGGACCTCATATCATTCCAATTGCGTTAACGCGAGCTGCGGATTTCAATTTTCCCATGCGAAATCGGTTTATTTCCCTTGTCTAGGTCCTCGAGGTCCTCGAAGTAGAATAAAAATTAATATTCTAATGATTCTCAATAAAATATCCCAGTTAGAAGTGAAATTGACCCACTATCCATGGATGTTTTAGAAGGGGGGACCTCATATCATTCCAATTGCGTTAACGCGAGCTGCGGATTTTGATTTTCCCATGCGAAATCGATTTATGTCCTCTGTCTAGGTCCTAGAGGTCCTCGAAATAGAAAGAAAATTAATATTCTGATGATTTTCAATAAAATATCCCAATTAGAAGTGAAATTGAATCACTACCCATGGATGTCTGGGAGGAGGGACCTCATAATTATCCCAATTGGGGCAACGCGAGCTGCGGATTTCAAATTTCCCATGCGAAATCAATTTATGTCCTTTGTCTACGTCCTAGAGGTCCTCGAAGTAGAAAAAAATTAATATTCTAATGATTTCTAATAAAATATCCCAGTTAGGAGTGAAATTGACCCGCTATCGATGGATGTTTTAGAAGGGGGGACCTCATATCATTCCAATTGCGTTAACGCGAGCTGCGGATTTCAATTTTCCCATGCGAAATCGGTTTATTTCCCTTGTCTAGGTCCTCGAGGTCCTCGAAGTAGAAAAAAAATTAATATTGTAATGATTCTCAATAAAATATCCCAGTTAGAAGTGAAATTGACCCACTATCCATGAATGTTTGGGAGGGGGGACCTCATATTATTCCAATTGGGGCAACGCGAGCTGCGGATTTTCATTTTCCCATGCGAAATCGGTTTATTTTCCTTGTCTAGATCCTAGAGGTCCTCGAAGTAGAAAAAGAATTAATATTCCAATGATTTCTAATGAAATATCCCAGTTAGAAGTGAAATTGACCCACTACCTATAGATGTTTGGGAGGAGGGATCTCATATTATTCCAATTGGGGCAACGCGAGCTGCGGATTTTCATTTTCCCATGCGAAATCGGTTTATTTTCCTTGTCTAGATCCTAGAGGTCCTCGAAGTAGAAAAAGAATTAATATTCCAATGATTTCTAATGAAATATCCCAGTTAGAAGTGAAATTGACCCACCACCTATGGATGTTTGGGAGGAGGGACCTCATATTATTCCAATTGGGGCAACGCGAGCTGCGGATTTTAATTTTTTCATGCGAAATCAATTTATGTCCTTTGTCTAGGTCCTAGAGGTCCTCGAAATAGAAAAAAAATTAATATTCTAATGATTTCTAATAAAATATCCCAGTTAGAAGTGAAATTGACCCGCTATCCATGGATGTTTTAGAAGGGGGGACCTCATATCATTCCAATTGCGTTAACGCGAGCTGCGGATTTCAATTTTCCCATGCGAAATCGGTTTATTTCCCTTGTCTAGGTCTTCGAGGTCCTCGAAGTAGAAAAAAAATTAATATTGTAATGATTCTCAATAAAATATCCCAGTTAGAAGTGAAATTGACCCACTATCCATGGATGTTTGGGAGGGGGGACCTCATATCATTCCAATTGCGTTAACGCGAGCTGCGGATTTCAATTTTCCCATGCGAAATCGGTTTATTTCCCTTGTCTAGGTCCTCGAGGTCCTCGAAGTAGAAAAAAAATTAATATTGTAATGATTCTCAATAAAATATCGCAGTTAGAAGTGAAATTGACCCACTATCCATGGATGTTTGGGAGGGGGGACCTCATATTATTCCAATTGGGGCAACGCGAGCTGCGGATTTTCATTTTCCCATGCGAAATCGGTTTATTTTCCTTGTCTAGATCCTAGAGGTCCTCGAAGTAGAAAAAGAATTAATATTCCAATGATTTCTAATGAAATATCCCAGTTAGAAGTGAAATTGACCCACCACCTATGGATGTTTGGGAGGAGGGACCTCATATTATTCCAATTGGGGCAACGCGAGCTGCGGATTTTAATTTTTTCATGCGAAATCAATTTATGTCCTTTGTCTACGTCCTAGAGGTCCTCGAAGTAGAAAAAAATTAATATTCTAATGATTTCTAATAAAATATCCCAGTTAGGAGTGAAATTGACCCGCTATCGATGGATGTTTTAGAAGGGGGGACCTCATATCATTCCAATTGCGTTAACGCGAGCTGCGGATTTCAATTTTCCCATGCGAAATCGGTTTATTTCCCTTGTCTAGGTCCTCGAGGTCCTCGAAGTAGAAAAAGAATTAATATTCCAATGATTTCTAATGAAATATCCCATTTAGAAGTGAAATTGACCCACTACCTATAGATGTTTGGGAGGAGGGATCTCATATTATTCCAATTGGGGCAACGCGAGCTGCGGATTTTCATTTTCCCATGCGAAATCGGTTTATTCTCCTTGTCTAGATCCTAGAGGTCCTCGAAGTAGAAAAAGAATTAATATTCCAATGATTTCTAATGAAATATCCCAGTTAAAAGTAAAATTGACCCACTACCTATGGATGTTTGGGAGGAGGGACCTCATATTATTCCAATTGGGGCAACGCGAGCTGCGGATTTTAATTTTTTCATGCGAAATCGATTTATGTCCTTTGTCTAGGTCCTAGAGGTCCTCGAAATAGAAAAAAAATTAATATTCTAATGATTTCTAATAAAATATCCCAGTTAGAAGTGAAATTGACCCGCTATCCATGGATGTTTTAGAAGGGGGGACCTCATATCATTCCAATTGCGTTAACGCGAGCTGCGGATTTCAATTTTCCCATGCGAAATCGGTTTATTTCCCTTGTCTAGGTCTTCGAGGTCCTCGAAGTAGAAAAAAAATTAATATTGTAATGATTCTCAATAAAATATCCCAGTTAGAAGTGAAATTGACCCACTATTCATGGATGTTTGGGAGGGGGGACCTCATATCATTCCAATTGCGTTAACGCGAGCTGCGGATTTCAATTTTCCCATGCGAAATCGGTTTATTTCCCTTGTCTAGGTCCTCGAGGTCCTCGAAGTAGAAAAAAAATTAATATTGTAATGATTCTCAATAAAATATCGCAGTTAGAAGTGAAATTGACCCACTATCCATGGATGTTTGGGAGGGGGGACCTCATATTATTCCAATTGGGGCAACGCGAGCTGCGGATTTTCATTTTCCCATGCGAAATCGGTTTATTTTCCTTGTCTAGATCCTAGAGGTCCTCGAAGTAGAAAAAGAATTAATATTCCAATGATTTCTAATGAAATATCCCAGTTAGAAGTGAAATTGACCCACCACCTATGGATGTTTGGGAGGAGGGACCTCATATTATTCCAATTGGGGCAACGCGAGCTGCGGATTTTAATTTTTTCATGCGAAATCAATTTATGTCCTTTGTCTACGTCCTAGAGGTCCTCGAAGTAGAAAAAAATTAATATTCTAATGATTTCTAATAAAATATCCCAGTTAGGAGTGAAATTGACCCGCTATCGATGGATGTTTTAGAAGGGGGGACCTCATATCATTCCAATTGCGTTAACGCGAGCTGCGGATTTCAATTTTCCCATGCGAAATCGGTTTATTTCCCTTGTCTAGGTCCTCGAGGTCCTCGAAGTAGAAAAAAAATTAATATTGTAATGATTCTCAATAAAATATCCCAGTTAGAAGTGAAATCGACCCACTATCCATGAATGTTTGGGAGGGGGGACCTCATATTATTCCAATTGGGGCAACGCGAGCTGCGGATCTTCATTTTCCCATGCGAAATCGGTTTATTTTCCTTGTCTAGATCCTAGAGGTCCTCGAAGTAGAAAAAGAATTAATATTCCAATGATTTCTAATGAAATATCCCAGTTAGAAGTGAAATTGACCCACTACCTATAGATGTTTGGGAGGAGGGATCTCATATTATTCCAATTGGGGCAACGCGAGCTGCGGATTTTCATTTTCCCATGCGAAATCGGTTTATTTTCCTTGTCTAGATCCTAGAGGTCCTCGAAGTAGAAAAAGAATTAATATTCCAATGATTTCTAATGAAATATCCCAGTTAAAAGTAAAATTGACCCACTACCTATGGATGTTTGGGAGGAGGGACCTCATATTATTCCAATTGGGGCAACGCGAGCTGCGGATTTTAATTTTTTCATGCGAAATCGATTTATGTCCTTTGTCTAGGTCCTAGAGGTCCTCGAAATAGAAAAAAAATTAATATTCTAATGATTTCTAATAAAATATCCCAGTTAGAAGTGAAATTGACCCGCTATCCATGGATGTTTCAGAAGGGGGGACCTCATATCATTCCAATTACGTTAACGCGAGCTGCGGATTTCAATTTTCCCATGCGAAATCGGTTTATTTCCCTTGTCTAGGTCCTCGAGGTCCTCGAAGTAGAATAAAAATTAATATTCTAATGATTCTCAATAAAATATCCCAGTTAGAAGTGGAATTGACCCACTATCCATGGATGTTTGGGAGGAGGGACCTCATATTTCTCCAATCGGGGCAACGCGAGCTGCGGATTTTGATTTTCCCATGCGAAATCGATTTATGTCCTTTGTTTAGGTCCTAGAGGTCCTCGAAATAGAAAGAAAATTAATATTCTGATGAATTTCAATAAAATATCCCAATTAGAAGTGAAATTGAATCACTACCCATGGATGTCTGGGAGGAGGGACCTCATATTATCCCAATTGGGGCAACGCGAGCTGCGGATTTTAAATTTCCCATGCGAAATCAATTTATGTCCTTTGTCTACGTCCTAGAGGTCCTCGAAGTAGAAAAAAATTAATATTCTAATGATTTCTAATAAAATATCCCAGTTAGAAGTGAAATTGACCCGCTATCGATGGATGTTTTAGAAGGGGGGACCTCATATCATTCCAATTGCGTTAACGCGAGCTGCGGATTTCAATTTTCCCATGCGAAATCGGTTTATTTCCCTTGTCTAGGTCCTCGAGGTCCTCGAAGTAGAATAAAAATTAATATTCTAATGATTCTCAATAAAATATCCCAGTTAGAAGTGAAATTGACCCACTATCCATGGATGTTTTAGAAGGGGGGACCTCATATCATTCCAATTGCGTTAACGCGAGCTGCGGATTTTGATTTTCCCATGCGAAATCGATTTATGTCCTTTGTCTAGGTCCTAGAGGTCCTCGAAATAGAAAGAAAATTAATATTCTGATGATTTTCAATAAAATATCCCAATTAGAAGTGAAATTGAATCACTACCCATGGATGTCTGGGAGGAGGGACCTCATAATTATCCCAATTGGGGCAACGCGAGCTGCGGATTTTAAATTTCCCATGCGAAATCAATTTATGTCCTTTGTCTACGTCCTAGAGGTCCTCGAAGTAGAAAAAAATTAATATTCTAATGATTTCTAATAATATATCCCAGTTAGGAGTGAAATTGACCCGCTATCGATGGATGTTTTAGAAGGGGGGACCTCATATCATTCCAATTGCGTTAACGCGAGCTGCGGATTTCAATTTTCCCATGCGAAATCGGTTTATTTCCCTTGTCTAGGTCCTCGAGGTCCTCGAAGTAGAAAAAAAATTAATATTGTAATGATTCTCAATAAAATATCCCAGTTAGAAGTGAAATTGACCCACTATCCATGAATGTTTGGGAGGGGGGACCTCATATTATTCCAATTGGGGCAACGCGAGCTGCGGATTTTCATTTTCCCATGCGAAATCGGTTTATTTTCCTTGTCTAGATCCTAGAGGTCCTCGAAGTAGAAAAAGAATTAATATTCCAATGATTTCTAATGAAATATCCCAGTTAGAAGTGAAATTGACCCACTACCTATAGATGTTTGGGAGGAGGGATCTCATATTATTCCAATTGGGGCAACGCGAGCTGCGGATTTTCATTTTCCCATGCGAAATCGGTTTATTTTCCTTGTCTAGATCCTAGAGGTCCTCGAAGTAGAAAAAGAATTAATATTCCAATGATTTCTAATGAAATATCCCAGTTATAAGTGAAATTGACCCACCACCTATGGATGTTTGGGAGGAGGGACCTCATATCATTCCAATTGCGTTAACGCGAGCTGCGGATTTCAATTTTCCCATGCGAAATCGGTTTATTTCCCTTGTCTAGGTCCTCGAGGTCCTCGAAGTAGAAAAAAAATTAATATTCTAATGATTTCTAATAAAATATCCCAGTTAGGAGTGAAATTGACCCACTACGCATGGATGTTTGGGAGGAGGGACTTCATATCATTGCAATTGGGGCAACGCAAGTTACGGATTTCAATTTTCCCATGCGAAATCGATTTATTTCCTTTGTCTAGGTCCCAGAGGTCCTCGAAGTGTGAAAGAATTTAATATTCTAATGATTTGTAATACTAGCGCCGTCGGCGGCTGCAAGCGGCCGCCTCCGTTGATTAGTGTAGATTTCTATTCTTTATTTTAAATTTTAATGATACCTCCGTATACTTAGCAGATAGAAAAATCATTTTTTCTGTACACTGGGACGAAAGTGAGACTTTCGGCCCTCGCTGCGCTCGGGCGTAAGCTCACTTCTGTCCCAGTGTGCAGAAAAATCGTATACACACCTTGGGCAGTAAGTAAGAAAGCCTCAGAGCACATGTTTGTTGACCTCGGCTTCGCCTCGGCCAACAATTACATGTGCTCTGAGACATTTCTTACATTACTGCCCTAGGCATGTAATATACTATTAAAGCTGAATAATCCTCAAACGTTTCGGAATAGTTTAGGGAAGTTTAGGAAAGCATTTTCATGATTTGGGGAAGAGTCATTAATTTATTATCATTTCAACCTTTTTTCATGTATAGATAGAAGAAATAGCTATTAGAGATAGCAGATTTTAGGAATAGTTAGAATTCAGGCTTAGCCAGGCTCAGCCGGGCTCGGCGGGCTCAGCCAGGCTATATAATCAAAAATAGCAATCTATAAATGCTTCCCTCAACTTCCCTCAACTATTCCTAAACGTTTAGGATTAGTTGAAATTGAAAATAATTTTCCTATCCGCTGAGTATGATGACTAAATAATTCAAAAAAATTAGTTTCCGTAATGTCCACCAGGATACGCTTTTGTCGATTCGAGTTCGACTATTTTCATTTCGAGTTCGATTATCCTTCAATTCGAGATGAAATCCGCCATGTTCGATTTTAATGCCCTGTCCTTTTTATGACGGGAAAAAATGAAGTGAACGAATGACATTGTATATCAATTAAGGATAAATTGAATAAAACATCAAAAACTTGATATCAGATTATTTCATTCCATTTTCACACTTTATTATGTCTTTTTACATTCTTTTTAAATTCCAGGTTATTTTATTCTTCGTTTTCTCCAGACCTCTATTTGTTTTTTAAAAATTTTCTTCAACTTTTAGAGTCTTTTTCCAATTGTCATCCTTGTTTTCTACGCATTGCGTTAATCACAAGTACAGCTCCACCACGCATATCTGTGCTGATGACCAAGTCTGGAAGGGAGGAGATTTAAAAACGACTTGAGGAATATTCAAAAAAGACTTGGAGAAAATTTGAAAAACACTCGTGGAAGATTTTAAAAAGACATGGGGAAGATTCAGAAAAGACATAAGGAAGTTTGAAAAAATACTTGGAGAAGATTTCAAAAAGACATGGGGAAAGTTGGAAGAGACTTAATGGAAAAGAGATTTTCTTTCTATCTCAGTTCTTCATTATTATTTTTTTTCTCCTCGTCATGTGTTTTGGCTACATTTTCTTAAAAATTTGTGGAGCTTCTTCGAATTCACTCTTCTCTGCCACTCACTGCATCATTTTACTCACGAGTATCAATTCATATATGCACACATATCATTAGTTTTATCAATTAAAAAATCCCGTATCGTGAAATACAAATTTGAATGAAATTCGCACTGAAATTGACATTTTTCAAAGTTTGTTTACTCTCGTAACCAAGGTATCAGCTATGGCTGGCAATACTTTTAGATGTACGAAGTTCCGGGCCCTGATTATTATAAATATTTCATTACTATCTTGCGCTGTGGCAACGTCGCATTTCATCTAACATGGGCGGTATAGCACTCACCCCGTGATGAAAATCGCTGGGCAAGACAAACGAAATTGGGGCAAAAATGCCTTATCTCATTCAGTTTCCGAGATATTTCCAAAAACTGATTTCTAAAAAAATGAAACTTTTTATGCACGCATTAATCGATTTTCATTCTAGAGTGAACGCCTTCATCAAAATTTTTTGAAAAATTACCGAACACTGTAAACACTGTAGAGCATCTTCTTAATTTTTTTAGGATTTTTAGAAAAAGGTCTTCATTAAAAAAAAAAACATCTCTCAGTTTTCACTTCTTTTATGGAATAAGAATGAAAACATCGATATCATCAAAAATCAAAATAATTCAGAAAAACTCTAGTGTCATCATTGTTGTTATTATCGTTATTCTGTATTAAAAACGTTCATTCCAAAAATAGAAGCTGTCCCAACTTTAATTGAGAAGAGAGAGAGAACTTGAAAACTATTCTTTAATGGATTGGAATAGCAAAAATAGAAGAATCCACTTTTTCAAAAAAAAAAAACAATACTTCAATACATACAAAGTTTTTGTTCTTGAAGTATATACCACAACATAAGAGAGAATTCCTTTTCTGATGGAAAAATTTAAATTACCTACCTATTGAAGATAAACTGAGAAAGTTATTCTCAAAGTTTTCGCCGTGTTTCACCTTGGAGTACCCTTCGAAGTATTTCGAGGGCTTCCCTCAAAGTGCCTGTGAATGTCTCCATTAAAGTACCCAACAAAGCCCTTACCAAAACACCTGTCAAAATTCCCCTCAAAGTACCAGTAGAAGACCTATAAATACTCGTTTATTTTCGTGAAAAAATAATTTATTAGGCAAATTATGAATAAGGATTTTTTCCGGGTGTGAAGGACTCTCAGAAAAAATCAGAAAAAATTCGTGAAGAGACTTACGCATATCCCTAACATTGAGGAATTTTTTCAGAAATTTTATGGAGGCTTTCACTAAAAAAAAAATATTTAGTTCACTATAATGAGATGATTAAATCTGATTCGTGGATTTATTCGATGATTCGGTAAATCCTATTATTATGAGTGTGAAAATTCACACCATCACAACTAATTATCTTTCAAACTTGATCACACGTTCAACGATTGAATTTCTGCAGGCATCCTGTATCGCATATTTATTCTCATTTCCCTCATATTTCTGTTCGACATCAATTCAGTAGAGAATAGGTGAAACTGGAAAACTTGTTTTTTTTTTCGAACAATTTTTTGCGAATATTATTTCAAAAAAGTGGAAATACGCCTTTTTCAGTTTAATTCATTTTTGTGGTTAGTTTCGAGGGTTGCAAAGAAAGGATTCAAGTAAAATCACTTTATCTCGCTTAGTTTCCGAGATATTTCAAAAAAATTATTGGTGAAAAAAATGACCGTTTAAAATTCATTTTTTTTTTTGGAATGAAAGCATCCATCGAAATTTTGGAAAAAATTACCCAATAATCGAGACACTCTCTTGCATGTTCTCAATTTTTTTCTGAATTTTTCGCAAATGTCTTCACTGCTAAAAAAAATATTTCGTCAATTTTCACTATTTTTATTAACAGGGATAAAAATTAAGGTAGTTCTATCCGAAAAGGATGCATAAAAATTAATGAACCGGGCCCTCCATGGAAAGAGTTCTCGCCGCATGTATTAAATATCAATTTTCATTTTGATATATCATAAATTCATTTATTCTATATTAAAGTATGAAATTTTGCATCTAACTATGAATTTAACGAAAATTATAAGATTTTTCAGGAAACTCTCGATATTCCCCAGATGATACGGTGCTGTGTGCACATGTCTGAACATTCATTGCACGTATAGGACGATATAGCACACACACAACTATGCCGAACAAAGCAGCCAATCACGTCTAAGCAGCGACCATCTGATTGCCTCACTCAATCTCGAATTTTACCAAATTTTCCTGTCTTCAAAATTAAAAAAAAAATACGTGGTGAAAAAATCTGAATTAATTTGAAATTACTCCAAAATACTGAAAGAATACCTATACAATTTTTTATCAAAATCATTCGACTGGATTTTGAGAAAAAAAAAGAAAACCTGTCGAATTTGATTGATTTTTGAGGTTATACCATTTACTCTGTGTTAAAAGTTGAAACTTTGAGATTTAATATCTTATTAACTACGTGGTAAAAAAATTTCAAATTTTCCACAAAAATCGGGAATAACATAATTAGCTATTCCCCCAAATTTAAAGAAAATCATTCGATGACGTAAAGTCGGATAGAACTACCTTAAAACACCAAAACCATAATAAATTTAGAAAAATTGGAAAATTTCGAATATCGTCATTATTATTATTATCATTATTCTGTATTAGAAATGCTCATTACAATCTGCACCTGCTCCATATTCTAAAATCCATTTCATTATGAAAATTGCAATTGCAATTACTCCATATCAAGAAATTGGGTTACTTGATTCGCTCCGCTCCTATCTCTTTTCCTCTATTATACACAGCAATCGTTCATAATCAATATACCTATTAATTCATCCTCTGACTCTGCGGGTAGATCTATCGTTCAGCCTCAATAATTTATCTTGTGTTCGACGTTATAACTGTGAACATGGGTACTCTAGTGAAGAAAATTGTCATTCAGTGAATTATAAATTGCCAGGAAAAACTGAATTTAAGGATTTTTCAGAAATTCTCATTTCTTCTTGATTGACATTAATATGAAAAAAATTAATTGGATATTGGAAATATGAGGGTTTTATCGTGGTATTCTATTTTGTCCCGTTTTTTCCTATCATCAATGAATATTCGATTCATTCGATTCATTTATTTCAGGAAGGAAGGGGTAAAACGGGATAAGTCGATTTTTCAATCATTTGTCGGGAATCTTTTGGAAAATAAGGGGGATAAGGCGCGATTGTCTCAACTTTTTTTTTTAGAGAATTTCAAAAAAAAGTCAAGGCAAAAAGACTTATCTCGCTTAGTTTCCAAATTAATTTAAAAAAAGGAATGACAGAAACAAATGAACTCACTTGTGTTTTGAATTTTCACTACTGATTCCTACTCATTTTTTCTAGAATATTACGGAAATTAAGGGAGATACGCCCTTTTCACGGTAATCCTTTTTTGTTTTTTTTAGAAAATATCGAAATCTGATGAAAAGAAGAAATCGGAGCAAGATCGCTTCATCTCGCTTAGTTTCCGAGATATTCTCAAAAGATGCTTGAAAAAAATCTAGTCATCCCATTTTAAGTTTTTACTACTGATTCCCAATCACTTTTCGAAATTTTCTAGGAAATTAAGAGAGATAGGGCGATTTTTCTCGAAAACTTTTGTGTAGAGAATTGCAAGAGCTACGAAAAAAAAGGATTCGGACCAAGTCCTAATCGCCTATCTCGCTTAGTTTCCGAGATACTTCACTGAAAATGATTGAGGAAAATATAGTTATCCCATTTTAAGTTTTTACTACTGATTCCCAATCATTGTTCAAAAATATCTCGGAAATTAAGTGAGATAGAGCGATTTTACCCTTATCTTTCCTTGTAGCTCTCGAATTCTCTGCAAGAAAGGATGCAAGTAAAATCGCTTTATCTCGCTTAATTTCCGAAATATTTCCAAAAAAAAGATAACAAATAAAGATTTATTCTTTTTCACATCTTGACCCCTTTTTTCTTTTCCTCAAAAAATTTAATCAGCAAAAAAAAAATAGTACAAAAATCGTTCTATCTCGCTTACTCTCCACGATATTTTCAAAAAAAACAATTAACAAAACTAAACTCATCTTATTTCACCTCTTCACTACCAATTTATATTCAATTACTCAAAATTTCTATACACTCGTAAATTCCGAATAACGAGGGAAAAATCTTCAGCAAAAATTGAATTTAACTCCATAAAATTGCAAAAGTGAAGTGGCACTCGTCCTGAAAACATCCATAGCTGTGTAACGATGAACGCAAATTTTTATTGCAGTGCAATTTTTTTTTTTTCTTTTCAAGATTCCAGCTTAGCCTTCTAATGAGTTAGCTCACAGAATTTTTCTCCTGTACCAGCCAGAAAATTGTTCAAAGGTAGAAATGAGGACAGTGTTTACGTAGAAAGTCAATGATGAAACTGAAGTATGCAAATCCTCAATACATGAAATTTCAAACTGGGTCTATAGGAAAGAAAATGAGGAAAAAAAAAAAAAACGAGAAAAAGTAAAATGTACGGTCAGATTAAAAAATGGTGGTTGGATCGATAGCTGATAATTGGTGGTATACACTGTCATCAAGAAACTCCGTAAATTGCTTTCTCGCTGTTATACAAACTGAAACTCAAATAATAATTATTTCCATATCACGTCAAAATAAAAATGGCTTAAGTGTTATTTTTCTCGTTATTTTTTCAATTCGAATAATAGCAGTGGCCAATTGTTTATTCTGCAAACGTTTTTTTCCGGTCATTCCTCGTTTTAATTATCGTAGAGAAAAAAAAAATGAAATATTGTCATCGATATTACACATTAGAATAAAAGGGGCGTATGTACAGAATGTGACTTCAGTTTTCAATTTAAAAACATAGCTTCAGGCTGAGTAATTCTAGAAATAAAAAGGCGGAAGTTGAAATATTCTCATTTTAAATTAAAAAAACCTTAGAAAAAAAGGCATAACTCCAAATATTTTTCTTTCATATAAAAAAAAATTACAGAAATAAAAAGATGTAAGTCCAAATAGTCTTATTTTCAAATGAAGTTACTCGAGAAATAAAAAGGCATAAGTCCAAATATTTTCGTTTTTAAATGGGAAAACTTGAGAAACAAAAAGTCGTAAGTTCAAATATTCTTGTTTTGAATGAAAATACTCGAGAAATGGAAAGGCGTAAGTTCACATAGAATCTTTCTTGAGTAAAGAAACTCTAGGAATAAAGAGGCGTAAGTCCAAATATTTCCATTTTCAAATGAATAAAACTTTAAAAATAAAAAGGCGATATTGCGAATATTCTTATTTCAAATGAAGAAACTCGAAAAATAAAAAAAGCATAATTCCAAATATTTTTTTTCATATGAAAAAACCTCCAGAAATCAATGGGCATAAGTCCAAATATTCTCATTTTCAAATGAAAAAAGCTCGCGAAACAAAAGACGTAAGTCCAAATATTATTATTTTACTTGAAAAAATTCTAGAAACGAAAAAGCGTAAGTCCAGCTAAAAATCTTTTTTTTTAAATTAACACTGATAATTATTTATACTTTGTTACTTCAATTTTCAGTAAAGTAATTGAAATTGAAAAAAACATAAAATTTATAGTTTCGCGAGATGCGCCTTTTCAATTCTGAAATAAACAATTTTTTGTTCATTTTTAACAATAAATCTTCTTTGTTTTATGAATTTTACCAAAAATATCTCGGAAACTAATGGAGATACGCCCTTCTTGCCATAATCGTTTCTTGTAATTCTCATAATTCTCTATGAATATTCTCATTTGCAAATGAAAAAAACTCAAGAAATAAAAAGGCGTCAGTCCAAATATCCTTATTCTAGATGAAAGAAAACTTCAGTAATATTCTTATCTTCCTTGAACAAACCTTAGGAACAAAAAGGCGTAATTCCAACTGGAGATATATTTCTTTTACATCAACAATGACAATGATAAAAAAAAATTCGATCTTCGATTTTCTATAAAATAATTGTAGTCGAGAGAACCCTAAAATGTTTAATTTCCACAGATGTGCCTCTTTAATTCTGAAAAATAGAATTTTCACAATTTTTAAGCATGACTGTTTGTTTTTTTTTCATTAATTCCTTGAAAAAAATCACAAAAATAATGGAGATAGCCCGTCTCCGCCCTAATCCTTTTATATCCCTCTCAACATGTTTTCCCATTTGACCTCTCAGCAACTAAAATCTTTGCCCTTTTCACAAAACCTCCCATTAAAATCATAAAAGACTCTCAAAACCAATTGAATTAAGGGAGAGATGCTGCAGTTGTAACAAAGAATTTTCTTTTGCTTCCGAATGGAAGCTATGTAATCATCAGAATTTTCAATTGTAGTTCTTTTAATAGAAGATACTTAAAATGATTTCAATAGAGATAAAATGATATTTTTATCGCATGTCTGTGTGTGTGTCTGTGTGTGCATAAAAGTCTCAATTACAGCAAAACGGTTTTATAGAAAAATTTCATATTTTGTGGAAAACTTCCTCTCGACAAACTCTATTTTTTAAGCTTTATTTGAAGAGAATCCGATCGGTACTTTTTGAGATATGTCCATTTTTCGAAAATCAGTTTTTAAAGGAATTTCTGGAAACTATCCAACTGATGTTATTTATACTCATATATTATCTCCAGAGTTGTATCAGTTAGATGCCTGTGAATTTTGATCTTATTTGCATGATTAGTTTTCGAGTTATTGCCATTTTAATGAATTTCTTCAAAATTCGATATTTTGATGATGGTTTGAAAAAAGTTGCATCACTTCCATTCGGAAGCATAT
The DNA here is from genome assembly GCA_963942555.1 of Aleiodes leptofemur. Classification (NCBI taxonomy): domain Eukaryota; kingdom Metazoa; phylum Arthropoda; class Insecta; order Hymenoptera; family Braconidae; genus Aleiodes; species Aleiodes leptofemur. The sequence continues at coordinate 4,462,193 of OZ012623.1, read as the reverse complement.
TGCTAAAGTATCAGCAGAAAAAGCTATATCAGTTGGAAAGCAATACTATTATCTATTTGTTTACTATTACTTTTTTCTTTTTCAAAATTTTGAATTCTAATTCTATCAGAGAGTTACTCTATAGTGTCCTTTATAATACCGATTCAGTTAAATAATTTAAAAATTAACATCAACTTATTGGAAAAGTGAATTTATTTGTCGGAAAACAGACATCAAGATGACGGCACGTAAGTGGTACAATTGTAACATAATGCCCTTCGATCAATAGACAATAGAAATCGAGTTATAATAAAACAATAAAAAAATTAATATAAAATACTATGATATCGTCGCCTCAGAGTGAATGGGGCGTAAGTGTCAAAAACACGAAATTCGGTGAAAGAGGCGTCTTTCAACTTATTACTCCAAATTATTTTTTTTTTACCAATATTGCGTAAAAGGTCCAGGAAAGGCTATTGGAGCAAAATATTGAAGGTACGCCCTTTTGTTATTTTAAGAAAAAAAAATGACAGAAACGGCACTTACGCCCCTTTGACTCTGAGGCGACGATATATATTCATCGCAATATGTCTATTAATGTATTCATACACTGAGAAAAAAAAGTGGTAAAAACAATCAAATATTAAGGCAAATGGTCCATAGCAAATAATTTTTCAAAATAATTTAAAAAAATTGTTGAATTTCCTGAATTTACTTAATTCAAACAGATTAACTGGTTGAATGGACTGAATTCAGTGAATTCAACAGTTTTTTTCATTATATCAAAAAAATATTTGCTAAGGACTATTTGCCCCAATATTTGATTGTTTTTACTATTATTTTTTTCTCAGTGTACAAACCTCGCATAATAATATAAAAAAAAAACAAAATTGTTGCTGAAAAAGTTGTGAGGTATGAAAAAAAAAGTTTTCACGCGTATTTTAAAGAACAGTCAATATTAAAATATTGGAACATTATTAAAAGCTGAAACTTCTGTTCATCTCATAAATTACTATTTCAAAAAAGTTACAAAAAAAAAAATAATGATTTTTAATGGTATTGTTAGTGATCTGATGAATGTTACAATTGCAGTACCTTTCCCTTCCACCCAAAATCCTATTAAAATCCCCCCCCCCCTCTTTACATTGCAATAAAAAGCATTCTACCTATATATTTGAATAGATTTTAAATTCATCAAAATAAGATGATGCAAGATACAAGTGAATAGGAAATAACGTAATAGTTTCAATGATGAAGATCACTGGGCATAAAATTCGTATACACAGATAGAAACTAGTGGTGGGGCCAGCAAAAGAGGAGAAGTGGGGAGGAAAAGGAGGGGAAGGGGGAGGGGGTTGTAGGGAGGATAGAAAAGTGGGAGATGGTGATGACGTCAGTCTGCTGATTCCACTACGAGAATTACGGCAAGTATACGTCGTATGTACGTTAAAAAGGTGCATGAACGCGCACACCACTGTCAGGAAAAAGGTCCAGAACGATAGTGAAGATAGGGGTGGCTATTGTACCCTCTCATTCCTCCTTTTTCCCCTCTCTCTCTCTCACTCTCTACATTGGGGGGGGGGGGGGGGGGGGGGGGGGTAGATGTATCCCACAGGCGTTCTACCATCTATATGCGCATGCGTTAAGATAAATCTTGCTGGCTTCACTTCAGTAGTTCGCGATATACCGTGAAATAACGTGTATTATCTTCTCTGTAATTTTTGTTACTTACGAAAAAAAAAAATATTTTGTTTTCAAAGTGAAAATAATAAATATACCAAATGGACCAAAATAAATAACTTTACTTATATCAATGAGATCCATAAAAAAATGGATGATATGACATACTAAATAATGTGCTGTGTCATTCACAAATGAGCTTTTTTTTTCTTCTTTCAGTGGCTATGATTAATATCATCTCGTTTAACTCGAGTGACTGTCGACTAAATGTTGTTTTTTTTTTTTTTTTTTCAAGACTTTTGTGAAAGAGTGAGAAAAAATTTCAATGACATATACACAATTATGATCAACAGTTGAGCATTGAAGAAGACTATCGAGTTTCTCATATTAACTATATATTTGATTGAATTGTTTTTTTTTTTTTTCTATGTTATTTTTATTTAAATTTATTTCTATGGATGAGAGCTGTGTCGTCATGGAGCAGTGAAATACTGTCGGGTGATTTTTTATCAGTAAACAAAATAAATAAACAAAATTTATTATCATTTTTGAAATAAATAAAATGTATGAAGAAATGGAGATTATGGCGTGACGACGTGATTAATGACGGTTAGTTATCATTATTATTATTGTTATCATTATTACAAATTTGATTTATTTTTTCCGTTTTTTTTTTCATTGTTTTAGGTAAACCAGAATGAAAATAAACGGATGGAAAGAGAAATTTGACGTTTATTTGCAACTGTTTTTATTTTATAATTGTATTATTTTTTTTGTGTAACATGTCTTTTAATAAAAAAACAAAAATCGTAGAGTATGGATTTTTTTATTTTTTTTTTTGAAAATATCTTGGAAATTTAAAGGAGATACGCCCTTTTCGCACAAAGCCCTTGTTTTTAGCCTTTGAAATAATCTAAAAAAAAGGTTGAGGTGAAAAGGGCGTATCTCCATTAGTTTTTGAATTATTTCCTTAAAAATGATCACAAATACGTTTTTTTTTCTTCGGTTTTATCTTCTTTTTTTGCTGTTTTTACTCTTCGAGAACAATTCTTCATTTTATAATTGTATTTTTCTTTTCGTGTAACAATTCTCTTAATTAAAAACAATAAAATCAAAAATTATCTGTTACTTTTTTTTTTTATAATTTCTTGGAAATTAAGTGGAGATACGCCCTTTTTGCCCCAAGCCCTTCTTTGTTGCCTTCATAATACTCATAAAGAAAGAATCTGAGCAAAAAGAGCGCATCTCCATTAATTTTTGAAAGATTTCCTTAGAAATTATCACAAAGTCCACTTTTTTTTACCTTTTTTTCTGCTGTTTTCCCTCTTCCTTTGCTGTTTTTACTCCTCGAGAACAATGCATTTTGTCAGTCTCATGATTTTTTGGCATTGAATGATGTGTAAATTTAGGTAGACACGTGGAGTAGGTCATTGGAATTTATTTTTAAATGAACTGACAAAAAAAATATTGACATTAGGTTTGTTCAAGAGATAGGCCAAGGGCGTACACCCATTTGTACGTATATTAGTCTTCTCGTGTGTCAAAAAAAAAAAAATTCACGTGAAAAATAAGCATGGACTTCTGTATTTTTGAAATGAGTTTTTTTTCTCTTATTTTTAATGTCCTCAGGGTTGTTAACAGTTTTTTTCCTCTATTTGCGATTGGGAATAGTCGATTATTGAGGTCTCTTTGACCTTTTGTGTGACGATTGATCTCGATCCACAAAAAAAAAAAAGGAAAAAAAAAAAGGCAATGTTGAGAAAAAATTCTTGGAGCTCTCGCTTCCGGGAAATGAAAAATTGCATTTCATTTGTTCTGTTGGAGTTAATTGGATTCCGTTGAAACGAGGACAAATGGATCTATTATTGCGGATTTTTTTGCGGTTCAATCAATACGTTTTTGATGATAGTAATAAAAGATTTGAGAATTTATTTTTTTGGGTCATCTTTATTTGAGAATATCACGGAAACTAAGGGAGATATGGCGATTTTGCTTGAATTCTTTTTTGTAGCTCTTGGAATTTTGTGTAAAAAAAGGGATTTGGGAAAAAAGGGCGTATCTCCATTAATTTCCAAGATATTTTATTTTCAGAATAAATTAATTTTTGTGTTCATATTTTTTTGGACGAAAATCTTGGAAACTAAGCGAGATAAGACGATTTCGTCTGGATGCTATTTTGTAATGTTCTTTACAACGAAAAAAATTCTTTACAAAAAAGGATTCAGGCAAAAAGTACGTATCTCCATTAATTTCCGAAATATTTCATTTTTATGATAAATCAGCTTTTTTTATTGTTCATTTTTTGGAGAATATCTCGGAAACTAAGCGAGATAAGGTGATTTCAGTTAGACTCTTGTAGTAATTCCTAAAAGTCTCTAAAAGAAAAGGATCTGTATGAAAAAGGCTTATTTCCATTAGATTCTGAGATATTTCATTTTCAGAATAAATCGATTTTGTTTTGTTTATTTTTTTATTATTCCGGAAATTAAGAGAGATAGGGTGAATTTGCTCGAGTCCTTTTTTTGAGTCTTCAAATTCTCTGCAAAAAAAATCATTAGGACAAAAAAGACGTATTTCTATTAATTTCCGAGATATTTCGTTTTTAGAATCATTATTCATTTTTTCATTCAATTTTTCAAATTTGCATTTTCTTTTCATTCATTTTTTTTTAGAAATTCCTCCGAAACTAAGTGAGATACGGCGATTCAACTCACATCCTTTTCTATTAAGCCTCAAAATTCTCTGCAAAAAAACAATTTATGCAAAAAGGGCGTATCTCCATTGGTTTCAAAATTTTCAATTTTGAGGATAGTTTAATTTTTTTTTGTCCTTTTTTTTTTAATATCTCGGAAACTAAGCGAGATAAGGCGATTTTATTTGCATCTGTCAATCAGCCATCAAAATTCTGGAAAAAAAAATTTACACATTTTTGCCTTTATCTCGCTTAATTTCCGAAATCTTCAAAATTTTGAGATAATTCAATTTTTTGGCCCATTTTTTTCTTAAATATCTCGGAAACTAAACGAGATAAGACGATTCTGCTTCAATCCCTCCTTTCAACCCTCGGAATCCTCTACAAAAAGAGACTAGAGCCAAATCGTTCTATCTCGCTTAATTTCCGAAATATTCTTTAATAAAAATCGGTAAAAAAATACTCTTTTACCTTTTTGCTACTGATTTATTATTACACCTTCTCCAAAGGTGATTTTATGTGGGTAAATATTGAATCATGTGTTATAAATTTCGAGTGCCTACCTGTCCCATAGATTTAGGATAATGGGCAATTCTCAAATAATACCCATCCAGGATAGTATCCATGAAATTGAGCCATTTCTCTTTTTCTAGAAGAACTTGCGGTGATCTCTCTCTGAATTTCTGGGGTTTTTTTACATTCTCTAGGATGGCTTTTAGGATAAAAGGGGTCAACGTAACAGGTAGAACTCTCAGCGTGGTCGAAATTCTCACGTGAGAAAGCTGAAGAGAAGTTTTTCACACCTTTTTTACAGTGAATATAATTTCAGTAGTAAAAAAGTAAAATAGGATGATTAATTTTTTTTCACTGACCTTTTTTTTTAATCTTTTGGAAAATAATGGAGATACGCCTTCTTTATCCTCGTGCATGTTTTGTAGATTTTTGAAAGCTACGAAAATAGATTAGAGCAAAAAGGGCGCATCTCCAATAATTTCCGAGAATTTCAAAAAAAATTGTTGAAAAAAAATTGATTTTTTACCTTTTTGCTGTTGAATTTTGTTACTTGAAATGAAAGAGGATTTTTTTTCGGAAAGAAGGACTTCATGGAAAATTTTGAAAAAATTCTGCAAGAATCTGAATGTGCTGGACCATATTCAGGAATTTTTTCAGATTTTTTTGAGAAGTCTCTGACTTTGAAAAAAATTGTCGAGAGGAAAAAGTTCAATTTTTATTAAAAAAAATGAATTATTGGTGAATTTTTTTAAAGGAAATCCCAATATTTTTCTACACCGCGTAAAATTGGAATAATTTTCATGTTCCCAATGCTTCGAGATGGATCACCATCTTTCTCTCTTTCTCTCTCTTGGTTGAAAGCACCCACAAACAATATTCAGCAGTGCAAGACATGGAAAATCGAGGAGCTCGTGCTTGAAAAACTGGAATAGTTGAAGTTCGAGAGAACACCCGGGGCTTGTACAACTCAGAAGAATAAATATTACCCACTATTATTCTTATCAGATTTCATAAATAAACTACATTCTTGAATTATATGAGCTATGAAATGTTGCAGTGATTCATAATACAGTGAGGTAAAGAAATATTGAATCAAAGAAAAATTTTCATAAAACTTCAGAAAAAAAAAATCTTTCAACACTTCCTGTTAACCAAGATTTTTTCCTGCATAAAATCCTCCCCAGAAAAATCTGAAAAAATTCTCGAAAATGCTCCAATATATCCCAAACATTGCCTGATTTTTTTAAAATTTTCCATCAACTCTTTGACCCCGAAAAAAATTCCCCATTCCCTAATTTCTGATAAATCAGATAAAAATTCAATTAAAAACTTTTTATTTAAATAAAAAATCCACTCTTAAAATCATTTAATTCTACAAAAATATCTCCCAGAGCTCCCATAAATTATAAACGACAAGTCCATTATCATTTTATAGGAAGGGAGTTTGATAAAATAGAAGAGATAGCTGCCTGCTCGTAAATACGTCACAAAATAATGCATTACATGCAGATGCATCGAAAAAAAAAAAGCAAGAAAAATATTTTATTCCCATCAATTTTCTAAAATTCTGCTGGTAATTCATGGAGTTGGTACGTATAAAATTACTGATCCCCAGAAGACAAAGTCAGTTCTTTAGAGTCCATAGTCATCATGAAATTTATGCCTGAAGATAGGAAAAAAAAAATAAGAGAACAAAATATGATGGGAGATCGTATTAAAAATAGTTGTTATGTCGGTCTTTGGCCTAGAGCGCTTGAGCTTTTCAGCCAATTAAGGCTTTTCCGGATTTTTATGGCAATAAAAGGAACTCACAGAGCTGTTTCTGTTGTTGGGAGACTTGAAACCAGGACCTCGCACGCAAACGTGAAATCCAATCCCGAGGGCTGAAAAAAAAACGGACCAAAATTCTAGAAAATTGGTGGAAAAAGGATAAAATGGGGGAAATGCGACTTTTTTTCATGTTTTAAGGTAATCCTAGTGGTTCCGGCAATCTATTTTTCCTTTCCAATTTTGGCGAGGTTCAATAGTAGCATGAGGAAATTTTAGAAAAATTTAGTTTACCCCATTTTACCGAACAAATAAAGCCAAAATTAATTTTTGAAAATAATTGGATTAGCATTAGAATTCCATAAGCGAGGTTCAGTTTCAGTTTCATTGCAACAATTCATGGCGGCAGACCTTTTTTTCCTTATATAGCTATATATATTCTTGTTCGTCAGAATGTCTATTAATTTTCGAAATCATGAAAAATGCATGTTACTGGACATATAGTGACGATTAATTCAATTAATGACATGAAAACATTAATGGCGGCCATATTGGGCGTCAGTCAAATTCGAAACAATGTTGAATATTTATAATGTTATTTAATAACGATTTACCATTGTCGATATCGTTTTAATAACGGTAAAATGTTATAAAATTGAAATAATTAGAATATTTATGATAACTTAAAAAAAATAAAAAACAAAAGTAGATCATTTGGACCTGCCACTAGGATTACCTTAATGAGATTATCTCTGAAACTAAGCGAGATAGGGTATTTTTGCTGCTTTCGTAGGGAGTTTCAAGAGTTGTTTAAGCGGATTAGAACAAAATCAACCTATCGCCCTTAGTTTCCATGATACTTGCGGAAAATAAATCAGTAGTAAAGAGATAAAACAGAAAAAATCGATATTTTGGCGAATTTTTAGGGAAAATGAATCTAATTATTTTCAAAGAATTTCAAGAGCTACAAAATAGGATGAGGGGCGAAATCGCTTTATCTCGCTCACTTTCCGAAACATTTTTTTAGATGGAAAAATTTTGAAATCAAGAATTAAAACGGCATGAATCCATTTTTTTCTTGTAATTTTTTTGAAAATATCTCGGAAGCTAAGCGAGATGGAACGATTTTTTTGTGGAGAATTTTTAGGTGTTACAAGAGAGGATCAGCACAAGATCACGCTATCTCGTTTAGTTTCCGACATATTTGAGAAAAAAAAACAAAAATCAGTAGTGAAAAAGTAAATCAAGATAAGTCATTTTTTGGGCAATTTTTTTTAATGGACAGTCCAGAAACTAGTGGAGATACGCCTTTTTCATTTCGAGCCTTTCTTGTAGACAGCATACAAGAGCCAGAAAATCGAATTCCACAAAAATTGCGCTATCTCACTGATTTTCCGAAATATTTGATTCGAAATATTCACCAAAAATGAGTCGATTTGTCTTTTTTCACTCTTAAAATAATTCAAGATTTTTTTTCAGTATGAAGAAACTCCACGAAAAAATCTGAAAAAATTCCTGAAGATACAACAAGATGTCTCCATTGTTGGGTATTTTTTTCAAAATTTTCATGAATACAGCATATCTTTGACAAAAATCCAACTCTTTGGTTTTTATACGAGGAACAACGTGTGCGATTGACACGGCCTGAATAGCACTAGATAAATGGGATTTTCGTTCCATTTCTGTAATACGGAGTTGGCTGCCTGGTCCTCTATTCTTCATGGACTTATGAATCGATTCATAAGGCATAACTTGTGGAGACGGAATTTCCGCTTCGGGCCTCTAGCGGCAGCTTTGGTACTATATTCTTGTGTGCACGAAGCGCTTCAATCGAAGTTTTTAGAATATTTATCAACGAAAATGGGTAACGGCTCGTAAAACGGCAATTCATATTGACGCATTTTGTAAATTCAGTTCACGGGCGTGTGAGTAAGTGAATTTTTTTTAGGTGACATCGAATGAAAAATTTGTTTATTAAATTTTTCGAATTTTCCATCGAATTCAATGGAGAAGAGATGAAAAGCAACAAATCAAGTCATTTTTGTGATAATTCTCAATGAAATATCTTTTTTTCTTTCTTTCTTTATTTAATTGAAGACTCCAGGTTTTGAAAATCTATCGGAGCCTCAAAGTTTTACAATTACTGATACAGTCAAGCTTCATTCCAATCAAATTAAGTGTTATTTACATTTTATTAAACATTTGACTATTGAGTTGACACTAAAATTGGAAGTATAATAATAATCAACAATAAAATAGTGATCATCTGGAAGAATAGAAAAATAATAATGTCAGAATAAAATCAAATGGTTGTAATATTTTCTCGCAAATATCTCGGTAATTAATGGAAATAAGCCCATTTTACGCAGATCCTTTCTCATAAAAAATTGCAAGAGTTGAGAAAATTGAAGCAAAATCATCTCATCTCTTCTAGTTTATGAAGAAATTTTTAAAAAACCTGAAACAAAAAATGATTTGCTGGCAGCACTTACGCGCCGGTGACAATTTTTCATTGATTTTTATTAATTTCAATGCCAATCATCGATTTAATCATCGAATAAAAAAATAACATTTATCTGTCGAGTAATCTTTAACTCATATCCGGAGTTTGATTGAATTTTGACAATTATTCGAGAAGTTTCATACGATTCCAAGAATGTCCCATAAGAACAATGTTTGACCACGTTTTTTAACGTTTTTTTTTAAATTATAACTTCTTTACGCGGTATGAGAAAAGATCAAAACTTTTCATATAGGTTCCTGATCCTTTGAAGAATCTCAGAAAAAAAAATTATGACATTCTTATCATTCTTTAATCTTCCAAAAATGCCTGTAGAACATCCTTAAGTAATAGATGAAATTAAAAAAAAAATGAGTTTCCCAACTTGCTTTGTTATGATTGAGAGTTATGTTCTCATATTTGTGACTAGTAAGTAAGAGCGGGAGAACGACTCAGCAACAGCGTAATTTGAACGGAGATCTCGCTTTCACTGGCATAGCGTCGCTTTTCAATTCGTGACCCACAAAATAATATTTCCACTCAATTTTTCAAGCGATTCTATACTCCTCAATAGTATTTACTATTTTAGAAGCTCCACTAAGAGCATTACGTTTTCTCGCCATTTTTCTATCGGTAAAAATGAATCAGAAAACATCAAAACGTAAAATAAGGCGACGCCGTGCACATTACGTGAGGTAATCATATCTAATTGAGTGTAATTATACATCAATAATCGGATTCGTTCCTATGTCGATAATAATTTTTGTTTTTTTCATGAGTTTAATGATAATTGATTCAAAGTATCATGGGAAATTAAAAGATTTTTAAAAAATATAATACTAAAATATCGTCAATTCGTGACGGTTCGCTATTGTATTTTGAAAAACCTTCCAAATTCCCATGATACTTTAACCCTCTGACCGTGAAAGTCTTCAGGAATCTAGAGAAAAGCGAGATTGGGCGCATGGCTCACAGTCGAATAAAAGTGGAGTGATGAATTTCCGTGATAGCCCGATGATTAAATCAGTCATTGTATATTATTAGACAGAAATGGATCTGCAGTCATATTTCGGTAGATGTGACGTCGTATATGTTCAGATACAGGCAAATATGCCATCAGATCTGATGAGATCTGGGAACAGCACAACGGAAGCTCTGATCTGTGGTCAGATATGACCATATCTGATCATCTGTTCATATGATCTAAGAACCCTAACACAAAATAGCCTGAAGCTATATCAGACATGTTTATATATCGTCACCTTAGAAACAAAGGGGCGTAAGTGTTAGACATAAGCATAGTACTTACGTCACTATGTTCCTAAGGAAATATGGATGATACATAGTTTGATGATTGATCGCACAGCCAAGTACGTTCTTTAAACTTTTGTTATTGATTTCATTCAATTTTATTTCACAAGCCAACTTATATTTCTGAAGATTTACCAATGATCATCAAGAGATCCATAGCCCAGGTCCGACTTGCAAACAATTACTATTGCTTTTTCACACTCAATTTAAAGGGAGCTATAACCCCAAATGCCCCCAGCTCCTGAAATATCTACTTTTGAAGTGTTGTGCCTTTAATGATGAAAGACGAGAATTCTTAAGAACTAACAATTGCATTGATTAAGATGGACTTAACACTCTTTTAGCGGATATATCTTTATTAAAATGTAAATCTCTATTCAAGTTTCTCAAATGTATTTTCCATAAACAGAATGAATTATTAGAATTTTAATCATTGGATTATGTACGTTTCACTATGAAATAAGCAAACCGATACGTGTCTTTACCCCTTGCTTTAAGACTCTGTACCTTAGAAGCAATATCAATAAATTTAATTTTATTATTATTTTTTTCTGGATTTGGCATTCGCGTTTTTTCTCCTGCGTTGAGTACGTCGAGTAGGGCAATTCATTGGCCAAGGCGAGGCCAGTTATTAGCTCGAGTTGTGCCACTGAATAGCCCTACTCGAGTACTTGGGAATTACCCTGCACTTCACAACTTTTTTTGCCCATTTAAATTAAATTCTCCAACGCGTATTTGGCGAGTTTTTTTATAAAAAAAAATGCTATGCATTTTTCTCACCCCTCCCCCCCCCCTCCTTTTTTAATTTCAATTATATACATAAAAGAATCTATTCTCTCCATCTTTGAATTAGATAACGCTAACAAACAGATTTAGTGGTTCACAACCATAATTCTCAGCTTTAATAAGCTTATTCATCGAATCAATGTGGTTTGCCATGATTAACTGAGAATCTAATGCCTCTTCAATAGGTTTATCCGATACTATCGATAACCGCTAAACAATGATGAAAATATAATTTTCGGTGTTGCAGAAGAATCGAATTGAACCATAGTTAATGATGTACATTAATGATCATTTTCCCAATTAAGCTCTGGTGAAAAAAGTTTGATGTAGGGGAAACTAGTGTAAAATGGACCTTCAGGGCAAAATGATCAAGAAATTTTTTTCAAAGTGACAGACTCAGCAAAAAAATCTGAAAAAATTTGAGAACATACTCCAACATGCATCTACTGTTGAGTAATTTTTTTGCATCTTTCCGTAGAAGCCTTCATTCAAATAAAAAATCCTCCTTCATTCCACACCACAGGGCCATTTTGCCCCAATTTCTCCTAATTATAGATAATTATATCAGACTAGTCTGAAGTTGCCTGTAAATGCGAACACGTGTTCAGTGTTTTAAATTTAAACTGACAGTTTACAAGCTTTAAAAAATTATAATTTGCATTATTTGAAATCCTTCAATTCCTGTGGAGAGGCAATAAATATTTTATTGTAAATATAAACAGGAAAAAGTACGGTTTAAAGTTTACAATTATATTCCTTAAAAATGTCTGAGTATCCTGTTTCATCTCTCTGCCACTGAATTATAGTGAATAAACACGTTCGAATTTTTTTAAGAATGGAGACCTTCCCCAAAAATTCTGAAAAAATTCCTCAATAATCTAGACATGCAAGAGCATATTCATGATTTTTTTCAGATTTTTCCGTAAAGTCCTTCTCTCCGAAAAAAATCCTGGTTTATTTTACCTTGAAGGTCCGTTTTGCTCCTTCTCGCCTTATGCGTATAAACGCATAATCCCTCCATCACCACTTCAAATAAGTAAACATTGCGCTCCGGTACTTGTTATTCCACTTTTTTGGATCAACAGAGACCTCCAGTTTCGCATGTCCTTTATACCTATTATATACCTTGTTGAAGATTATATCCGAGTGATCCCCTCCGGATCTTATTTCATTTGTTTGCTCATATGAATATTGAAACATTCAGAGATAGGAATAATGGAGGGATTGTCAATGTTTTCCTATCCCTTTGAAATCCGATGTTTTCACAACAATTCATCAAGTGACGGTATTTACGCAGGATTAAATTTTCCTATTTTTATCAACAGCTTTATCAATGGATTCAATGGACAATATGAACCAGATTTTTTTTCGTAGTGAAGGGCTTTGCAAAAAAATCTGAAAAAAATCACAAAAGTGCTTTAGCATTATGTCATTTTTACGGAATTTTTTCAATATTTTTAATGGAAGCTTTCACTCCGAAAAAAATGGTAGTTTATTATGAACTCCAAATTGAATTTCGAATATTCAAATTTTTCAGGATAAAATTGGTATTCAAGCATTAAATAATGAAGAGGTGAGAAATTTCCTGGGAAGAAAAACAGCAGGATCCTTGGGTAACGAATAAATCCAGGAATCCAATTATCTGAAACCTCCAATGAATTTATTCCAGTTCATTGATTCTGAATTTTTATTCACTTCATGAGCTTGGTAAAAGCTGTACACTGTAGGAAAAAGTCCGAGAAAACTTCTATCTCTGTGATCATCAAGAGTAGAATATTGAATTTTGCAGATATATTTCTATCTACACCTCTGAAAGAATACTCACAGAATAGTTTTTATTGCATGGAATGTAGGTTACTCTGCGTGAAGTAGATTTTATATGTGATACGTTGAATTTATTTTTTACTGTGAAAGTAATTCTGAAGTTGGACGAAATGGACCTGTCTCATAAAATAAACCGGAATTTTTTTCGGAGTCAAGACCTTCGAGAAAAAATCTGAAAAAAATGGTCAACAAAGGTGACATCTTAGAGCACTTCCTCAATTTTTTTCAGAATTTTCCGTTGAGCCCTTTATTCTAAAAAAAATTCCCGAATTATTTTGTCTTGCAGTTTTGATATAAATTAAATTTTCTAAATTGAAAAATAAAAAGATTTTCATGACTTTTATCGTCACATGAGTATTTAAATAACTAAAAAAATATATATTGTTAATATGAGGACAAAAGGGCCTAAGTGCATCAAAATCTCAGGTGTTTAAAACGAAAAAACCTTTTTTTAAAATCGTTTTTCGAAAATATCTCAGAAATTAATGAAGATACGCCCTTTTTGCCTTAATCCTTTTTATTTAGCTCTTCAAATTTTCTACAAAAAAAAGAATTCTAGTAAAATCGCTCCATCTCGCTCAGTTTCCAGGATATTAAAAAAAAAATCAGCAAAAAAAATTGACTTCTCTTGAAAAAAAAAAAAATTATTGGAAAATTGCATTTACGTCTTTTTGAATTTAAGCCAACGATATTATTATCCTTGATGAATTAGTATTCAATCAATAATGAAATACTCCTTTGCAGTGACGAGCAAGTTGATTACTAATCTAGTTGTCAGAGGTATAATTTCAATCAATTGAAGAACATAACTAAGGGTATTCACAGATAGTTTATATTATTGATAGTTTACTATCCTCAATCTAAAGTTATTGGAGTGGAAGGAGGGTACGTTTGCAAGATGAGAATATTATTCACCTCTTCACAAGAAGTTGTGGCCACGACCAGTGAATTCTCCTCATTTTTATTGATAAATTTCGAGGTTCGTCTTGGTGTGGTTAATCCTAGACCGCAAGACCTCTTTTTTTTTATTGGAAGTGAAATATTCACTGAAGGAATTCAGAAGAATTTCAATTTAATGTTTAACAAGTTCAGGAATTGTTGATTATTTTTATTATTAAGTGGTGAATAATGTTGAATTTAAGGAAATTCCACTCATTTTTGGGATTATTTCCAATAGAATATTTTGGAAATTAAGCGAGATAGGGCAATTTTGCATGATTTTTTTTTGTTAATAGGATTTGAACGAAAGTGCACTATCTCGTTTAATTTCCGATATATTTCAGTGATAATGATGACAAAAATATCTCATTCCATTTCGTTAAAATCTGAAATTTTTAGATAAATTGATTTTATTTTGTCACCAGTTTCATTTAGAAATATTTCGGAATCCAAACGAGATAGAGCAATTTTCATAACAACTTTTTCTGTAGTTCTTAAAACTCTCTGCAAAGAAACGCAACATAAAATTTTTCTCTATTTCATCCAGAATCAGAGATATTTTTAAAAAACTGATAATAAAGTCTGCTTTTTTTTACGAAAAAAATTCGTATTTTTCTTCTGATAAAAAAAATTTGTATTTATCTTTTAGTAAAAAAAAAAATTTTTTTTAATGAATAAATCATTTTTTGTTGTTTATTGTTTCGAGAATACCTCAGAAATCGATGGAGATGCGCCCCTTTTTACCTCAATTTTTTTTATATAAACAATTTCAAGACCTACAACGAAAGATCCATGAGAAATCGCTCTATCTCGTTTAATTTCCAAGATATTCTCATAAAAAATTAATGACAGAAAAAAAGACTTGTTTTACTTCTTCGCTACTGAATTAATGAAAGTTTTCCTCAAACACGGTTTCCAAAGGCTTAGGGCTCACACTCACCTCTTTCACCTCTGAAATGGTAATATTTCCATGAATAGACATTCATTTAATTCGAGATATCAGTTATTGACGTACGAAATTTCATTGATTGTAACTCGAGTTTCTGATTAATTTGAATATTGAAATTGCAACGAAGTTTGATACATCTGATATATTCCATCAATTTTATCTCCACCAATTCCAACATCTGTCACTCGGTGGAAACCCTTCATTTCGAGGAAATTCTTCGAAAAATATATTTCTCCAGACATTTGTAACGAATTCAGTTGTGAAGGAGAGGAACCGGATAACTCGATTTTTTCTCCATCATTTTTCTCGAATATCTGGGAAACGAGTGAAATGGGGTGATGTTGTCCTGATTTTTTTTTTTCGCTCTCCAAATTTTTTAGGAAAAAAGATTTGAGCGAAATCACTCTATTTCGCTTAAGGTAGTATTCCAGAGGACGGATGATAAAACAAAAAAAATGAGGATTCGTAGGTTTGTTTTCAATTAATTGCTGATAATTCGGGAAAACGTGCTTTAAGGATATTTTACAGGTATTGTAAGCGGGGGTTGTGCGGCAGGAGAGGGCAGTGATTTCGTCAATGTTTCAATCCCTGAACATGAAATAATGAGTTTTTAAATTCCTCATTAAAATTATCTCCAGGGAATTATGGAATGCTGTGGGCATTCAAATATTATATTATTATCATTACATTTCACAGATATTTTTTTTATTCTTTATTTAATTAGTTTGAGAGTTATTTTGAAAAAACGTCACATTCTAGGAAATTCTGATTTTTTCGATTTTTTTTTATTTCGAGATTTCATCGGAATATGACTCAGAATGTTCCAAAACGCCGAGAAATGACATTTTAAAAAAATGTCTGTATGTGTGTGTGTGTGTGACAAATATCAACTCATTGCTCCGGAACGGTGATACTTGGCAACCTGAAAATTCAACAGTATTTTTCCTTCCTATGCAAACTGCTCTCAGTGAAATTTGAGCGAAATCGGTTGAGTACTTTTCGAGAAAAATCAAATTTTCGAAAAATCGTTTTTTCGATTTTTTTTCACGAAAAATTAATTCACAGTCCCCACTCTGAGCGATGAAATTCATCTCGTTTGAACTCACAATTTTCATTCGCGGTAAATTTGGCTGCGATTTTTCGTTTGCAGCTAATTCCAATTACAGTGTTGTTCATTTTGAATTTTGTCGCCATGATAATTCAAAAAATATTCGAGTTAGAGACTTCAAATTTCGCCAGTTTGTGCATCTAATGAACGAAAAGTTTCGTATTGAAATTGGGTGAAATCGCTCCAGTAGTTTCTGAGATATTGGCGAAAAACCATTTTATGAAAAGAGGTTATATCTTCAAAACTATCCAAGCAATTACATTCAAGTTTAACTTGAAAGATTCATCTCAATGAGCCCCACAAATGGTGAGAATTTCAGATTTTTCAGAAGAAGTCTCTTATAAAAGTGTTCGATAGATTAGTTCTTTCCAAAATTACGGTTTTTCTCAGCTTTTTCCCTATGAGCACTACTATTTTTTATTTTATCATTCGAAAGGAGACAATTTTCTCTACAAAATGAGCACATTTTCATTCTGATGACAATCAAAAGAAATAGAAATCCTATTTAAAACCTGAACTTCAATTTTCAAGTTTTATCTTAGGATTTCAGTTCTCATCTAATGTTGAATTTTTAATTATCATATGACATAATTGCAATTCAATTGATTATTTTGAGCTGAGATTTCGAGTTCCAAGTTGACTTGAAGTACCGCAGATGGAATTCTGAATAGATTGATACATTCTGGCACAATATTCGTAGGAATGTATAAGTGGGTATTTGTTGTGAAAATAATGTTATTTTTTTAGCAATGCAAAAGATAAATAGCGATTCGATCCTTATGGGTGAAATTCCATTGGGAAGCATTTTGCCAATTGAATTGGCAAAATATTAAATATCGCACAAAGAGGAGGGTTTGTAAATAACGCACAGAGAGTGGGCCTTCTGCTTGTTCAAATAATGGCTCAACTGTGTGTTTTTTTCAGTAATTTCGCTATTTTTGTCTGATTTAAGGATGTATTCTAATTTTTTGGGTAAAAAAAAGACCTATCTTTCGGAATTTTTTTTGAGAATGCTATGGAAGAGATGGATATGAAAATGAATAGGTATGATGAATAAAGTCTTGAAATACAACATAAAATTTTTTTTCATCTATTTTTTCCAACTTTTGTATACAGAATCCATTGCTCAACCTAACGCTGTAATTTTGGGGCCGCTCGGCTCCCACACGATATCTCGACAACGGCTGATCTGATACAAAAAAATCGAAGTGCTTTAGATTCGGTATGATATTGGCTACAGATTAAACCTCCAAAATATTAATTTTCAACTGATTTCGTTAATTTTATCTCAAAAAAAGAAAAATAACTAAAAAAAGTGTGCATTTTTCACCGTTTTTTGTAAAACTAAAATAGTAAAAATCCGAATTTTAACTTGATGGAGGTTCATCTTGTGATTTCTTATGTGTAGAATATGTGGTGTAAATTTCAGAAGGATCGGCCCACTGGTTCTGGAGAAATCGTGGGGGAGGTCTGAAAAAACGTTGTTTAGAGAAAAACGCGTTTTACGTTGTTTTAAACAAGAATTTTTTTTGATAAACAAGAAATCATAAAAAAAATCTTACCAAAATTTACTCTGTGATACCTGCACAATGTTCTGAGATGTATATACATTCGAAAAATGTTTTTAAAAAAATGTGAAGAAAAAAAAATTTCAATCTAGAATACATCCTTAAAGCGTTTTATTTCCATCAATACTATTTTCAGTAACTTTGATAATTCATATCTCGTGAACTACACGGGCAAAAATTATGAAAAAATTGAGAAAAATGTAAAAAAATATCATTTTTAATGCAGCAATGGAAAAGTAAGGGGTTACCTGTACTCAAGTTCGCTTGAAGACATTGTCAAACAAAGCGAAAAGGCAAAACAGAGCAAGTTAATTTTTGTCATTTTTTCTTAGAGAATACCTTGGAACTTAATCGAGATAGGGCGATTTCGCTCTGGTCCTATTTTGTAAAGAATTTCAAGAGGTACGAAAAAGGATTCGAACCAAATTAAAACGGCACTGGAAGGTTTTAAGCATGATTCCACGTGGTCCATAAGTTTTGGAAAAAACCTTAGAAAATTCTCAATTGAGTCGAGTGTTTCCAACAGGTGAATCGGACAGGAGCTAGCAGGGTAAAGTTTATACGACTTTCCATTAACCCATCAATACCCAAGCTGAATCTGGGCTAGATAGCTTCAAACTAACTATTGGATTCATGTCATAGCCCGAGAATAATTTACCCGTATTTTTCATGTTTATTTTTTATTTTTTCCGAAATTTGATTTTTTGACGATTTCTCGATTGTAAGTCTGCTGATTGTCGATATTATTAAATGGTATTGTAAAACCTCGGTAAAACCAACATTATATCATTTAAATGAATTGGTAAATTTTTTCTATTTTTTTTCAGCAAAAAGCATCTTTCAATTCTACGGGAAAAATCGAGGAGAAAAATTCTCTTTCGTTTTTTTCGTCAGACTCTATTTTGTTGTTGTAAAATCGTTATTAACAATTTGCTCTAATAAAGTTCGAAATTGATAATTAATTAATTAATTTATAACCAGATTTTCACTTTTGACTTGTTCTGGTCATTTTGTCGCCTTGTTATCTTGTCCGTTCACCCGGAAAATGTATGATTTACTCGGAAAATGTTTGATTTCCCTGTAAAATATTATTTCAACGGAAAATACCGAAGGAAGATCAGTGTGGTGGAAAATGTCTGTTTACCCGGAAAATGTATAATTTACTCGGAAAAATGTTTAATTTACCTGGAAAAAATATTTTTCTTTGTCATTTTGACTTATTGGCGTTTTGACTTGGCAGCTTTTCATACATTCTCTCAGACATCTTCATTTATCAAAATTGTCGACGATTCATATTCGAATCTTCACTGAACTTTCATTTTAGCAATACTTTTTTTTTATTCATTGCGTTTTAAACTATACAGTTTATTCCGCTATTGGATTCGGTATAGTCTAGTGGATCAAGATTTTAGCAACCAAATTTTGGATATTTCTGCCTGGGTAACATTGTAAATGCAAAGACACGAATAAATGATTTTTGAGTTATGCCATGAAGCCAATAGTTAATCCAAGGCTATCTTGTCTTCAATTGGCTTGAGTAAAACGATGTCAGCATCACTTCTCAAGTTGAAATTGTTTTTTATAACAATTTTAAACCGACAAAATAAAGTCTGTCCATTTCGTGTTATTTTCCAAATGGATGGAAATGACAGTTCAATTGATACGAATTCGAATTGTTGAATAGCATCTGTCAAATATTGATAAATTTAGTTATGTTTTCGAACCGCCTAGTTGCCTAGCAACTATTCGAGACTCAAATTTGGATGAAGTCTCCGGTTCTAGTGATCACAAAAATTTAGTGGCGAATCGGTAAATGACAAGAAATCGATTTTCTTCTGCCACTACTTTTTCAAAAATATTCAGGAAGCCAATGGAGATGCGCCTTTTTTCTATCACAATCTTTTTTTGTAGCTCTTGAAATTTCCTACAAAAATGTATTCGTCAAAAATTGTCCTATCTCGCTTAGATTCCGAAATATATTCCATTGAGAACGATCACGAAATTCAAAAATTTAATAAAATCATTTTTCTAAAAGAATATTTCGGAAACTACGCGAGATAGAGCAATTTCACGACATAGAAGAATCTGGGTTAAAAGGGCGTATCTCCACTCGTTTCAGAAGTATTTTCTGGAAAAAGATCAGAAAAAAAATAGATTTATTCTCTTTTATCTCTTCGCTCCTGAATTTTGTTCGTCTCAACGTATAACAGCTTCAGAGTAATCTGCCGATATTTATTATCGCCAATGCTTGAAATTCAATATATCTGACGGCTTCTATGAAGCCATGGCTGATACCATCACAACTAGAATGAACAAGGGATCATATGTATCGAATTATCTGCCCGTTTTACTTCCCTTTGTCTTTTTTCAATTCATAGGTTACAAGAGAATATAACTTCCTGCGGATGTAATTTCGTGCTGGTGGTGAGAAAAAAATGGAATGAACTTCGTGAAGATTAAGAGAAGACTGTGAAGTCATAAAGAGAGATTTGAGAGACGGGAAGAAAATGAACACGGATTTTTCTCAAAATGAAAAGCTCTATGAAAGAATCTGAAAAACTTCCTTAATAATGAAGATATGTAGGTGCATCTCTCCATTTTTTTGGAATCCTTTTGTAAAGACCTTCACTCCCAAGGAAAATAAATACAATGATTCAGAATTTTCTTTCAATTGAAGGCCTTGTTCGAAAAATCTGAAAAAATTCAAGGAGATGCTTCAGTACATTTCCATTATCATAGAATTCTTTCAAATTTCACCAAAAAGGCCTTCACTTCTAAAGAAATTCTTGAAAACTCCTTCATTTTTTTTCGGAGTAAACTTTTCCTTAAAAAAAATTGAAAAAAATCCTCGAAAACCTAAATATACTGCCGCATCTTCTCGAATTTTTTCATATTCTTTCGCAAACCCATTAACTCCAAAAAAATCCTAATTCTTCTTCCCACTCACGTTGCACCAAGCCAGGATCAGTTGTTCCAATTTCTCACTTTCCGAATCTCTGCCAAAAACATTTTCTCCACATCACCAATTACGAATAATGTAAAAACTTTCCGGAAAAAAAAATGTAAATTTGGCCACCGTCTGCTGCACTCACAAAAATTGAGAAAAAGGCAACTACAGTATTGTCTACAAAGCTGTCTTTTCCTCTCTTCCCTCCAAATTTTAACTTCTCTTTCAGACACAGGAGCCCAGCCCCACCTCCGACTTCCGTAAAATTCTAGACATTAATACATGAGAAATTTCGCATATTTCCAGTTTCCAAATACACATTAAGGGGTTACGCCACTGTGAACGGCTGAGCAAGATACCTCTTTTTAAATTTTTTTATTCAAGATATGTTTGAATATATATCGTTTTGGGGATCAATATTATAGAACACATATATTGAACTATGCGTATGATTTTTTTTATTGAACAATATTCATAACTGACAAAGTTATAACATATTAAATTTGAGGTCTTCTTACGGCTGTCGGCTTCGGAATCGCTAGTTTGGTTGATCGGAAAAATGAAAATGATACATTACCATATATTATAAGAGTAAAGCTAAGATTAAGCATGAGGATGTCGAAAAATAAAAAATTTGTTGAAGATATTGCAATTTTTTAAAATGTGGCCTGATTCAGCAACACAAAAGTCACAAATAAATAAGGAATGACGAAAAAGATTCGAATCAACCCATGCTCAAACGTACAGACATGAACAGTGAACAATTGAAATTTTTTTTTTTTTTTTTTCATAATTCATCGAGTAGTTTTCAAATAACAATGACCGCCGTTATCGCAAAATACGTTTCGAGGAAAAGGCGTGTGAAGTTTTAGGCCGGCAGCTGTGGAAATCGAAGAGGTCAATTTTGGATTTTTAAGTTAGTATGGTCCGATTTTAATGTTGTTTTTTTTGAAATTCATAAAAAAAATCACTGAAAGTTTGTGACCTAAAATTAAAGTGCGCTCGTTATTTGTTTAAAAAATAGCCTTTTCACATGGCCCTTTCGATTAAAATATCTCGATAATTATTGAAAATTTATCGAGACATGCAGTGGACGAAATTTAGAGAATGGATTTCCGAACAATTCAAAAAAAACTGCATGTCTCTACGATTTGTTATTCGGGAGATATTAATTTTTTACTAAAAAGTTAGGCACGGCGCGCGAAGACGCATAAACAAATGGTCATAACTCGGTATCAAATTGATCAATTTTAATTTTTTTTGTTTTAAACTGAAGGTTTTCGTTCAAGCTATCGGGGAAAAAATCAGCTGAGCCCGAAATTTTTTTTTTGAATTTTTATCGCGAAAGTAGAATTTACGCTTGAGGTTATGAGCATTTGTTTATGCATCTTCGAGCGCGGTGCCTTACTTTTTAATTAAAAATTGATATCTCCCGAATAACAAATCGTAGAGACATGCAGTTTTTTTTGAATTGTTCGGGAATCCATTCTCTAAATTTCGTCCACTGCATGTCTCGATAAATTTTCAATAGTTATCGAGATATTTTAATCGAAAGGGCCATGTGAAAAGGCTATTTTTTAAAAAAATAGCGAGCGCACTCTAATTTTAGGTCACAAATTTTCAGTGATTTTTTTTATGAATTTCAAAAAAAAAAACATTAAAATCGGACCATACTAACTTAAAAATCCAAAATCGACCTCTTCGATTTCCACAACTGCCGGCCTATTTCCCAATGTGACCGCTCGCATGGAGAGCTATTGCACTTGCCGTTTGATCTGTTCGAATATAAACAAGGATAACTTACTCAATTCTTAGAATTTAAACATAAAATTTGGCAGGTACATTTTCAAGTGTACCTACCTTCAGAAAATGCAAAAAAAAAATTAGTTTTTTTTTGAAATTTCACAGTGGCGTAGCCCCTTAACCTTTCGTTATTCGCGCTTACTTGCCTGACGACTTTCATCGCGCGGTGAGCACTATGCCGCTCATGTTATATGAAATGCGACGTTGCCACATCACGAGATAGCAATGAAATATTTCTAATAATAATAATAAGTGATTATTATTTATGTTGACTTATATTCTTATTAACGAATATTAATGTTTATTTCTTTATTAAAATGAAAAGACACTGTATGTATCGGCCATCTTTACTGTCAGCTGAGAGATTCCGAGTAAAGTCTGGCAACGTTGTGGGAAAAATTGAATCGACGATTTAACTCGCATAATGAGAACTCTGTCGCTTTTTCACGATCTTGCTGAATATAAATATACTTTTCGTATAAATTAAATAAATACTTATTAATTATAAGTATATCTGATGATAGTAAACATTTCAAAGAGAGAATTGATAAAGTATGAAGTCACAATTACCCATACAGTTATTTATATTGCGATTTTTGTCTAAAGAATGGCGTCTTGCTCCTATCGCAAGTAAAGGAAGGTTAAACCCGAAAAAAAGAAGAAACAAGTTCATTATTATTCCGTGCATTTGGATTTTGGCCAATGGCCCTCGAGGTTTCCTGCATAACTTGAGCCAAACCTGGATTTTGCTACTACCCATCCGAGAATCCCCAATAAATTTGGAGCTTTCCAGCCATCGCTACTGACATTACATGAAATAACTCAGATCACGTAAACAAATAAATGTAAATAGGAAAGATAAAGTACAACGGAGACTTCTAAAAATAATACAAAATTCGAGAGAATTTTATCTACACGTGCCTCAGCCTCAGACGGGCGTTATCACGACCCCGAGTCTTTGTGTTTGATGTGATGCAATATCTTTAAATTTAACTTGAAGCTGTAGCGGGACTTGCAACTTTTTTTTCGTGACATTTCTCGACTCTAAATGTGGAATTTTTTATAATTTTGGAGCGAAGAGATAAAGCAGGATACCTCGTTTTTTTTGCATTTTTTGAGAATATTCCGAAAATTAATGGAGATACGCCCTTTTTACTCGAATGCTGTTTCGTTGCTCTTGAAACTCTCTACAACAAATAAAAGGAATTAAATCAAAAAAACGCCCTATCTCGCTTAGTTTCCGAGATATTTTTCAAGGAAAATCGGTTTAAAAAATCGACTTATGCTCCAGATTTTTTGTAGAAGAAATTAACAATTTTTTTTCCAAGGCAGAAGCCTTTTTTAAAAAATCTGAAAAAATTCTAGATAACACTCTACTATATTTCCATTGTTGCCTCATTTTTTCAAATTTTTTTAAAACATCCTTCAGTCGAAAAAAAAATTTTGTTCCATTTCACTAAAAAGAAAAGTAGGATTTTACGTTAATCAGCAACTCAAAGGCGTGTCACCCGGAAGCGGCTATTTATCCCAAGGAGCACTTTATTAATTTCTCTCAAGCATTGCCATTTTGATACATCCAATCCCCAAATATTTACGATTATCGTTCTCATAAAAATCCAAACAAATGAAATTGCGACAGTGAGAGTCACGTAGTCACTTCCTCATGATTCCCTGGTCAATTCAGATAATTCCCATCATCAAAAAAAATAGTTCTGTTGATTGTACAGGAGTGATATCGAATATCATAAATCCATTAGTCACGACTTTGATGAGAAAAATAATCCAGTATCATAAATCTTCTGAATTCCCCTCGACTTCTGCTTTTGAGAATCAAATCAACATAAAATCCTAATATCAGCAAGATAAATCAGAATTTTTTTTCACTGTTAAGGACTTCATAAAAAAATTTGAAAAAATTCCTGAGAATGCTCCAAAATATCCTCATTATTGTGTAATTTTTTCAAAACTTTCAAAGAACAGCTTTTATCCAAAAAAAAATCTTGAAAAACTGTCGAAAAAAGGCAATTTTTTCTTGCAAAAGTTTTCCTTAAATATTTCGGAAAATAAGCGAGATAGAGCAGTTCTGCCTCCATTCTTTTTAGAGCTCTTGAAATTCTCTACAAAACCGCATCAGGGCAAAAAAGGGCGTATCTTGATTGATTAATGGGATATTCCTTTGGGAAGGATCACAAATACAAGTGGTTTTCTCCTGTTTCACCACTTCACTACTGAAATAATTAAAAGTACTTTCCAGAAGACCATGAGCATAAAATAGGATATTCTGATATCACACGATAACCAAGAAAATGGATATATGTCTATCCATCCTCTGAATATCTTCCATACAATGAAATTCACGTGGTTTTCTTTCCACAAGCCACAAAATGTAATCCTAGTTTCTCAAACGTAGTAGGTGACGATCGGGTACAGAGATATTCCATCAGCCCTTGCCCTCTTCAATTTACATATTTTATGAATTATTCTGATATTTGGTTAGACGAGAGAGAAATTCCATATACAGAGAAATATCTCGTGGGTAAAATCGATGCTCATGAATATGTACTTTACCATTGGGTGTACCTGATAATTAAATAATAACGTAACAAATAATTTAACGATTTGTTACCGTTCATGTTAATGTAAGCGGTTATTTCAACCCCTTGTTTAAAGGTGAAGGCCTTCACAAAAAAAAAAAAAAAAAATTGTGAAGGTGCCTCAATATGTCTAGACTGTTGCTTAATTTTTCAAATTTTTTCATCACTTCGTTCTATCCGAAAAAAAATTCTAGTTCAATTCACTTTTATATCTCTCTTCATTAATTCATTTATTTTATCTTTATTTTTCTTTCAAAAAATTATGAATTCCTCTTAAAATGACTCAGTAGGCTCCACTCATGAGTCACGTGATCGAGCAGCGTTGCCAAAATCACTCTCCAGCGCCGAGTTCTAGTGGCGCGAGACTGGATTTTGGCAGCGCCGCTATCCGAGTCCACCCGAAGATTCACGGAGTCAATCGAGAGTCAAAAAATTCAAATGTTTCTTGTTTTCAGTAATGAATGCCGAGCACATCTGGTTGATATGGGCAATGGCAGATCATGAGACCGTAACAAACACAGGTTTTCGCATTATTTCACCAAATGGTACCTGGAGTACTGAGATCGAGCGAGATGCTTCAAACGAAACGGCAAATAGCTCGTGGCACTGTGACGGAATGCCTCCGGTTCGTTCACCATCAGCACCGATCAGTCAAGATCTTGTTATTACGATAATTATTGCAATTATACTGAGTCTTATTATCCTCATCACCATTATTGGTAAGTGAAGCAAGTTCATTTTTCTTGCTATTCATTTTTTGAAAATATCTCGGAAACTAATGGAGATACGCCTTTTTTACCTCAACCCTTCTCTAAGAGAAAACAGAAAATAAGCAGAACAAAAAGGGCGTATCTCTTTTTTATGTTATTTTGTTTTTTTGAGATATTTCGGAAACTAAGCGAGATGGGGCGCTTTGTTGTGATCAAAAGGGCGTATCTCCACTAGTTTCCGAGATATTTTCAGAAAAAAGGCGGAAAATAGATTTTTCCTATTTTCCTCCTTTCGCTTCGGTAAATCTTGAAGCCAAAGTGCTTGTAGAATTCTTCACAGTGTTGTCCATGCAGAAAATTCAGTACATGACTGCAATTGACATTGGCTGTTTCTTTTTCTTCCATTTCAGGGAATGTCTTCGTAATAGCAGCAATTATAATTGAACGAAACCTTCAGAGTGTGGCCAATCATCTGATTCTATCATTGGCTGTAGCTGACTTGCTCGTTGCATGTTTGGTAATGCCTCTGGGTAAGTAGTTTACTTCTTTTGATCAAACTGGATTTCTTTCGGGTGGAAGGGCTATTCTCAAAAATCTGAAAAAATTAGGCAATGATGATGACATTCTGAGACATCAATACGAATTTTTTCAGATTTTTTTATGGACTCCTTCACTCCCAAAAAAAATCCTTCACCTTGGTCTTCCTTATTATCTAACGGAATGTCTTGGAAATTAAGCGAGATGGAGCGATTTTGTTGTTGCTAAAAAAAATTAGGGCTTGATGGCTTCATCTCGCTTAGTTTCCGAGATATCTTCAAGAAGCTGTTGAACGAAAAAAAAATTGAATTATTCTGTTTTATCTTTCCAGCTACTGATATAGAGAGAAATTGAGAATAAAAATATCTGAATAATTATTATTTGTTTTTTTTTAAGTGCACATTGCAGTTTTTATAGTTGAATCTGTTCTGACAGGAGCCGTCTACGAAGTCTCTCACAAATGGACCCTAGGCCCAGAGATTTGTGATGTCTGGACGAGCACAGACGTCTTATGCTGCACTGCTTCTATTCTCCACTTAGTTGCTATTGCATTGGACAGGTACGTGAAAGCTTAGCACTAGCTACTGGAACAATAACTGTATCGATCTTTTTGAAGAACCCAAACTACTTCAGTAGCAGAGAAGTAAAACAGGATATGTCTATTTTCTCATTGTTGTTGGGAAAATATCGAGGAAATTAAGTGAGATATGGCAGTCTTATGCTTTTCCTCTTTTTACAGAAAATTTCAAAATCTACGAAAGAGGATTAGCACAAATCGCTCCATCTCGCTCAATTTCCAAAATATGCCTAAAAAAGTGAATGACAAAAAAAAACCTTGTTTCACCTCTTCGCTACCGATTTGCTTTTCTCATTTTTTTTAAACAATGAAAATCGCTCCAAAATATTTTGAAAAAATTACTTAATAATTTAAACATGTTGCAACATCTTCACAATTTTTTTCCAATTTTTTTAAAAAGGTCTTCATCATAAATAAAATTCTGGCTCATTTTATCAAGTCGTATCTCTGCTTTGTTGACTTTGTTATAACGAAGTGAATACAGTAAGCTCCGATTTCAGATGATGCCTAAGACAATAAGTTTGTATGTGTGAATGCTTATATATCGTGCATTGTACATCATCAAGGGCCCCCAGCTTCCAGTGACTCCCCAACAATGTGGCTCTTCTTCATTTCACCTTTCAAACTACACCTCTTCAATCAACATCTTCAACTGACTTTCCCTTTCTGATCTTATAAGCATGTCTGCACGATTATCTTCAGCTAAACAATACATCATCTTGACTTCTTTCTTTTCATCAACTTCTTGTGCACGAAAGTGACGTTCGTTTGTGCGTTTGATCTCATTTGTAAGACTCTACTCGTATGGATATAACTATTTATATTTTTTTTTCGTTCAATTGGTTAGAAACTTTCAGAAAAAGTTGGTGGATTTTTAGAAAAAATTTCATTGAAATTTCATTTATTTGCCTCAAAATCTTGTGACCGACCTCTGATCAATCAAAACACATCATGTTATTAAAGAAAAAATAAAAAAAAACTCAATTTCATTTGATCGAGTAAAAGTGCTCTATTACCACTATTTGTCATCGTGTAGTACTGTAGAATATTGTGGTTCATTCAATAATTTTAGGAATTTCATGATCCATTTCTCTTCATGATGTGCGTCTACATGACATATCTCGCTCTAGTTGATGATGAAGCTCTAGTTAATCGAATGATTCATTATTCTTTACAGAATCCTGTCAGTTGGGCGAAATTGCACTATCCCGTTTAGTTTGCACGATATCCTCAAAAAATGACTAAAAATGTCAATTTATCCTATTTCAGTCCACTAATACTGAATTATTCCTTCGAGTCCGATTCTGATAAAATAGATTCCTAGTTTTCAAAATAGAGATAATCCAAATGCAACTATTCCCCCAAGCATCGAGGACAAACCTAGATATCCACAAACACTACAAACCCATCAAAATTCGAATCTCCAGTTTCATTTACCTCTGAGTTATCATCTACAAATAATTTCCTGCGAAATCCAGTCAGAGCTAATAGATCAACAGAACATCAAAGAACGCCGCAGGCTGAAATGAATAGATTCATTGCAAGGGAAATGAATAGATTCATATATATTAATCAAACCTGAGCTCATAGCAAAACCCGTCGTCTCATCTCATTTTCCATCTCGTGTAACAGTCCTCATTCACATCGTTATAAATTATTGTCGCATTGAAGCATGGAGCCATGTATTTCACGATGTAATTATATCTGAACATGAACAGCCTCGTTATAAACTAGGGATGGAAAAAATATGACGTTCAATTGACTGTTTTGACCTAATGTTAAGGTTGTTTAGAAGAAAACTGTCTGCAATGAGAAATTTGCCAAAATTTGACGGTTCATCATTTATAAATAAGAAACGAAAGATTGATGAAGGATTGAAGTTTGAGATTATAGATTAATGGAAGATTCCGTGCTACCCTCATCGGCTTCCCATATCTCTACCTGTAAAACTCGTAACTTCAAAGTTTTTTTTCTTGAAGAATATGCTCCGAAATCATTCCAAATTTTAACAGGATATTCTTTATTCAGGGTGTCCAGTTGGCAGTGACAAAAAAATTCCCTGACTTTTCCAGGTTTTCTAGGTCGAAAAAATAATTTATCCCCGATCATTTTCTAGTGTCTTGCTCACGGTCGTGTCCAGTATTCATTTTATTTGTTGCGAAAATTCAAATCGAATTTTTCATACATAATAATAAGAATGAAAATTTTCCACAATGACTTTTTCCATAATGCACATATGAACTGATCAAACTAGCCGCAAATCATCACATTTCTTTGCCTTATGTTAATGAATCGAATTTATAAAGAAAATTCAACATTCTTCCAACTATGTTATTAACATACTATTAATCATTAATC
The DNA here is from genome assembly GCA_963942555.1 of Aleiodes leptofemur. Lineage (NCBI taxonomy): Eukaryota > Metazoa > Arthropoda > Insecta > Hymenoptera > Braconidae > Aleiodes > Aleiodes leptofemur. Next base: position 4,433,051 of record OZ012623.1, on the reverse strand, counting down.
ACAACATAATAACTCATTTTCAAAATGTATATGGAATCTATATAGAAAAATAGTGAAAATGCAAAACTCATATCGCTTCATACACGGAGAGAAAAATCCATGAAAAATTACTGGACCAATCGTGGAACATAGAGGCTTATGAGTAAAAACGTCCTCCTACAGAAATGAAAAAGTGAGAAACTTCTCATAATATATACCAAATGAGTGAGTGCATTATACTGGATTGATCGGTAATTTCTCCATAACTGTGCCTACATTAATAAAATTTATTCTTGTATCCCACAAAATTTATTGTGAAAAATGAATAAATTGCGGAACTAGGACGTTCATCTTCTCGTCCGCGGATTACTTTTTACCGGACTGAGTAGTAATTTCTATCGCACTCGTCTGTCAATCAATCCAGTTCGGGTGTTTTCGGAATCGATCGTGAATAGCAAGAACTTATGGGGAATTTGAAAGAATCGTCATATTGGATCTGTCATCGTGATAGCCATGGAATGGTTCTATGAAATCAAATTTTTAATTGTATCCAACAGCAAAATAATTGTTATTACGAAAAAAAATTAAATCTCTTATACTAGATCAGCACACAGAATATTATGAAATTTATGATTTAAATAACTATTCTTGGGAATTTTTTAGAGGACTCCGAACTTCTTTCAAAAAAAATTCATGTAACAAGAAAATTGCCTTAAAAAAAAAATTTCCTTCACAATTTTTATATCTATATATATTGAAATTTTCTAGAGTGGAGTAAATTTTCTTCAACTATGTAAATTTTTTTTCAAACGAAATTTTTTTTTCTCAGTGTATTTTTGCATTGGGTAGTTTAATTATTTTCTCATTTTTCAGGAAAAAGTAGAAAAATACTGCATGGCTGCGAGACCTTTGTAACTACCTGAGTTGGTACAAAGGTCTCCTGCTGAGACAGGTTTGATGCCTAAGAGCTCATGTATAAAGCATAATTTTTATCGTTAATCATGGTAAATGTGTAGATTAACGGCCTATGAAAAAAAATTAATTAAAAATTGCCTCAGGAAGGGAGATGGAGGAATAAGGTAGTATATCGGAATAAAAAATTCAAAGGTAAATAGTGGAACTCGCAGTAGCTCAGTTGGTAGAGCATCAGACTGGTAATTTGAAGAATGTGAGTTTAAACCTCACCTGCGCATTCCCTATTATATTCCAAGATTTGATTCTGGTAATTATCAAATTTTATGAAGTAGAGCCCTGTTCCGCATATTTGCCTTAATTACTCTAAGGCCCAGGTGCATGAAGCTCGATCAGCGCTAATCCTCGATTAACTGACGGAGCTGTCGCAGTTATATGTATGGTTAATTTTAGGCAGTTAATTTCGCTCGGTAATGGTTAAAGATGGCTACCCGAGTGGCAGCTGGAATCATAACCAATAATTGAATGAAAAATTTGTTTCATTCAGTTTTAGATCAATGAAAACGAAACAATTCATCTAGTTATGGTACCACCGTCATCAGTCCGTAACCATGTTAAGCTGTTTTCGACCGTCTTGAAGCACGCCGACTTGAATTCTTCTTAATCACGCCAAGTTAATCACTTAAAATTAACTTTACATATCACTTAACTAAGACAGCATAGTTAATTGACTACCGCTAATCGGCGATTAACTTCATGCACCTGGGCCTTAACTACGGTAGCACAGTTAAGTGACTACTGCTAAATCAGATAGATCGGATAAAAATTTACGAGAAAAAAGAGCATAATGAGCATAACATTAAGACAGTCCTGAATGAATTCCACAGCAATATCACCAAACTCAAAATGACCAAAAAAAGTGACTGATAATAAAATTGATGGTCAATTTTCATATATTTCGATGAATTTTGACATTCATTACTCCTGACTGACCATTTGATGTCCTGATGGCCAATTTCCAACAAACTTTCCAGTCAAGTCAGAAATGTTCATAAAACCGTCAGTTGGTGACTGATCTGACACATTTCAAAATTGACCATCATTTTACATTTCCTATTATAAACTGCAATATGTTTCAGGTATTGGGCGGTCACAAATATCGACTACATACATGATAGAACGGCGAAGAGGATAGGGGTGATGATTGCTGTCGTCTGGATGGTAGCATTTCTCGTCTGTATCGCACCCCTTCTGGGATGGAAGGATCCGTTGTGGGAGAAGAGGGTTGTAGTCGACAAAAACTGTCTTGTCAGCCAAGACATGGGTTATCAGGTAAGCATTTATCGATTTCATCTTAGACAGGTGGAGCTGGATTTAACCCCAGACTGGTCACCATATGAGACCTGATGATTCTATTCGACTGACATTTTTTTTGATTATGAAGAATTTCTTTTATATTCTCGAAATCAAATTCAAATTAATAGTGAAGAGGTAAAACAGGATAAGTCTCCTTTTTTTGTCAGATTTTTAGGAATATCTCGGAATCCAAGCGAGATAGAGCAATTCTTATAATCAATTTTTGGTGGCTCTCACTTTCTTCTCCATTTGATTAATTTGGATAAAAATTTAAAAAAAATTGAAGTTCATTTTACCTCTTCACTGCCGATTTTCGTCATCCCTTTTCACTGATTATTCCGGAAACTAAGCGAGATAAGGCAATTTTGCAATTATCCTTGTGTGTGGCTCTTGAAATTCCTACAAACAAGGATTAAGATCAAAAAGGACGTATCTCGGTTAATTTTCCAAATATTTTCAAAAAAAGAACTGCTAAAAAAAGACTCATTTTTTCTTGGCTGCTGAAATTTTCCAAATTATTTCAATTTATATTTCACAGAGTGACTAGTCTAGGGTAAAAGAAAAAATGATTAAACTTAATTTCTGAGCTTACTCATGATATCTACACCAGGAGTTTAAAAATTTAACACCATCGATAATTGAAATACGAATTCATAGTCAATTCTCGTTAAAATAATCACGTAATTACAGAAACATAAAAAATTGATTGAACAAATGATAATAGAGATATCAAAAATTGAACTCAATTAAACTTTTCAAGATAATGACGAAAATGGACTGTGTTCGTACCGACAAAGGATCCATTAATTATCCACGAGAGTTTATTTGGTAAGTTTGCATGACTACGTTCAAAACGGCCTAACTCTGGGATAACATAGATGCTGAAAAAAAAATAATAAAAACATCAATAGAGAACAAGTAGTGAAGAATCGTGGCAACAAAAAAAAAATCAAAATTGTTGATTTCTCACTGTAAAAAATACTCACAACTAAAAACAATGTAGAGGAGTGAATTTTAGATTCTATTTCTGTAATGATAATGAATTTTATTCAGGTATTCCATAACTTTGAATCAGAACTATGATTTTTTGAAAATCCTGATTTTATTTCAATTTCCCTCTACTTATTTGCTACTAAACTGTTCTTTTCCAATTCTTCAGGACTTCATTCACCTCAAGGAGTGAACAGGATATTTTGTCAATAATGTTAACACATTCCGTTTATTTTAATACTTTTTCTCTTTTCTCATCACATGACTAATTTCGGGAAAAAGAAACAGAATAAGTCGATTTTTCTCTTGATAATTTTTTGAGAATATCTCGGAAACTAAGCGAGGTAAGGTGATCTTGAAAGATTGGCTCTCTACAAAGAAAGATTCTGGCGAAATTGTCTTATTTCGCTTAATTTCCGACATGTTCATGAAGAAAAATTGGAAAAAAAACAACTAAACCTATTATTTCTCTTTTTCTCTTGATTTGTTTTTTTTTTTTGAAGTATCTCGAAAACTAAGCGATAGCGAAATGTTGCTCTAATCCTTTTTCGTAGCTCTTAAAATTCTCTTCAGAGGAAGGCTCGGAGTAAAAATGGCGTATCTCCATTAGTTTTCAAGATATTCTCGTAAAGAGATGAGTAAAAAAACGACTTAACCTTTTTTACTTCTTCATTTTTCAAATTTTTGGAGAAATCCCAGAAACTGAGCTATTTAGTAGACTTCCAAATAAGTTTACCCGTTCGTCCAGGGCCTCTCATCGAAGTTCCCATTTCGTCATCCCTACTCTTACGTAGGACATTCTCCTCTGCGCAGTTAATTGCGCCGTGGAGTCTTCTCCTGTGCGCAGTTCAATGCGCAGAATGCTAAAATATGTTCGAAGGTACACTCTGAATACTATAATACTGGAAAAGCAGACATCTGACAATTTTTAATTTTTTTCCCAACAAATAAATTATTGTAGAAACATGAAAAAATTTGCACATATAGATATTTGCACATATTCATTGAAAAAAATCCAAAAAATGATGAGATGTGTGCTAATTTCATTATCATGAAATCCCGTGTTCCTAAACTCAATTCTTAATGGCCCACTAGATAACTAAAGTAGAAGAGCCAACGAAGAACTTCAACCAGAGAGGACCTCCGATGAGTGCAACTTTATTGGAAGTTTCTTGTATTAAGCGATTTTGTTCTAATCCTTTTCCGGAGCTCCTAATATTCTCTACAATAGGAGATTCGAACAAGAAGGGCGTATCTCTATCATTTTCCAAGTTGAAAAAAAGATCAGCAAACAGTCAACTTAACCTATCTTACCTCTTCACTACTGAATTATTGTTTAATTTTGTAAAATCTGAATCCATTATCTTTTTCTCTGAGTGAATAACATGTGATCATCGAATGTAATCGATCGACTGAAAGATGGATCCCTGGAAAAAATTGATCTACCTTAACTAGATTTTTCCACAGCTGATTCGGGGATTCCCGGAGATATTAACTCCTCTTTCGGAACACCGGGGAGTCTACACCGGCAGGAAAGACTGAAGGATCATTCACATTCGAATAACTATAATTAATTTCTTTATTTTTCATTGTCCACAGATATTTGCGACTGTTTCTTCATTCTACTTACCGTTTCTTGTGATACTCATTCTTTATTGGAGGATATTCCAAACTGCACGGAAACGAATTAGGAAGAGACCCGGTCAGCCTGCAAATGCTCAAGGTAATACAGACATTTATTATTATCATGAGGGCCTGAGAGTTGGGGCACAACAATAAGACATAAAAAGAGAGAAAAATTCATGCAACAATCACAAGCGGGAGGACAAACATGAGCAAATTCACGCGTATGAATAATTGACATAGCCTATGAGTTAAATGTCAAAACCAAAGTAAGGTTGGCAGCAAAACACATGAATTTGACGTGGAAAACTTTCAACACTAGCAAGACCATTAGCAATATAGCAAGCAGGACGATCAGCAAAATGAACAGAAAGATACCTAGTAAGACAATCAGCAAGATGACTAGCAAGACAATAGTCAAGATATCTAGCGAGACAATGAACAAGTTTACCACCAAGATATCTAGCACGACAGTCAGCAAAACCACCGCAGATCCATGTGTTTTGATGCCAACCTCATTTCATTTTTGACATTCAACTCATAGGAGATGTTGATTACTTATGCACGTGAAATCACCCTTGCTTATCTTTTTACTTGTAACTGTTGCATGATTTCCGCTCTTTCTTCACGTCTCATTGCTGTGCCCCAGCTTCAAGGCCTTGATTATCATCATATTTCATTATTTTTGTATTACTTCAACATTAATGCAGTAGTGAAGAGGTAAAACTAGACAGAAGGCTTTTGTGATCATTCTCAATAGGATATCTCGGAAACTTATCGAGATAAGTGCCTTTCACTCTGATAAGAACTCCAAAAATGAATCTGGGAAAAATCGCTTTATCTCGCTTAAATTCCGAAACATTCTCTTCTTTGAGAATGTTTCGGAAACTAAGCGAGATAAGGCACTTTTACCTCAATGCCCTTTTTGCTGGAGAATTTCAAGAGTTACAAAAGCGGATTCGGACTACATTACTCTATCTTGCTTAGTTTCCGAGGTATTTTCAAATAACTAAATTACAAAAAAATAGAATTATCCTGTTTTACCTCTTTGAGAGAGTCATTTCTGATACTCCAGGTGGGACAAAGCCAATGGATGGACCTGCCAAAGGAATAGACACGGGTCACATAGTTGGAGATGCATTAGCACAAGCTCAAATCTCGGGTGGCATTGCAGCAGCAGTTGCTACTGTCATTGGGAAGCCATTACCTACAATATCCGGTAATACTAAAATCCAAAAATAACTATCGATAGCGAAAACAAATGAATCTGGATTTTTTCCAAAGTGAAAGAATCTTTGCAAAAATCTGAAAAAAATTGAGAAGATGTCGCAACATATCTACACTATTGTCTAATTTTTCCAAATGTTTTCACCGAGGCCTTCACCTTGAAAGAAAATCCTGGTTCATTCGACCCGACACTCCGCATTTTTATGAGCGAGTTCCGCAGTTCTCTGCGCATGCGCAAGTTCTCCACTCAAGATACATTGAGCTCCCACTCAGTTCCGACAGACTATGTTGGAGTTCTCTAGGGATGGCTCGAGCTGCAGTAGTGGGGGGGGGGGGGGGGGGGGGGATCGACCCAATGTCTACGCGTGTGAGCAGGAGAGTAATGGGCGCTTGTCTCTAACGAGGACGGCTTAATCCGCTTTTCAAGCCCTTCTCATCATTCGTTGAGTCTCACGCAGATTATAAGTGACTCCAGATGTAGAAAATATATTTTTCCCCCTCTCTAGATGGAGTGATGATACACGTTATCGTTGAGCTAACGTCGAAGCAGACATGTTTGGGCGTTTTTCGAAGCTGAAAGAAGGCAAAATAATCATGACCCACTTCCGTTCAAATTTCAACGTCAGTTGATGCCCAGATAGGTTGATCGCACCATGAAAATCCCGATGCCATGTCATTTGGAGAAACACTAGAATCAACGATGTTGATTAACGAGGATTTAATCCCTTTCCTTGAATTGAGGGCAAGTAAGCATTAGATGGTCTTCATTACATACTGGACGCCTTGTGTTTGCATTGATGGAAAATTAATTCAATAGCGAAGCGGTAAAACGGAATGAGTTAATTTTTTCTGCTAATAATTCAGTAGCGAAGAGAAATAAAACTGAATAAATAGATTCTTTATCGATTTTTTTCTTAATGACATCTCGGAAACTAAGTGAGATATAGCGATTTCGCCTCAATCCTATTTCGCTTAGTTTTCGAGATATCCTCAGAAAAAGTTCGATACAAAAATCGAATTATTCCGCTTTATATTTTCGCTACCGATTCCTGGGGAATAATTCGGAAATTGAGCGAGATAGCGCGATTTACCCTGAACCTATTTTATAGTTCTTGAAATTTTCTGCGGAAAATGAATGGGTCAGGATCGCTTTATCTCGCTTAGTCTCCAAGATAGTTTCTAAATAAATCGATAGAAAAAATCGACCTGTTTTACCTTTTCGCACACTGAATTGTGCCTTTGAGGCTGTTTGTTGGCTCTGTTGAGTGTTACTCTGCTAGACTCTTGTACTGCTTCCTTGGAACTCATTTTCCAACGGCTCCTTCTTCCAATTATTCATTAGCATTATCCTCCAGGGGACCTGTTCTCGACGCATGAAAATCTGTTTTCGTTAACGGGATGAGATCCATGGTCGAATGAGAAGACTCATGCATCAATTTCGTTAACGGATTAACGATTCTCTCACGAAGGGATTTCGTTGACGGAGTTGAGGATTCCTCTCTCGAACTAAATGCAAGTTCTCATACGAAAGAGCTTACTATATAACCCTTCCATAATCTTCAAAAGTAAGATTATTAATTACACTGGAGTGCTATTGAAATTCTTGTGAGTGGAAGATGAATCGCATTGATCGCTTGGTGAATTTTGAACTGATGGAGAATTTGGAGTAGTTCGGTGAAGAGTATTACTAAACTTGCAAGATAGTAAATCCCGATTTTTATGGATGTATTCAATCAGGAACGCTTTTAAGCATCAGTTACATTTCAGGTTTCTCTGACACTTTCCTCCGTGATTTTTCCTCTAACTTTCACTTTTTTGCCACTCATCATTAATCTAACAATTTAACGATCTAATAACATTAGATATAAAACAATTCCATGCAGTTTTTGAAAATGCTCACGTAAAGTAAAGATGTCCGTGAATAAATCGGCAACCCAGGACAACAAAAACTGATAGAATTATATCTAATTAAGGTAGTTGCCTCCCTAATGACAAAGTTCAAGAGTTGCGATTAAAAATCACCGTTTTTGTACAGGCAGTATGAGAGAAGCATGGGAAAACTACGAATTTTATTTTTTTTCACGTTGAAAAATAAACACCATCATTATGAGAAATTAGCACTCATCAGAACTATACATCTGGAATTATTTTGAAAGAAATGGAGATCATTGATCACATAGTTTCGGTGAATAATAAACAATAAAACCGTATTTTTACGAAATTCTCAGTGGAAGGGGTATCAAGATGGCCGCGTGAGCGCGTTGTGGGAGAAAATTTCACAGCTGTGTGTATTCATGTAGAGGATACTACTGTGTGAGTATACAGTCAAGTCGAAAATATATAGGTTCATAGTAGTACATTATCAACACATACACGGAAAAAAATTATCAGTAAAAAGCCCCGAAAGATCTTGCTAAAAATTACCGAACTCTCCGGAATCGTGGGACATTTCGTGATGTGTACAAAATATTGAAAAAATTCTATGGCAATTTTTCACAGGAGTACATCAAAAAGTCACATCTGAACATCAAAAATGGCGCTGTTAGCGCGTCAAAAATTAACGAACATGGTTCAGTAATTTTTGACGCGCTAACAGCACCATTTTTAATGTTCAGATGTGACTTTCTGATGTACTCCTGCGAAAAATTGCCAAGGACTTTTTTCAATATTTTGTACACATCACGAAATGTCCCACGATTCCGGAATGGTTCGGTACTTTTTACTCAGATCTTTCATTATATTTTCGTCAGAATTTCTCTCCGTGTAGGGTAGCGTCTCAGAGCCAAAACTTTTTAACTGGATGGTAGGGAGGCAACAACGTTAAATATATTTAGATCTCGAAAAGTGTAATCAGATTCTAATTTTCAGATCTGATCAGATTCAATTCTGTCATATGGCAAATCCTATGGCAAATTTGCAGATCTGCCAAGATCTGAATATATATATTGATATCTGATGCAGGTCTGGGTGGTTCCATTGTCAGGTTCTCAAATCTCATTAGATCTGGTCAGATCTACTAGCACATCTGCCTATATCTTCACAGAAATGACGTCATATCTACCAAGAAATGACTACATATTTAATTATACCTAATTCTATTCAATTAGACTTAGAATGATATATAACTGGATCAAATTAGAGCAAGAAAACAATTTCTTCCAAAGTTGGTCCGTCAGCAAAACTCTTTCGTGTGGAAATTTCTTACGTGAACGGAAAGTTCTTGAACGAAAACACAATTTTCTGTTCTTATACGTCGAGAATAGATCCTGATTACAGTCTCCCATCGGAAGATTAGGTCATTCTCCAATCGATCGACATTAATTCTTGCGATCAATATTCTAAATCTGCTCTTCTTTGTCTCCAAATTGAAAACTCTGGAAATTTTCGAATTCGGACGTCTTTCAGGGTATGTGGTGATGATTTTAGAGTGATTCTCGGAGCTAGATCTTTCTATGCTTGTCTTTTGAACAATGAGACCTTCCATCTGTGTTATTCCCTAAGAATATGAAAATAATTCAGTAATAAAAAGATAAAACAGCAAAAATCAATCTTTTTCCTCGGAAACTAAGCGAGATTCGGAACAAGCATTCAACCACAATCACCTTATCTCGTTTAGTTTCACAAATCTTCTCAAAAAACCGCAGAAACGACGAAATTGTCTTTCTTTCTATCTTTTTCCCACTGAATTGAAAAATTGAATATTGAAGTGTTCTTCTGGTCTTCTTCGCATGTAACTGACTGAAACTTGTATTGTCTTGAAGAAAGTGCCTCATTGTCTCTGACATTCTCATCAATAACAAACGAACACAAAAAAAGGAACTCCATCTTTTTTTTTTCCTTTACTCTCGTTCCAGAAACAACCACAGCATTCACGAACGTGAGCTCGACGAATACATCCCCAGAGAAAACTTGCTATCATGACACAATTGATCCAGATCCATCTACAATGGATGCTTCACCAAAACCGACAATATCACAGAAGAGAAAAATCGCTGCAGACTCTAAGAGAGAGAGAAAAGCAGCAAAGACACTAGCTATTATTACAGGAGCCTTCGTAATTTGTTGGCTACCATTTTTTGTCGTTGCCATACTCCTGCCGATTTGCAATACTTGTTCAATACCACCATATCTCATTGCGTTTTTTCAATGGCTTGGGTATGTATTATCTAACAATTCAATAGTTTTTTTTTTCAAAGTATCTCGTAAATTATTGGAGATACGCCCTTTTTGTCCTAATTATTCTTTCTAGCTTGCAATTTTTCACAAAAAAAAATTAGGACAAAATCGCTTCATCTCGGTTAGTTTCCGAAATATCTTCAATTTTTTGCTTCTAAATTTGAATGGCAAAAATTTTGAAATTTAAATTTTTTTTCCGAGTTAAGATCTCTATAAAAAAATTTGAAAAAATTCCACGAAAATGAAGACATGTTACACCATCTTCCTGAATTTTTTCAGTTTTTTTTATAGAGGTCTTGATCTCAAAAAAAAATTAAATCGTAAAACTTCAAGTAAAGATGATAATTGTAGTAAATTAAAAGAAAAAAAAAATTTCCAATAAAAATAATTGATACTTTTATTTTTTCATGTCTCAGGTACTTCAATTCAACTCTAAATCCAGTCATCTACACAATATTTTCACCAGAATTTCGTAATGCATTTAAAAAACTACTACACAGAAGACGCCGAGGTGTTGGAAGAAGAATGGGCGTACGAAATTATATGTAGGAGTGGGTTTAGACTGAAAGTCACCAAAACTTTCAAACGTGATACACGTATATATGTATGATGGACCAATTGTTTCGTTCAATCTTCCATAATATTATTCAAAATTCATAATTTATTGTCATTGGAGAACGATGAATTTCTGAAACAATACATGCAGCGGAAAATTACGGACTGCTTTAATTAAATTTGAGAGAGTTCGAATTCTCGTTCTTTACTTGGTGCTATCACAACCCCCCCCCCCCCCTTGTCTCCAGTATTATGTGAAATGCCGTTGATAATTAGTGACAGTGATAACTCTATACAATTGCTATTGATGCCGTATACTGAAAGCATATAATCAAATTTTATTAATAATTAATAAAAAAAAATAAGAAATAAATTCAGTTGTGAAGAGATAAAAAAAAGGATAATTTCACTTTTCCTCAAATATTTTGGAAACTAAGTGAGATGAATCGATTTCAACAGAATCTTTTCTTCTAGCTCTTGTGAATAAAAAATAAGACGATTTTTTTCCTGTTTTATCTCTTCACTACAAATTTTTTTTGCATGTATACAGGTGTCTTTGGTCCAAATGTAGTGCATGGACAGTGATAAAAATTCACTATTTTTTAATTTAATGTAATCATAAAGAAAAAAATTTTCTGTGCATAATCGATGATGTAAAACACTCATAAAAAACTTCTCAGGCCCCATGGAACAATGAAAAACACTCAAATCACTTAGCTTGTATGTTCCATTTGTGTTACTAAGGAGAAAAATCAGGGCAAAACGATAACACTGATGGCTGTTAGTCGACAGGATTATCGGTAGAAATTTGACGTTAAGTGCCGTGGCATATTGACACCATTTTACCGTACAATTTTGACACAATTCAGCATTGAAATAACGTCACGAACTCGTTCAATTGCTTCAGTGACGTGAATTTTGTCGACATCTTCCGGCACTTCTCACTGGGTAAATGGAAGGAAATTTCGATGAATTGAGTAGAGTGAATGAAATTTCTGGGAATTTTCTTTTTTTCTTGTGGATTATTTTGAGAAATCAACAGCTCATTTATCATCACTTTGAGTATCATCTTCATGAAGGAATCTTAAAAGATGATTGAGGCAAAAATTGGAAAAAAAAGTTAAATTTTTGGATAAAATCGTTTATTTTACGTCCTAATTATTGACTTTGGACGTTGAATTAATAAACCTGACATTTGTAGATCAAAAAAACCTCAGGAATTCGTCGTTTCTGTTATTAATTGGTGGATTTTTGGAATGTACTTAGTTATGCTATTTTCACATATTGTTGGTTATTTTTATTGAAATTTGATTGTTGGAAGGGATTTCCTGAGAGAGAATCGAGGCAAACTTCTGCTCTTCCTCACTTAGGATCGGGAAGGTGAAGTGAGCACTCTTCTGCTCTACTTCATTTTTCAGGTGATTTAATAACGACTCTTCACAACGAAAGTAACAGCTTAACTAACTCTTTTATTTCGTAATTCTCTGGTTTTTATAAGTTTCGAGAAACATTTCAGTATTCCCACGAGTCAGAAAGTCGATGGTTTGCATCGCTTTCGAGGGGAATTGCTGACGAGCCTCCTTTGATAGTTTCATGTTTCGCACTGGTGTATAATCTGTATTCTGTAAATTTGATCTTATTCGAATAGCTGTCAATCATTTCTTATTGAAATTACTCAATTTTATTATTTTCCTAAATTTTTTTTTTCCTAATTGATCCGGACGTTGCATTAATAACAATTTATACAAGATGAAATTCTCAAATCTGATTCAGTGAATCTGTTATGAATTTAATGAGGAATAAAATAAGCTCTCGAAACAAAAACATTAATTGAAAATTGTAAAATTTCCATTATTTTTTACATTCCTTAAAATCTTGAAAAATGCGAAGAATTGTGAAAAATAATGAAAAATTTTCAATTTTCAATTATTTTTTTATTTCTAGGGCTCATTCTATTCCTGATCACACTTTTTACAGATTCACTGAATCAGATTTGAGAATTTCATCTTGTATAAATTGTTATTAACGATTTTATGAAAAAATTTAACTTATTCGATTGTATAGGAAATTACCTTTAAAAATGAGTGAAAAATCTCGATTTTTTTTTGTATTTGTCAAAAAAATATTCTACTTTATTATGGTAATCGCAAAATTTCGGAAATAATTTTTGTTTTTTTATTTTTTGCAAATGTCTCAGAAACTAATTGAGATACGCCCTTCTCGATCTTATGAAAGCTCTCAAAATTCTTCAGAAAAAAAAAGAATCCGTGCTAATTCGCCCTATCTTGCTTAGTTTCCGAAATATACGCAAGAAAAAAATCGTATTTCATTTCATCTCTTCGCTATTGAATTAATCGAAATTCTCTTTCCAGAAAAAATTATCATGTAACTACGAACGTAACTTGACCTCTTTGAAGGGAATTTCATGAAAAATCCATTCAACCTTATTAGTTATGTTCAACATGGTCGACATTAAACTCAATATTACCACAGAAATGCAGTCGTATTTCTGACCTCGTTAAACATCACCAATATGTATGCAAATATTTCCACTCGTTGGATATTCCCGCAATCACAGGAATACACATTACATGTTCAATAATGTATACGATGTAAGAGCTACCATACCACTATGTATGTTAGACTCACCAGAAAGAGGACCTTACTAACCCATGTGTGTGTCTGTGGTACTCACCGCAAATGCAACCGCTTTCTCCATCGATTGACTGAACAGTCAAGACGTTTCTGGGTGAATCTCTGGAGGAATTCTACTATTCGTGTCTTTCATAGCATCAGACTGTTTGCCTTTTTTATCACAACTGAAGTATTTGCTGAAATAATTTTAGAGAAATTCGATAGTAAAGAGGTAAAATGGAAAAAGTCGATTTTTTTGAGTTTTTTTTGAAGATATCTCGGAAACTAATGGAGATAGGGCTATTTTTTTGGATCTTTTTCGTTGCTCTTGAAATTCTCTGTAAAAAAGGATTCGGGTGGAATGAAGCTATCTCGCTTAGTTTCCGAGATATTCTCGAAAAATAGTTGAAAAACAAAATTATGTACTTTTTTATCTACATTTTTTGTGAGAATAACTCGGAAGCTCAGCCGGATGAAGCGATTTTGTCTTAATATTTTTTTTTGAGGTCTAAAGGATGTAGTCTGGAGCTCAAAATTTCAAAAATCGATTTTTTTTTCATAATTTATTTTGAAAGTACAATATATGGAGAATGTACTGTAAAAATTTCAGACCAATATTCTGAATATTGAGGAGGTAACAACACATATTTGAAAGCTTTTTACAGTGTTAGATACCTGTTACTGAAAGTTTAAACGCATTTTTCTCGAAACAACATTTTTTCGGTCGACGCGGAGCAAAAAACAAAATCTATCGAACCGATTGGGCTGACATTTGGATATGTTATTCTACACTTGGATGGCTCTCGCAGATACCAGAGATGTTCATTTTCAATGAAAATTCCTATTTTTCACCCGAATTTTCGAATAAAAATATCGCGATTTTTGATTTTTTTTTCAAAAGTCCACCATTTCTTTTTTTCTCTATAAAAATGTCTAAATCTGCTATCTGCGATAACAACAAGCTTACAGAACACTGATCCATTCGAATTTTTTCATTTCGAATCATCTGCACCAACGCTAGCACCCTAGCCAGTCACATATCTTTTTTTTTTAGGTGGCTACTTCGGCCGTAACAATAACTCTTCAAATATTGTAAGATGAACTCAATAAAAATATTTTTGTGAAGTTAACGATGTCAATAATAACATCTGAAAAATTCGGAATGATTGCATTCATTCATTCATTTCATTGCTTGATTTACATCTTGTACAATGGAGAGTCGAGTCAGCCATTCATAGATTTTCTGCATTATTTCTCAACTTAAGTGTTGATATTATGTTTCGCGTTTCCTTGTTGTTATTACCATTTTTATTTATTTATTTATTTTTATTTTTTTATTTTTTCTTCATTCAGTTGGAACTATGGTAATTATGCAGAACAGCGCCCACAAACTGAAAATAATTATCAAAGTCAAATCTTCGGAAAAAAATATGGAATGCGCAAGCAGGATTTGAACCCACGACCCTCTGATTACATGTCAGGTGCTCTGACCACTGAGCTATTGCGAGTTCCTATACTTTCCTTCAAATTTTTGACCAAGATATATTACATCATTTTCGCCACCTCCCTTCCTGAGGCAATTTTTAAATTAAATTAATTTATAATTTTATTATGGGCTCTATTATGCATAATTACCGGAACTATATTCACAAATTTTACACAGAAAATTATAAAATGCTATTGCTTCGTTTTTTGTAGGAGAACTTAAAAAATATCGGATCGTTTCTTCAGTGTGTTCGGAATGATTGCATTCCATTTAGTTGTTAAAAAAAATTGCTGAAATATGTTTGTAAAGAGTGCAAAAGCTACAGACTACATCCTTAAGGTGGTATCCCAGGGAACTTGAAAACAGTTAACTCCTTGTTTTTTTAATGTCGTATTGAAGATTATATTTTTCTGAGAAACTGATACTTTTGACTGAAACGAGCCTCGTTTACTGTGAACGAATGGTAGTTAGAATGGTAACCAAACTAATATTCGTTAATATTTAACGAATGGTTCGTTTAGGGAGCTTCGACTAAGGCAACTGGATTCAATAATTCGAATTACCCAAAATGTACCGTTTTTGACGAAAAAAGAAGGAATTTTCACATGTAATACCACAAGAGCTTCAAAATTATCGGGTAATTTTCCGATAGGTTTGTTGCAAACAAATGAAGGAGTCAAGTTTTTCAGGTTAAAAATCACGAGTGCGAAGCACGAGTGATTTTTCTGAAAAACTTGACGACTTCGTTTGTTTGCAGGGAACCTAGAGGAAAATTACCCGATTAATTTTGAAGCTCGAGTGGTATTCGGGGGATTATTTTTTCATCCAAATTTGGGCCAATAGAATTGCACCATGAGACAAATTCTCAGTTAGAAATTCAAAATTTAGAGTCACATGGATTGACAAATCGTTTGTTTTTTATATATAGGCAACATGAAAAATTTCCAGTGGAATTTCCAAAAATTTCCAGTGAAATATCGTGTAGGCGTTATTTTGTTTCGTCGAATGGTGCAATTCTATTGGTCGAAATTTGGATGAAAAAAATAATCATGAAAATAATTAAAATAAATTACTTCAATGAACAAAAACACATTCAAGCAGAAATGATGATTGCATTTGTCCATCGTAGTGCCTCAACTGCGTATTCGTTGATATTTAACGAAGACGCTGTTGAGTGACCTAGCTCAAGTATTTGAGAGCATCTAATATTCGTTCAATGCAACTAAATCCGTGAATTACCTCCTAACGAATCCTTTTCTCAGTGTGAGATTTTGACACACATGTAATTTGAAAGAATTGGATCTGATCAGATCTGAAAATTTGATTTTTTCTGCAATTTCTGGGCTCCAAATATATCTAATCAGGTATAATTATATCAGAATTTGGTTTCCTGGGTAGCAATTTTTTTCTCGGTCCTTTCATGAACTCCTTTGGCATTTGGCATATGATTAGGTACGTGGAAATGAAGGATTTCAAGTGAAATAGAAGATTCCACGGTTTTCAGAGAATAAAAACTTTCGGTAATTGGGTATTTTTAAACTTATTATTACAAGTGCGTTATGAGTACCCACTTTCCTAGTAGTTTAGCAATCATGACGAACTTTGAGCTTCTCAGTAATCATTTTGGCCTGATGAATTAATTTAAAGTTTTGGTACATCACTGGATTATATGTTCTATTGTTATTATGATTTTGGATGTAATTCGTCACGCTCAGTGAATAACAGAAGTGTAGAGTTTCGTTCTAGCACAAAATTAGTAGCAGAGAGGTGAACCGAGATGAGCCGATTTTTATTGTCATTTATTTTTTTTGAGAATGTCTTGGAAAGTAAGGGAAATAGGACGATTTTGCCCTAATTCTGTTCTTGTAGTTTTTGGAATCCTAAGTAAAAATAGAGATCAGGGGGAAATCGCTCTATTTATCCTTCTTAGTTTCCGAAATATTTAAGGAAAACTATTATAAGAAAAATCGACTCATCCGATTCCTTCACTACTGAAATTATCTAGAGATATACATACGCAAGTGGAACATTTTCATCAGGGTACTTTTTATAATTAATGAGAAAATCTGAACTGTACTTCATAATCAATCTCGAACTAGTTATTACTATTTTATTTGGTGGGTTATTAAGGAAGGATTTTCATCGATTTTGCACACACTCGAACTGAATAGGGAAGTGTCGAAAGTGACGTAATTTTTTTTTGGAGTGAGAGCCTTTCTGAAAAAATTTGAAAAAATTTCACAATAATGCAGACATTCTAAATAAAAAAAAAAAAAAAATGTAGACATTCTGAAGTATCTTCAGGATTTTTTCGAAATTTTTTTGTTGAGTCCTTCACTCCGGAAAAAATTCCGGACTCTTCATTTTCCAATACTTGACGAATGATATGTCCGTAAATCTCGATTTGGGCCATGAAAAGATGATGAACAGTTATTTTTTAATGAGTGACACACAAATATTATTTAAAACATAACCACGATGATTAATGTAATTGCTATTAAAATTAATGTAAAAAGAAAAAGTCTGTTGTACTTAAAAAAAAAAAAACAAATATCTATCACAGAAGTTACTATGAAATATGACGAGTGATTTGAACTGAATATGGATAATATATAAAGATAATGTGACTATTTTTCAGTAATGTCAATTTTGAAGTAAAAAAAAAATTATGTAATGAAAAAAAAAACGAAAAAAAAGAAAGAAGAATCGTATCCCATGCAGCTAGCAATTATTGTGACTGGAACTGGAAAATGAATTTGGTATTCTCTTGCCTGAATTATAGTTCTCCATTTTCTGAATAAAATTTCTTGGGATATATGTTCAACCTTTATTATGTTGAGTTTTGATTTTACCGATCGTGTATAGATTATTCCTATTATTTCGTGACATCACTTTTTTTGGGGCAATTTCAGTCATATATAGGGCGTTTGTTCATGGGAATTCTATCTGAATTTAAATGGAGAGAAGACTGAATGTGTTTGAGTATTTAAACTTCTAACCTATTCAGGTTATTGTAGTCGAAATCTCATATCATCGCGTTAAGATGGAATAATGTTTAAATACTCAAACACATTGAGCCTTTTCTCCATTTAAATTCAGATAGAATTCCCATGAACAAACGCCCTATATATGACTGAAATTGCCCAAAAAAAAGTGATGTCACGAAATAATAAAAATTCATTATGTTGACTTTTTTTTAGATTCCTTAAAATAATCATTTTTTTGTGCATATCAGTAGCAAAGAGGTGAAACAGAATGAATCGATTTTTCCTTTCAAAACCTTTATCGAAGTTCATGAAATTCTCTCCAAAAAAAATTAGGACAGAATCCCCTTATCTCGCTTATTATAGACCCATCTTAGTTCACCTCTTTTCTACGAAATTATTGTGTATGAGGCATTCCACGCTATTTCCATCACTTTTCGAGTGATGATTTTTAATTTTGTTCATTTTTTGATATGTTGTGAAAATGCTCAAGAGAAGTAATGTCCGACAAAAAAAAAAAAATTTTTTTTTGAAAATTTGATCAACATTTTCAGTTTTGAAAAAAGCTGTGGGTGCTCATTTCTCTCCAGCTCTAGAGGCTCGTATCTCAGTGAATATCGGTTAAATGAAGAAAATTGAAGAATACTTTTCTGAAGGGAAAGAGTACAAAAACACATAAACATTTTTTTCAATGATCAAAATGCGATATTTCTACTTGTTATTAACTATTGAAATGAAAAAATTGATGGCAATTAGAGAATGCGCATTCCTAAAAATCTGAGAAAAATATATGTCGAAGATTGATTTATTTCTGATTTTCTCGTAAATTTTGGTGAAACTTCCTCAGGATCGTTTAGAATACATTCTAAAAAAGATGATGACTTCTGCCAAATGAATTTATTTGGCAACTCATTTTCTTCCGATTTTTGTTAAATAAGCATACTAATATGACTAAATAATAAATGACTGAATAAAAATTATTTTCAGAGTGAAGTCATCAATGCAATCAGTCAATGAAACGAGTCTGTGAATAAAAAGAGATGAAATATCACTCAAGAATTTCTTGGAATATTGGGAAAACGTTTGCTTCAACCAAACGTACTACAACGATTTCCCTATAATTCCATTAAATTTCAATATTTATCAACCTAATAATGTTCTCATGTTTACTGATGTTTTCTCTGACGTCATTTCCCGATAAAAGTAAAATTTTCATTATTTTATCTGATTCTCATACTGCAAAACATTCGTTTTTTTCGTTTATCAGGTTCAAAAAAAATTAAAACTACCAACATCCTCGTATTTTTTGGTGATAAATCTCTGACATTGTAAACACTCACAAATATCAATTTGCCATGATAATAATTCCGATCTTATTACAAAAGATAAAGGAATTAAATTAGTTTTTTTTCTCGTATATTGAAGACATCAAATATCATAAAAGATTATTGTTGTGGAAAAGGAAATCATTCATAAAGATGAAGGCAATTAATTTCATTTGCACATTCAAATGATAAACTTTTTTTTTTTTTTTCATTATTTGTGATAATATTTTTCTGCATCATAATGTTTGGAAATTTACCGTCTTTAGTTCATGATGCCATCGAGTAAAACAATGAACATTGGTTTCAATGACTCATATGAGTAAAGCCTAGATTTCGTTTTGTTGTCTGATGTTGAAACATTACGCTCATTTTATTTATGATTTGTTTTCATAAGAAGCAACAATAAATCATAATCTCCACGCTTTTTTTACGGAAGAAAAAACAAAGAAGAGCTAAGTTCATTATCCAAATCTTCGGATCGGCTCTTTGAACATTCCTTATTTATTTTGCTTAACTCTTGCCTTTTAAGGACATTTTGGATTTTTTCGTCTCAGGAATGAACACTCGAAATAACGAATTTTTTCGGACAAATAATTTTCAATGGATAACAAAGTCTTTAAAATTTTGTTAGAGTGAAGAAAATGAATTCTTACGTTAATTCTAGACGATTCTTCTGAACGTTTCAATTTTTTTTTCTAATATCTCGGAAACGAAGCGACATAGGGCGATTCTGCCTGGAGCTTTTATGAAAAAGGCAGCTACAAAAAAAGGATCAGGACAAAATTGCCCTATCTCGCTTAAGTTTCTCGGATATTCTCAGGAAACAATTGAAAGAAACAATCGTTTGACCTTCTCATTACAGTAGACTCTTGCGAGTTTCTCGTAATTCCCCTAATCCCCTTTTACGTCGTGCAACTGCTTCTCCCACCACTGCACACTGTATTGCTTCTCCTCCTCTGCATCCGA
Source organism: Aleiodes leptofemur (assembly GCA_963942555.1). Classification (NCBI taxonomy): domain Eukaryota; kingdom Metazoa; phylum Arthropoda; class Insecta; order Hymenoptera; family Braconidae; genus Aleiodes; species Aleiodes leptofemur. The sequence continues at coordinate 4,412,838 of OZ012623.1, read as the reverse complement.
TCGCTTTCGGACTCTAAACTATAATCACTCGAGTCCCTCAGGATCTTAGTCTACCTGGCCCTTTAACCCTTAGTGGCCACCCGGGGTAACTAGTGATCCCAAGGATCAAAAAAACGAAATCACACGTCTAAACCACTTCGAAATTGATATAAGTAACTACATCTGTCGGTAGTAGAAAAGTGTGAAATGTGACTCCATGACGTAGAAAGCCGGAAAAAGGATCACATATATCACCAGTTTTTTGAAAGCCAGCTATTAATTGACCAATAAAAATCATTAGAAATGCTGAAGAACTCTCCAACAAACATAAAACGATCGGTTAGAAGCCTTGAAAAACCCATATGTCTTGTACAACTAGGGCTGAATTTCTTTAAGCTAAACCGGATTAAGTTAGCTCTGGTTTAAGTTAACTTTCCTCTCCATAGTACTCCCCCTAACGGCGTGTTATTTCCCCTAACCATCATTATCAAAGATGTCTGCTGTAGTTAAATCATATTTTTTTATATGAAAAAATAAATAAAAATTACATTGTCATCATTTTTAAAAGCATTGTAAAAGATAAATATATTGATATTTTCTACAATTTTGAGCATCATCAAATTTATGTCTGTGGAGGCGCTAAAAATAGCATAAAAACTAATGACAAATAGTTCAATTTGATGATCGCAAGTATAAGTGATTGAGGTTATTTCGAATTTGAATCATAAGGCAGCGTTATAGTTATCAATAGGAACCATGGAGCGGCGCTAGTCACGCAGATTCTGGAGGGGGAAGCTAACTTAAACCAAAACTGCTGGTGTAAGTTAAGTTAATCCGGTTTAGCTTAGAGAAATTCGGCCTAGGTTTTTCAGCGTGGGGTAATGAGTTACCCCATGTAGCTGGTATGTGGCCTGACTGAAGTGTGGCCGCTAAGGGTTAAATTTCTTAGAATAAGGGTCAGGGTGGCACTAGAGTGGGGGATTCTCGCAAGTTGCATTTTTTCTCAGAACTCGATGTTTTCACAGCTCAGTATGCGAGCGAATTGCGAGAGTCTACTGAACTTAATTATGTTCGGAATGGGTGAATGTACTGAAGTGGCATTTCATTCTTAAATCAGACATGTAATCCGAGAATCCAACAAAATCAGACACTTCTCTGTAATTACTCTAGAGAAATCGGTATATCGATTCGTTTGAAGTGATCAACATAGGTATTCTCGGGAATATTTTTGTTTATCAAATAGGCTTTGTTTTTTGAAGCCAGAAGGAATTTTTAGTCTGAGAGTATTTGATGATAACAATGACTTCATGTGCAATAAATAGAGATAAGAGGTGTACGAGCTTTGGCACAGGTATATATAAGCTTGATATCAAATTTTAGAAAACAGTCTGAAGACATCGAAATCGTTACTAGCTGCTTTACATTGACAGAGAATTAATTGATTTTACAGATGAGGGGTATGTAGTTCAAAGTATTAAGAATAGTATTTTTAATTTTTGTAATTAGGAGAGGACGGGATTTTTATTGGCTTTATTTTTACAGCTCTTCTTGTATGCTTGTTGGCTTTAACGGCCGTTCAAGTGCTTAGTGCTCCGTATGATACGTGGTATGACTCTCCTAGACGGGGAAAGTGGATTGATTGGAGAAGGAGGACAGGGAATAGTCACAGAAATTGGAAACGATGGGAGAATCACAGGAAGTGGGATTCGACTGAAGATGACGACCGTTCGGATGAGAGTAATGAATGTGATGACGACAGAAAGGATGACAGTTCTTCCAAGGAGGGTTCTCGACACAACAGACGATGGGATCATGATGCTCCTTCACGAAGGGGACACAGAAGAGGACACGATCGTTGGGATGACTCAAAGAGCGACGAGAGTAATAGTTGGGACTCGAGGAAGAGTGCAGAGAGCACAGATTCTGTGATTAACATAGGCTCTGATAGTCATCGTTGGCACTTAAAACACTGGGGAAACCGCGGATCTGGCTCGGGCGCTAGTGGAGGTAGTGGCTCTGGATCTGGTTGGGGGGTTGGTGGAGGTAGTGGATCTGGGTCTGGTTGGGGAGCTGGTGGAGGTAGTGGATCTGGGTCTGGTTGGGGAGTTGGTGGAGGTAGTGGATCTGGGTCTGGTCGGGGAGCTGGTGAAGGCAGTGGATCTGGTTCCGGTTCGGGAGCTGGTGTAGGCAGTGGATCTGGCACAGGAGCTGGGGAAGGTAATGGATCGGGCTCAGGAGCTGGGGAAGGTAGTGGGTCTGGTTCAGGAATCGGTACAGGCAGTGAATGTGGCTCAGAAACTGGGGGAAGTAGTGGATCTGGCTCGGGGGCTGGTGAAGGCAGTGGAACTGGCTCGGGGACTGGTGAAGGCAGTGGAACTGGCTCAGGGGCAGGAATAGGTAGTGGATCTGGCTCGGGGGCTGGTGAAGGCAGTGGAACTGGCTCGGGAGCTGGTGAAGGCAGTGGAACTGGCTCAGGGGTAGGAAAAGGTAGTGGATCTGGCTCGGGGGCTGGTGAAGGCAGTGGAACTGGCTCGGGAGCTGGTGAAGGCAGTGGAACTGGCTCAGGGGCAGGAATAGGTAGTGGATCTGGCTCGGGGGCTGGTGAAGGCAGTGGAACGGGCTCGGGAGCTGGTGAAGGCAGTGGAACTGGCTCGGGGGCTGGTGAAGGCAGTGGAACTGGCTCGGGAGCTGGTGAAGGCAGTGGAACTGGCTCAGGGGCAGGAATAGGTAGTGGATCTGGCTCGGGGGCTGGTGAAGGCAGTGGAACGGGCTCGGGAGCTGGTGAAGGCAGTGGAACTGGCTCGGGTGCTGGTGAAGGCAGTGGAACTGGCTCGGGAGCTGGTGAAGGCAGTGGAACTGGCTCAGGGGCAGGAATAGGTAGTGGATCTGGCTCGGGGGCTGGTGAAGGCAGTGGAACGGGCTCGGGAGCTGGTGAAGGCAGTGGAACTGGCTCGGGGGCTGGTGAAGGCAGTGGAACTGGCTCGGGAGGTGGTGAAGGCAGTGGAAGTGGCTCGGGGGCTGGTGAAGGCAGTGGAACTGGCTCAGGGGCAGGAAAAGGTAGTGGATCTGGCTCGGGGGCTGGTGAAGGCAGTGGAACGGGCTCGGGAGCTGGTGAAGGCAGTGGAACTGGCTCGGGGGCTGGTGAAGGCAGTGGAACTGGCTCAGGGGCAGGAAAAGGTAGTGGATCTGGCTCGGGGGCTGGTGAAGGCAGTGGAACTGGCTCAGGGGCAGGAAAAGGTAGTGGATCTGGCTCGGGGGCTGGTGAAGGCAGTGGAACTGGCTCGGGAGCTGGTGAAGGCAGTGGAACTGGCTCAGGGGCAGGAATAGGTAGTGGATCTGGCTCGGGGGCTGGTGAAGGCAGTGGAACGGGCTCGGGAGCTGGTGAAGGCAGTGGAACTGGCTCGGGGGCTGGTGAAGGCAGTGGAACTGGCTCGGGAGCTGGTGAAGGCAGTGGAACTGGCTCGGGGGCTGGTGAAGGCAGTGGAACTGGTGAAGGTAGTGGATCTGGCACAGGGGCGGGAAAAGGTAGTGGATCTGGCTCGGGGGCTGGTGAAGGCAGTGGAACGGGCTTGGGAGCTGGTGAAGGCAGTGGAACTGGCTCGGGGGCTGGTGAAGGCAGTGGAACTGGCTCAGGGGCAGGAAAAGGTAGTGGATCTGGCTCGGGGGCTGGTGAAGGCAGTGGAACTGGCTCGGGAGCTGGTGAAGGCAGTGGAACTGGCTCAGGGGCAGGAATAGGTAGTGGATCTGGCTCGGGGGCTGGTGAAGGCAGTGGAACGGGCTCGGGAGCTGGTGAAGGCAGTGGAACTGGCTCGGGGGCTGGTGAAGGCAGTGGAACTGGCTCGGGAGCTGGTGAAGGCAGTGGAACTGGCTCGGGGGCTGGTGAAGGCAGTGGAACTGGTGAAGGTAGTGGATCTGGCACAGGGGCGGGAAAAGGTAGTGGATCTGGCTCGGGGGCTGGTGAAGGCAGTGGAACTGGCTCGGGGGCTGGTGAAGGCAGTGGAACTGGTGAAGGTAGTGGATCTGGCACAGGGGCGGGAAAAGGTAGTGGATCTGGCTCGGGGGCTGGTGAAGGCAGTGGAACTGGCTCGGGAGCTGGTGAAGGCAGTGGAACTGGCTCGGGGGCTGGTGAAGGCAGTGGAACTGGCTCGGGGGCTGGTGAAGGCAGTGGAACTGGCTCGGGGGCTGGTGAAGGCAGTGGAACTGGTGAAGGTAGTGGATCTGGCACAGGGGCGGGAAAAGGTAGTGGATCTGGCTCGGGGGCTGGTGAAGGCAGTGGAACTGGCTCAGGGGCAGGAATAGGTAGTGGATCTGGCTCGGGGGCTGGTGAAGGCAGTGGAACTGGCTCGGGGGCTGGTGAAGGCAGTGGAACTGGCTCGGGGGCTGGTGAAGGCAGTGGAACTGGCTCGGGGGCTGGTGAAGGCAGTGGAACTGGCTCGGGGGCTGGTGAAGGCAGTGGAACTGGTGAAAGTAGTGGATCTGGCACAGGGGCGGGAAAAGGTAGTGGATCTGGCTCGGGGGCTGGTGAAGGCAGTGGAACTGGCTCGGGAGCTGGTGAAGGTAGTGGATCTGGCTCAGGGGCAGGAAAGGGTAGTGGATCTGGCTCGGGGGCTGGTGAAGGCAGTGGAACGGGCTCGGGAGCTGGTGAAGGCAGTGGAACTGGCTCGGGGGCTGGTGAAGGCAGTGGAACTGGCTGGGGAGTAGGTGAAGGTAGTGGAACTGGCTCGGGGGCTGGTGAAGGCAGTGGAACTGGCTCGGGAACTGGTGAAGGCAGTGGAACTGGCTCAGGAGCTGCTGCAGTGGATAAATCTGAGAGCACGACTGACACCGAAGTAATTACTTCATCTAAAGCTGTTTCCGGTGCTGATTCAAGTGCAGCTAGTGCAGCAGTTGCATGAAATGACGTGTAGAGAGTAGTACATTAAGTGTAACTGTCAATTAAGTTGAGAGATATATACTGTACAATGTGCACTATGCAATCACGATCAGCGGTTGCTCATTGTGATTTAGTCCAATTTCTCTTCCTATATAATTTATGCATATGAATGATTTCGATGTTCATTCTCGCTTTTTGATTCAATACACTTATACAGACTGGACTGTTATCAATTCCATTTCGAGGACAAAACTACATAATGATTCTATTATTGGGAATATCGTTACTTGCGATCAAGAGCTCCTATTCACAAATTATTCCATAGCCAATATCTCCAATTCGTTCTCTAATATTCATTATGTTTACCTATCGATGCACTGCAGTTTATCAATTTAGTTTTTTCAACATATAATAAATTATTGTAATTCTTCAAAACTTATCATATTAAATATATAGACAATGAATGTATTCAATCTTCAATTTTTCCCTGACAGAGATTATTCCTTCCTAAACAAAAATTCCAACTTCAGGTCTTCATCTAGGCATGAACTTGTAAAAATCTTTTTTTGTCAGAATGAATCATCTTTATTCCCAATTCATAAAGGTATGTCCTGAAAAATCCATGAACATACCTGGATTATTGTCACTTTTATCGTGATTATATTGTATGACAACATTCTCATCCTAATCTCACAAAGATGAAGCACTACCAGTCCTACCCAATGAAATATAGGAGTCTGTTTCTTTCCACTGATGGAGAGGTAAAATAGGATGATTCCATTTTTCGGTCATTGATTCTTCCCGGATGTCTCAAAAACTCACGGAGATGCGTTAATTCTACCTTGATACTTTTTCGCAGAAAACTTATTGAAAATTCCCTCATAGTTGTTGTGTTACAAAAAAAAAAGGAGATAAAATCACTCTATCTCTCTTGTTTTTCTAGATAATCCCGAAAAGTTAGCGGACGAAAAAATCAACTCATCCAGTTTTACCTCTTCAGTACTGATTCATACTAAGCCTCCCCAAAAACTCCCGCTTGGATATCTTCGATCGGCACTTCACGCAGAGAAATCGTAACATGTCGCTGTTTCAGCCCATAAAAAGCACCATTTTTAAGATGTCTCAACGGGTTCCGATCCAGCGAGAGATGCATCACCTTTTCCATATATTTAATATCCCCTGCCCTGATGTCTGCTATCTTATTATCATCTAAGTACAGTGAATGGAGTTCCGAAATTCCATCCAACAATTCCCTATCAATCCTTGCAATTAAATTGTTATTCAGCCTTAGATTTCTCAGAACAGATCCAGTGAATGCACCTATTGCAATGGATTCTCTCCTGATTTCATTGTGGTCCAGATTAATTGTCGTTCCATTCAGATTGGAAAAGCTTCCTCCTCCAATAGCATTAATCTGGTTATGTCCAAGATTAATAAACAGATGAAGCAATTTCTTCAATCCTAAAAATGTTTCCCTTTCAATTTTTTTAATCCTATTATGACTCAAATCGAGCGTCCTTAAACTCTCCAAACCTTTGAATACTCGAGGTTCCAGTTTCCTAATCCGATTATACGACAAATCAAGAGCGAACAGTTGCCCCTGATCTTTGAATGCACCTGGTTCAACTGTTTTGACGTGACACCCAATCAATTCGAGTCTGAGCAATTCTTTAAGACCTTTGAATGTGTCCCCTGAAATTCTAAAAATTGAATTACCAGAGAGATCCAGGATTTTAATACTTTTAGGTAGGGTTTTGACGAAATCCAAGCTGTCCAGGCGATTTCCTACAGCTTTCAATGAAGCCAAATTCGTATTTTCAAAAGCATTACCTTCAATTTCCTGCAACAAATTGCGGTCAAACTCCAATTTTCTGATATACCTATTGTCAATAATATTCTTTTTGATGATCTTAATATCATTGTATGCAAAATTGACAAAAATCACACCAGATGGCAGATCATTGAGGAGCTCCGGGGTAATATCAGTGATATCATTTTCAGACAAGTCAATTTTTATGATTGTATTATTTGGTAATTTGTACCAGCCACGTTGGAATTCCCTCAGACCAAGTCTACCCAGATCTAATATTCCATATTCATGAAAGACAATTGCCTCCGAGCATTCACCCAATGTCTCACCTTTCTCCAATTTTTCAACAGATTGCACGAGACCATCATCAGTCTTACATATTTTTACTCTAAAGTCATCGGATAATAGATTCCTAGCTAGGAAGTCTTCGTCTGTGTATTTATCGTAACTGTCGTCACTCGAACGATACACGTCATACTGAATTTTTGGTGATTCTGAAGGTGGAAGTCGTAGTTTTTTTGCTCCGAATGAGATTGTGACGGATTTTGGGAGATTGAAGAATAATTCTCTCTTCAATTCTACGATGGGATTGTCTGAGATGTCTGGGTATTTCAAATTGTTTAATATGTCACGAAGCTTCGGCATCGATTGAGTTTTCTCTACAGCTGGAAATGATTCAGGATTAGCCCATTTCGGAGGAATTGAGAGGAGAAGCTGCAGTGCTGCATTTGATGGGCCCATAGTTCTTCTGGTGGCTGACTGTTTGGTGCCTGGTTTTCCAATGCCTGTAACGGAGAGATCATTTTTGGGTAATGCTCCTACTGACCAATGGAGCAATCCAACTGCGAAAATCAGGATGAATGTCTGGGACTTCATTGTTCTCTTCTGTTGAACAAATCTGAAATGAGATATGTCAAATTAATTCTAACATCATTAAGAGAAAAATTTTAATTATAATATAATAATTATAATATCAAGAGGGCAATTGATCGAGATGGAACGGTTTTGCTTCAATCCTTATTTGTAGCTCTCAAAACTCTCTATAAAGGAGGATTCGTGCAAGCTTGCTCTATCTTGCTGAAATTCCGGGATATTCGAAGAAAACGCTTACTTCCATATTTTCCTCATGCTAGCCTCATAATATGGTAGACGAAGGGGCATAGTCGGGTACTTTCGACTGTTTTCGGTACATGAGCCATTAGTGATTTCGCACTTGGCTTTGGATTGAAATATCTCGAAAACTATGCAACATTTATTGAGACATGCTGTGAATGAAATTCAGAGGGAAGAGTGACGAAGGAAATAAGCGAAACACCGTTTTTTTATGACCAGTAGTTTCCGAGATATCAATTTTCTAATGAATACTTCAGAAACAATGGACGAGGCCCGATAGTAAACAAATGAGCGCTCGGACGTCCTTCCTGAATTTTTCATTAAAAAATTGATAACTACCAGTCATAGAGAAACGGAGTTTTGTTTATTTCATTCGTTAATCTTCCCTCTAAATTTCATTCACAACATGTCTCGATAACTTTTAAGTAGTTTTCGAGATATTTCAATCCAAAGCCAAGTGTGAAATGGCAATCTTCCTCAGAAATAAAAAGCGAAGATTATGATGTGCAGCATGGTAATTTTTATAAAAATCTTTTAGAAAAATTCCCATATTATCCTCTCCATGTATTGAAAAGAAAAATTACAAAATGAAAAAACAGTATGTATGTAGCACTCTACGCGAAGATCTTATTCCCCCCCTATGCCATCTTCCCTCTCCGGTGAAATGTTTTTCCATGGTTTTTTTCCCATGAAATTTGTTTCATGCTGTTTCTTCTATGAGTAGAAAGTTTTCTTATAGAAAAAACAGCATAGAAAAAGAAGTATGGAACAAATACCATAGGAAAAAATTCCAGCAGAAAAAACTTTTGGGCAAAAAACACCATGGAAAAAAAAACCATGGGAGCAGCAAATTTGTGATGGCATTCAACGTTTATGATTTATTAATCAAGCTAATGATTCAAACGAACAGTAACTTACGATTTTTGTTAAATTTTAACTAAAAATTATTCATAATTTTGCCCTTTTGATTAGTCCGAACATTGACTCTCATCGCTTATGATCTGCTAGTTTCTTTCGTGATTACAAAGATAGGTGTCATTATCACGCTGAGATCAATGATAAATATTTGCTTTATTACGGTCACTATGTTGACTTCCACATTTCACTGATTGGTTAGACTCAGTTCAATGAGAAATGAACTCGGAGCTGGGAAAAGCAAACCGTGTACGGATTGCCGATTTAATTCATATGGAAATTTTACTGTGACTGTCTTGAGGAATCCAAGTTTTCCCTGAATGCTTTGTTAAAAAAGATAAGGACAACAATTTTGATGTCACACATGCAAATACGTGCATTCTTATTGTGCATTCTGAATTGTGTAAGTGAAAGAATGCCCTTACCATATTTATTCCCAGTTTTATATTCGGCAACTGAATTCGTGAAACTTTATTCCTCGGGAATGACTCAGAGTATTGTAATAAAATAAATTGATGAGTTAAAAAATTTCGTTCATAACGTATGGATAATCCACATCGATATTTGTGGAACATGGACTGTTTGATGGCCAAACTGAATCTCTCTCTCCTAGGAATTCACATTTTCATTTATTCATTCAACAAAGAATTAAGATTTTCATTCATTTTTTCATTTCTCTAGAAATCCTAAGGACTTTTTCTTATTTCATAAAAATAGAGCGGGAATAATGCCGTAGATATTGTTGCGTATCCCTCCTTTACATGAATATTCCACGGCAAAAGAAGGAAGACAGAAGAAGGAGAATCGAACAACGATAATCTTTTGGAATCGATAAGAAGAGGATGTTATTCTTTCGAGAAACATAAAAATCGAGAAACCCAAAAATAAACTCACATTTTCGGTTGATAATTGGATTTTGTGTCTCTCGTTTGGAACATATATGCTGCATATTTGCATTAGAAAAATGTGTCAAGATGATTGATATAATGCGGTAAAAATATGATAATTATGGGATATAACTACGAGATTTTTGCAGCATTCTTAAAAATGCTAGGAAACGTTACGACCGGGTGACTCGAATATTTCTATCCATTTCATCATATTTTAGGGCATGAAATTTTTCTGTGGTCCAAGTGATCCCCTGTATGCTCCAAGGGTTAAAATTACTCAAAAGGAGATTTTGATATACTTTGAACTGAAAAAAATCGTCATATATGCCCATATAAGTTCCATATATGTCACACATATGTTCATATATGTCACACATATGTTCATATATGACGATTCTTTCCGGGCGCACAAGTCTTTTCTAAACTTTATGCATAAAAGTTATACTTGCAATGACTATTGATATAAAACTCACCTCTAATATTTTTGCTGATTTCTCAGGACACACTTCCTGCTGAGGATTAATCTATATTTATCACGAGTATTTTTTTCTTAAGCATACTCGATCTAATAGTTTCGTTGATTGAACTGTGAGCGAGTGATAATCTTAGACTAAATTCGGGGAATATATACCACAACTGTTTTCATCTTCACTCACCTGCTTATCATCGTTCAAATAGAGGTATGATATAAGGAATAGTATTTGAAAATTTTCTATCGGTCGAAATAAATCATCAAATTTTATGTATCGGAAAAGAGCTGATATCAGTGGCATTAGAGCTAATTTCGAGTTTATACTGAACCTGGTGATCATACTAAGGAAAAAAAATCCATTCTCGAATAAATGGATTTTGCGCAGATAAATATAGAAAGCTTCTTTAGAAGAAGCATTGATCAAAGGAAAAAATTAGTTTTGTTTTAACATTTGAGATTTTTCAGAATTCCAGAATAATTCTAGAATACTGATGTGCAGCTCCGTTATTATTCGTTACTCAATAACGAATATTTTCCGGATCCGAAAGTAACGAGTAGTGAGAAAGGCGAGTGTTTGTTACAGCCCGTAGACCCCTACATTACCAGTTTCAGTTGAAATTATGAAACTGAGGCAATATCCGGAGGACACTATGATATTTCATGAAGAGAATTTAGCTAAAGTTTAGCTAAACTAGCAACCGTGAATATCTCACCATTTGCTCATAGGTTCCCAGTAAACGTTTTATGTTTTTCAAAATCTGGAAAGTCAATTTTTGAACGTTAGAATTGTTTGAAACCAGAAAATGTCAGGAAGATAATGTTTCTTGACGGTAATTCGAAATATATTCTTTGATATGTATCCTGCAGATAAAGTCAATCATACTGAGATATTCTGAATCTCCATTGTATTGCAATAATTTTTTTTTCAATCGTATCCCCTCAATTTTTACTTCTTACTAATTTTATTTTGGTACAGAGTAACGAATACTGGGTAAAGAATCTTCCCTGGTGTAGTAACGAGTACTTTCGTGTATAGAAAGTACTCGAAATGCACACCACTATTCTAGAACCGTTCCAGAACAAATCTAAAATTATTTTGAAATGTTTTTCAAATTAAACTCCGGTCACCTTCCTTTGCCCATATACATTTCGAAAATCAGTTTTATTTCAATATTTGAGATTCTTCAGAATTCTAGAATGATTCCAGAACCGTTCCAGAACCGTTCTAGAAACATTTCAGAACGATTCTAAAATTATTTTGAATCTATCTTTATATCTATAGAAAATTAGTATATTAGTATATTCACTTGTGTAAAATACATCTATCTGAGATCAGAATTCTTTGTCTGAATGCATCGACTTGACAATTCAGTACCAATAAGGTGAAACTGAATGAGTGAATTTTTTCGTTTAATAATTTTTCGAAAATATCTCAGAAACTGAACGAGAAAAATGATGGACAATGAAATAGATTCATTCAGTTTCACCTCTCCATTACTGAATAAATTATGCATTACTCTTCAGAAATACATAAGCTTTTCTATGATTATTTCAGCCATTCATGAATAGATTCGAAAAATTCATAGATCTTCTGTGTACTCACTCATGTCTCTGAATAATTACCAGACTTATCTATTCAAACAAGTTTTATCGCCTGTATTGATTCTCAGAAGGTCAAGAGACACGTGTTCCTCCAATTTCAAGATTCGAATTTTTGTTTTCACTTCATGAAGATACACATTACAAGGTCCACGGACATACCGGGGTCATTGTCACCTTTATCTTGATGAAGATATTATAATAAAATTCTGAGCTAATAGAGATTACGTGCCTTGATGATTTTAAAATTAATATCATATGCGGGAATTTCTGTACAATGTTATCACTACCAGTTCTACCCAATAAAATGCAAAAGGTCCATTTCATTTCAGTAGTACAGAGGTCAAACAGGAGAAGTCCACTTTATATATAAAACCTTAAGGATGTATGATCATGACAAAAATTTTCGATTTGGGGCTTCGAAATTCTTTTAGAGTTAGATTATTCCTCGAAGAATTTTACTATACAAAATTCGGGGTAGATAATTATTCATAAAAGAAAGAAAAAAATCATTGAAAATTGACAGAAAATACATGGGCTCTTATGGAGGAATAGAGGTTATGGTCGTAAATTAATAAATATCCAATTTTCAAGCTCCCGTAGTACAAAGAACAAATATTCATAAGGAAAATGGATATTGTAGTAATTCGGCAATATTGTAAAAATACTATGCATCCATTCATCCTGAAAGGAAAAATAGAATTGAAATTCAAATTACTTCACTTTATCATTCATTTCTCGTTGTGATTGGCCAGATTCACAGTACACGTCACGTGGTCATTCACTTTAGCTCATTCCGCAACCATTCGAGCCTATCCCCACCCTCAAAATTCACGGTTCCCCCACTCTCTTAATTATACATCCTTAAGGGGTTACATGGGTTTCCTCCAGTAAAAAACGGCCTATTTCCAATAATTTTTTTTTAATGTAATAAATGAAATATTTCATTCAAACTTTTCATTGTCTTAAAGATACACATTTGATAAAAGATTCCTGAAATTTTTGGAAAAAAAATATTAAAAACTCCACCATTGTGACGTCATTTTCGGCGAGCCCTCGGAAAAAAGGTGCGTCTGCGTTGACAGTAGAACTCCTAGCAGGATCATCATAAGTGAAAAAAATACGTGTTTCAGTTGAGACTTTGAACTAGAACTTGGACGAAAGGAAAAAAAAAGAATGAAAATTGAATTTTTGGCAGAGGTTTTTACGAAAAAATTAAGAGTTCGGCTAAAATTTCGCGGCATTTTCTTTTAATAGCTGAAAATAAAAATCCTTCGTTCAAATCCTTGTAAATTGTATCTGGGAGACCTGTCCAAAATTTCATCAAGATCGGTTGAGTAGTGCTGGAGAAATCTTGACAACCGACTTTGAAAACACAGTTTTGAGAAAAACGAGTTTAAAGTTTTGAGTGACAACTCAACTAGCCTTGAGCGCGCAACTACTTAAAGCTGTATCTTCGAAACTATCACTCGGATCACCTTGAAATTTGAGGACAATATTCTAGAGATGTTGTAGAATTTAATAAGACATTGAAAAAAAAACGATTTTTTGAAGCCGTAAAACCCATGTAACCCCTCAAAACTAAAATATGTCTATTCACTCCTCATGTTCTATTCACCCCACCTTTATCTATGATTTTCAATTTTTTTCACCCTGAAAACTAGGAAAGTCTATTTTATTATTTTTTTCTTTCTTTTAATTGTTTAATCACTAGAAGCCATTTATTTGAATACAGCATAGAATATTAAATTACAACAATGAACATTCGTAGAAATCTCCCTTCTAATTGATATATTGCGAAAAAAAAATGCGATAGTGTGGATTTGAGTTTTGTTCCATTGGCATTTTTTTTGTTTGAATCACATGTTTTACAGTTTTCGATATTGGATCTTGAACGAAAGGCTTCTCTAAAACCATTTCCCCATTTCTATTTCATTATTTTTTTTCTTTTTTAATGTTTATTTATTTGATAAAGCCTGAGTACAATATTGGGTATTACATGTCATCAATAAACGAAAGATAACATTAGAAAGGTGCGGTTTCACAAAAAAGTCGTTTGTACGACATGCATTGTTAAGACAGTTATGGCGTTTTTTTTTCTTTTTTTGACAACTATTTAACTGAGTATTGATCGGGTGTTTTTAATTTTATTCTTTCTTTTGTGCGATTCGAAATGGAAAGGCTTCATAAAACCATTTCTCTGCTTCTATTTCATTATATCCAGTCATGGGTGACCTCTATGCAGCTTCATTTTCTGTTATAACTAATTGCGTTTAAGGAAGTTAGTATCTGTAGGTATAACAGAAATCCAGTGGTGGAGAGGTAAAACAGGCTGAGTCTATTTTTTTGTCCATTCTTCATGAATATCTCAGAAACTAAGCGAAAGAACGTAATTCAGTGGCACTTGCCACTAAAATTTCGCTCTCTCGCTTAGTTTCTGTGATTTTCTTGGAATCATCCTGTTTAATCTCTTCGAAAAAAATCGGAGATTCTATTAGATTACGTCCAGAATGTCACTGAATTTGTACAAATTTTTCCTGTTCATAGATCGAAAGAAATACGAAAAAAAAACCTTTCTCTCAGTTTAAAAAAATTTACGGCAGAATTTTCTCTAGTAGAACCATTACTCCAGAACAATGTAGGTAATTTTTAAAATTACTATGAACCTACCCCTAGGGGAATTAACCCCTCAATCTCAACTCCCCTAGAATTCCCCTCAAATATTCAAATTCTCCCCCAAAATTTTCCATCTTGATTACATCCATGAAAAAAAAAATTAATTTCTGAAATTTTCAAGTTTTTATCAAGTTAACAATTAAACTTTAAAATTTGATTATCTTGCCTTCAATTCTTCAATCTTTTTCTCTATAAAATGAACCAAATGAACATTATGCTACCAGATTACCTATTGATACAGATTACTTATTAATAAATATTCAATGTTGTTCCGACACTGACTCACGCTGTCCCAGCATCGAGGACTGGGATTGGAGGATTTTCGGATTTCAAATACCAATATAGCCGCCATTAATGTTTTCATGCAAATAATTGAATTAATCGTCGCTATATGTCCGGTAACATGCATTTTTCATGATTTCGAACATTGATAGACATCCTAACGAACAAGAATATATATAGTTATATAAGAAAAAAAATAGGTCTGTCACCAAGAATTGTCGCAATGAAACTGCAACTGAACCTCGCTTATGGAGTTCTAATGTTAATTTAATTTTTTTCAAAAATTAATTTTGGCCTTATTTGTCTTATAACATGGGGTAAACTAATTTTTTTTTAAATCTCCTCATGCTACTCTATCGAACGTGACCAAAATTGAAAAGGAAGAATAGATTGCCTGAATCACTAGGATTACTTTAAGGAGGGGGGGGGGGGATGTAAGGGTTTACGCGTGAAGAAAAAAACACTTTCTTTACGATTTTTTTTTAGACGTATGAATTGAGCAGATTCATTGAAACCTTTTGAACATTATTAAGCATGGACTCAACAACATTGAGTAATTTTTTTATGCGAAAATATCCACAAACAACGGAGCTTTTCCAAGAATATTTCTTAGAAGTAGACGATTTGCGGTGATCACTGTATCTCAGCTGGAAATTATCAGAAATGAAAAACCATTGAAATTTAGTCGAAGTATCATCAAATCCGATTATGTACGATCTCC
Source organism: Aleiodes leptofemur (assembly GCA_963942555.1). Taxonomy (NCBI): domain Eukaryota; kingdom Metazoa; phylum Arthropoda; class Insecta; order Hymenoptera; family Braconidae; genus Aleiodes; species Aleiodes leptofemur. The sequence goes on along the minus strand of OZ012623.1, from coordinate 4,397,508 downwards.
GATTATTTTTTTTTTTACATTAAGGGGGTTTTCTACCTACAAAATGGCGCAATTTTTTGTGAAAAATAGCAGTTTTCACTTCAAATGACCACCAAAAATTGAAAAATGAAAAAAAAATAATCAGAGATTGTTGGGGGGAGGATTTAATGATACTCCGATTCAATTTCAATGGTTTTTTATTTCTGATAATTTCCAGCTGAGACACAGCGATCACTGCAAATCGTCTATTTCAAAAGACGTCCTTGGAAAAGCTCCGTCATCGGCTTGTTTGTGGGTATTTTTGTATAAAAAAATTACTTCATGTTGTTGAATCCATACTCAATAATGTTCAAAAGGTTTCAATAAATTTTCTCAATCCATAAGTCTAAAAAAAATTCGCAAAAAAAGCGTTGTTTTCACGCGTAAACCCTTACCCCCCCCCCCCCCCCCCCCCTTAACCAGAATAAAATGCGATATAGGTCAATATTATTGATGAGAACATTATCGTTGTCGGCCAGATTTTCTGCAAATTTGTTAGTTAATCTCTGAATATTTTCAAAAATGAGCTCAACATTCCTTTCAACAGCGTCCCAATACTCCTACTCCTCCAATCAACAACGAAGAAAAGCATCTACAATCAAATGATAACTAAAAATATGTTGCCAGCAGTTCCACCTGAAAATATCCCTAGCCCTGAAGCAAGAAGTATCTAGACAGCCAACCATTCCAAAACTCCATTCCCAACGAACTTCACAGAGTCAAACGACCCAAAATTCCATCCAAAATAACCATCAACCCCAGTCCAACTTTCCAAAAAGGAACTTCCCCCCAAGTCCAAATCTCCCAAAACTGTCCCAACTCCTAAAAAATCCCTTATTTCCCAAAATTTCAAAAATCCTCCGAAAATCCTAAAACCACCGACGTCATTGATCGTCAGAATAATTTCCGTAGTTCCAGCGCTTGCGCAGATATAACTCACCCCTAAACCTCCAACCATAGCATGACAACCCCTAGTCAGTCGTCGACAATCCGCCATCCAGCCTCGAAGTTGCCCCCATAAAACCACCAGAAAATAACAACCAAAGAAAAAAGAATCACGATTCAAAATTCGTCAAAAGTCTCAAAAAAATCCGGAAACTGTTAAAAAAAAATAATCTCGTGAAATTAAAATAACGGCAGCCGATACAACCGCCTGTATCCTACATGTGAATCTCCGGATCACGAAAAGTATCGTGTAATTATAAAGCCAGAAAAAAAAAACAATTATTGAGTAATAAATAAAAATCATTAAGTGCAGGCTAATAAAAAGACCTAAAAGCTCAAATGTATAACGGTCGCCGTTCGAAGGCGTCGAAGAAGAAGTCGATAGGATGTCATTGCCAAGAGAATGGAGTTACAACCAGGACACGACGTCTATCAATGACATACATTTTACAAATACAAACACAACACAATCACAAGATATCAATTTACCATCCGAATTACTCATCGACGAGAACTTGAGTCAAACAAATCAACTGGGTTCATTATTTTCAATACATTCTGCACCAGTTTATGATGTTACATCAGCTAATATTACATCACCAACAAGACCAGTATCTCTTGTTGTACAAGCAACAGCAAATTCAACACCGGTAGTACCACCACACTTGTCACCAGAGACTATAGAAGACGAGGACAATGATAATTTATTAACAATATCAAGTTTAACTGCACGACCATTAATTGCAAAATCACGTGAAATACGTTCGTCTAAAAAATCATCTAATCGTGGTAAAAAAAATAAATTAACGAAAAATGAAAGATTAAAAAATGCTACTTATGCACCACTTGATGGTGGATATGGATGGGTTGTTGTTGGTGGTGCTTTTTTTGTTCAATTTTGGGTTGCTGGACTTGTTAAATCTTATGGGGTACTTTATGTAGAAGTTATGGAAACATTTAAGGATTCATCGGCTGCTGTTGCCTCTTGGATACCAGCTATTTTGTCGTGTCTATGCCTCGCTTTAGGTAAGTTTACTTCTTTTTATGACACTTAAAGTTTTTGTATGAAAAAAATATGTATGAGAACATATATGTGACATATATAAAAATCATACGACATATATGTGCTGCAAAAAATGTAATAATATACATATATTCAAAAATATATTTTGCGATATATATTCTTCATATTCATATATATATGCGTGTATACGTATATAAATTTCCATGCGAGATATCAGACATGTGAAAACTTTTTTTTTTTTTTGCAACAAATAAATTATTTTGGAGCAATAAGAAATATGCACGAGTAGCAAATTTAAGGAAATATTAGTGTAAATTTTTTAAAGATTTTTTAAAAATTAATTTATTTGTTTTAAAAAATCTGAAAAATCGTTCAGATGTGTACTAATTTTGTTCTAATTTTTTTTAGTGAGTCGTGAATTTCCGTCGATTTTTCTTTGAGAATATCACGAAAAATAATGAAGATACGTTTTTTTTGCCCTAATCTTCATTTGTAGAAAATTTCGAGAGCTACAACAAAAGAATTTCGCAAAATCACTATCTCGCTTAATTTCCGATATTCTCGAAAAAAATATTGAAAAAAAAAACATCATTTTTTTATGACTTTTTGAATGAGAACAGAGTATAATTCTGTACAATTGAAACCGCAATGCACGATTCTCTGATTATTTATCAAGGCAGTCTTTCATTATTTCATGAAAATGTGTCTGTCAGTATCTGTGCGCGTGACAGATAACGATACTAAAGGCTCCCTTTCATCACCTCTCATTCTGTTCACGTTTGCATCATCTTAAAAAAAAAAGGGAAGAAAATCAATTATTTCCTATTCATTTTTTATTCATTCCACCCAATAAACTGAATTGCCACTGCCAATTCACGAACTATTCCATCTCTTCATCAATTTATTTTCCAACCTTCGCCTTGAATTTCAGTATTTCAGGTCACTAGGTCACTATCACTCCATCTTTTCCCCTTTATTGTTCATCAATTTCTTTCAATTCTTTGGCAATGCCAAAAAAATTTTTTTTTTCCATTCCATAGAGAAATGAAATGGAGACAATTATTTTTATACTTTCAGCCCCTGTTACTAGTATGCTTTGTCAAAAGTACAGCTGCCGAACTGTTGTATTCATTGGTGGACTATTTTCTGCACTTGGTTTGACTATCAGCTACTTTGCGACAAGTTTGGTTCATCTATTTTTCACGTTTGGTGTATTGACAGGTTTGTGATTCATTTATTTCTTTGGTAACGTAAAGGCACCAGTTACCGGACGGTTGAGGTAATGATACCGGTTCATGGAAAAATTAGAATAAAATTATTAAAATGATAGAAAAATTTCAATTCAATGAATTAAACAATTTACTTGATTGCTATTTTAACATTTCACAAGTATTGAAAAATTAGATTTTTTCACTTGAATATTAATTATTAGTATATTTTGCTGCTGCGTCCGGAAACTGGGACTCGTCCGGTAACCGGGTCCATCATGATATTCATGAGAGAATGGAATAGGCAGGTTAACGAAACACAGTTTGTGATTGGATTTTTTCAAGATTTTTTTTTTTCAATTTAATTCAGAAAAAATAAAATTGGAGGAAAATAATTTTGGAACGATTTCAGAAAATGATGGAGATACGCCCTTCTAACTCGAACCTTGTTTTGTAGAGGATTTCAAGAGCTATGAAAAAGGGTTCAAGCAAAATCGCCTTATCTCGCTTATTTTCCGAAATATTCTCAAAAATCTACAAAAATATCCTTCTTTTAATCTTTTCCGATTTTTTTTCGCAGTGAACGCCATCACTAAAAATTCTGAAAAAATTCATAAAAACGCTTCAACATGTTTCCTCTATCGCCGATTTTTTTCAGTTTTTTTCGTCGAAGCTTTTACCCCCAAAAAATATCTAATTCCCTTTCTCTCCAAATGACTCAAAATTACCTGTATCTTCTTTTGCGAATGTCTCCAAAACAAGTGCCTCCACAAAAAAACTCATGAAAACCTTTTCTGTAGAAAATCTAATTTCCTACAAAAAAGGTCTCTTGACAAATTCTCCTAAACCCCATCATTTCCAAGATATCTTTACAATCACTCCTACAGACTTAAAACCTCGAATTATGCAATAGGAATTGGTGGTGGATTATCAACGACCCCAGGAATAATAATAGTCTCCCAGTACTTCGACAAGCATCGTGCCCTAGCAAATGGTATTTGTGTATCCGGAACAGCAGCTGGAAGTTTCGTATTTCCTCTTTTAATCGAGACATTAATAAGTTCCTTTGGATTTCACGGAACAATTCTCCTTCTCGGTGGTTGTATGTTACACGTTTGTGTATCTGCAACACTCTATCGACCACTTGAGGACAATCCATCGGCAATGGTAGTGCCAATTGATCAAGAGATCGTCGACAATATCCCAAATACACCACCAACTAAACAACAAAAATTAGAATTATTATTTGCAAATGATTCAACTGCACGACACAATTTGCTGAATGAATTGTTTCATAAAAATGATGTTACTGCTGTTGAAATGACTGACAGTGAAGAGGAAAAAGATATTATGGGCGAGGGAATGAGAATGAAGCCAATATCAAAGATAAGAAGCTCGAGTATACTTCACAGTGTTGAAGATTTATCGACTGATTCGACATGTGTTTACAAAGCAAGATCATCATTGAGATCACTTAGATCATCGGCAATTGCTGTTGCTGTTGCCTGTCCAGGAAATAAAAAACAGTTGGAAGAGCCAATTGATCTACCGAAAGAAGAGAAAAGACTCAATTTATCCCAGAGAATAGCACAGTACATTGACTTGAGTTTACTGAAAAATCCGCAGTTTATCATGATGTGCTTGTCCGTTACACTCATGAGCACTGGAAGTCCCTATATGCTTTACTATTTGCCAGCTTATGTTTATAATTCTGGATACACAAAGTCAGAGGCTGGTTATCTTGTTGCCATATCGGCTGCTATGGATCTCTGTGGAAGACTTGGACTTGGATGGTTCTCGGATCTTCAGCTCTTTGATAGGCGAAAAGGATACATTGGAAGGTAATTTTGTTAATTTTCAATTGAAATGTTAGACAGATGAATAAATATTAGAAGTCATCCTTTACAATTATTTCCTAAAATCGTGACGTTTCGTTTCTGATTAGAAGTCTTGTGTACTACAATGAAAAACTCACTTTTATAGGTACTATTATTTATTGATACAGCTTAAACTATTTAAATTACTCGTGAAATGTGATTCTAATGAATGACAATGATGTTATAAGTATCGTTACGTTACAGAGATTCGTTACTAACTATAACTCAATTTTGGTGATCGAGGGGTATTCATCCCAGGGTTGGAAAGTAGTGGGAGAAACTCTTATTCTAGGAGTTTCTTGGGTTTTTTCCTTTAATGTTATTTATTTAGTATGTTCGGGAATGAATTTTATGATAGGAAAATTTTGGGATGGATTAAGATGTTTTGGGGACCTTGGGTCAGTTCATTTGAGGACCCAGGTGATGGAAGGATGGATTAAGACTTCGGGCGGACGAACAGACGGGCAAGGGATTAATAATCATAAATGACGCCGAAGATAAGCGTTGTACATCACAATATGAACATAGGTAATGGACTACATATTAGGAAAAATAATACAATGTGGTAGGTTACACAACAGAAGTTCCTTCAGGCTATTTAGATCTGTTCTTCAAGTTTAATATTATTATGACAATTTACATTCATCTAAAGAGCCTGAAGAAGCTCCTAATCAGAAGCAAAACGTCGCGATTTCAGGAAATAAATGTGAAGATTGACTTCTACTATTTATTCATCTGTCCAATATCCCAATTAACCTCAAAATTCAATATTCATCATCATGGATGACAAGAAAAATAGAAAGTAACTTTTTGATTTCGATTGTTTCTTGAGGATACCTAGGAAATTTTTTTTTGATATAATTCTATCTAATTAGATAGAATCTAATTCCATCTAATTAGATCTGCAATCATACTTCGGTAGATATGACGTCATATCTGTGGAGATATAGGCAGATCTGACGAGATCTGATAACCTCACAACGAAATGGGCAAGATCTGAATCAGATATAATTATATATTGTCAGCTTAGAGTTAAAGGGGCGTAAGTGCTATGCTTATACATAGCACTTACATCACTTTGTTTCTAAGGCAACGATATATTTAGATTTTGGTAGATCTGAGAAATTAATAGAATTGGGTCTGATCAGATCGAGAAAGCGCCAAACGATCGAAAAAGCTATAAACATGAAATAGAAAATGAGTGTATTAAATTTTAGAATTTTGCTGATAAATCGCAATATCTTTCTTTTTTTGGTTATTTCATTGTAATCAACAATATCTCAGAAACTAATGAAGATACATCCTATTTACTGAAATACTTTTTTGCAGCGAATTTCAAGAGCTACAAAAAACGATTTTGAATCGCCTATTGTTTTCAGGATTTTCTCGAAAAACAATTGTTAAAAATTGTTCTATCCCCTTTAACCTCTTCACTACTTAATTGCTAATTTATTTTTACAGTATCGTTGGAGCAGGAGTCGCAGTTCTTGCAATTCCAGCAGCTCACTCATTCTACGTTCTCGCCTGTTCTGTAGGAATGTATGGTCTATGTCTTGGCTGCTGGTTTCTTCTGGTTCCAGTATTGCTGGCTGATCAATATGGCGTTGACAAAATATCATCGAGTTATGGCCTTGTCAGAATGTTCCAAAGTGTTGGAGCTATCTCAATTCCACCTCTTGCAGGTGAGTTTTCATTTAAAAATATTTTCAATCAAGTTTTTTTTTTTCTCAAAGTCCAACTGAATTGTAAAGTTTAGAAAATCAATAGTGAAACAGCTGGAAATTTTATGTTTCTGCACGTGGAGTTGAAACGAATTTTTTTCGAAGCAAGTATTGATCCTGGAAAGTTGCTGAAGCAGTGAATCCAATGGGAAAACTTTTATTTCTCCGGAGAATGAGAGATAAAACAATCAATTCATTTATTTTGATTTGGTGATGATTTTTCTGGAATATTCTGGACATAAGAAAAATTAGGGAAATTTTTGTAGAAATCTGTTTTTTGAAAAGATCTCTGAAACTGTGGAGTTTACGAGGATTTGCCAAGAGCCTTTTTTTATAGAAAATTAAGTTCTCTACAAAAAAGGTTTCTTGTGATTTTTCTTTACACCTACTCGTTCCAGAGATATTCATAGAAAAATCAACGGGGAGTCAATCAGGGAAAACCCGTACAAATGCGCAATTAAATTAAGTGGAGAAGTTTCCTTTCATTCTATATTCGCAGAAGCCTCTGGAATTCACATTGATCAACACCTATACTTTTTTTTTCAATCACAAAACACAAGTTTTTTTTATATCAAACGTTGCTTATCTTCATTGAAAATTTTTGTGCATTGAAGATGCAGTGAAGTTCATTCTCTGCAAGAAGAAAATATTTCGGAAAGTAAGCGAGATAGGGCGATTTTATCCTGATATTTTTTTATCGCGAGATTGCGCAATCTTACTCGAATCCTTTTCGCCAGGAAATTCGAAGAGCTACAAAAAAGGATTCGGACAGAATCGCACTATCTCGCTCAAGCTCCAAGATATTCTTGAAGAAATAGTGACAGGAAAATTCATTCATTTTGTTTTTTATCTTTCAAATTATCTTGATGACCATTCTGAATCGAATATCCTGGAAACTAAACGAGATAACGCAATTTTATCTCCATTTTTTTTGTAGAAAATTTAAAGAACTACAAAATAGGATCAGAGCAGATCGCCCTATTTCACTTAATCGCCGGTATATTCTCAAAAAAATAAAAAAAAATTGACTTATTCCGTTTTAACTTCCCGATGTTGTATAAAATCAGCTTTCCCTTTTTCCTCCCCAACTAAAATGCCAATGTTGCATAATATTGCGCATTTACGATCAAGTTTACCCAGCGGTATGATGTTCAACTAGTGACATTATTACGCTGTTTCCCTTTGTCCCCTGTGGTTTCTATCGTTCATTTGCCTGATGCACCACCTAACAATACAACGAAGAAATGGCTTTATGAACCTTTTCAACTTCGAAATGTACCAAATAACAGCTCAAATACCCAAATAACCAGCAGAAAATCTGGCCCTAAAATATGATGAAATCAATAGAAATATTTGAAATACTCGGCTTCCACGCTCATAGGCTTTTTTATTCAAATTAGCCAACTTTAGGCGAGAGGTCCAATTTCGATTGATTTTTTTCACCATCAAAAATTGATTAATTCGAAACAATGATGATTGTATTCGAAAGTACATTGTTTTATCTAGAAAAAACCTCATGACATAAATTCCGAGAAAAAAGCATAGTTTTTGAGATATAGAATTTAGATAATGGAGTGGGGTCAATTTGACTCCGCGTATGCTTCGGAGTTCTGTTCGTAGATGTGTACTCCGAAAATTAATAAAAACAAAAAAAAACATCGCAACAGTTTCACCAAAGCATGTCGCATAACGACTTTTTTGTCAACTAGACTGGCCACCCAAAGCGCTCTACAAATTTTTCAATTGTTTTTAATTAATTTAAATTATTTAGGCAAATTTTTACACTGACCCATTTTGATATGTTGCTCAGAAATTTTTTTTTAACTCAACCATATTTTCTTCCAACTGTTCCGTATTATTTGAATTTGAACAATCAAATTAAGTGAATTGTTTGATCACTTCATGGGGGATTCGCTGCCGTGTTATTTTGACTGCGACGTTGCCGAATTCTCTCTACACTGCCCGAGCGCGTTTACTGAGTTTTTGGCAACATCGCTCACTGAAATATTTCATTTAGCATTGAAAGAATTCCACCAGCCCCTAGAATTCATTTTATTCCTCCATAAAATTTGCAGATTATGTAATTTAGAAACTATGATAGTTTGTCACACATTTCAATGAACAAAGTTGATTTTTTCCAGAATTTTACGTTAAGCCAATTGATTATGGAAAAATAAAAACGGTAGAGCGCGGTAAATGCCTCATAGAAGGACCAGTCTCGTCAGAAAAAGCCTGAAATAGTCAGGGAATTCAAAATTTCTGGAATAATCAGGGAAAAATCAGGGAATTTTAATCTTAGTCAGGGAAATTCGTAGTTTATTGTTGATTATCCCCATATTTTTTAAAATTTATAGATATTTAATCGAAAAAAATTGAACTTTTCGATTAGTTCGAAATCTGCAAAAAAGCTAACAGAAAATCACAGTTCTAAAAATTGAACGCATTTTCGAATAATTTTTTTTGTAGGTCCTGAAATTTTATTTTTAGTCAGGGAAAAGTCAGGATATTTTGAAATTAGTTTTCAGTCGCCACCCTGTCTACGGTTAATCTCCAATCACTTAGATCACTGATCCATCAGTTGTTTATTGTTGAAATTGTAATTTCCCTAATTGTAACTAGGCCTTGTTAAAAAAAAATAAGCACTTTGAAAAAAAACACCTGACAATTCCACTGTGTCTAATAATTCTGGATGAGTCAGGAGGGTTGGAAGAATTGAGGCGATCGATAGACTACATATAACGAGAGCATCCACGTGGTTATCCCAGCTAGAAGGCTTGCTCTTGATTACATATTATGCAATTTGAAGGCAATAGCAAAATACTCAATTACTCTGTCTCCAACTATTACGTCACTCGTATTATTCTCGTGAAATTGAATTTTCGTTCATGACAGTGATTTCAATTTTAGATAAAATCTTTTAACCAATTAATGATTTTTTAACGTAAAAATTGGTGATTATTCCATTTTTTTAATTTTTTATAAACACTTTTATAAACACAATTTTCGCTATCTCGCTTAATTTCCGAGATATTTTTTACAAAATAAATATTTCAAAAATCGACTTATTTTGACTCTTCAAAACTGATCTTTCATTTCTCTTAAGGTAGTTACATACCTACACGAATTCAAATATCAAAATCTGAAATAAATTTCAACTGAAAGTTTATTCGCATTTAAACTATCTTGTGAAATTTCTGACTAATTGACCGTTTCGTTTGGTCAATGATAAATAAAAACGAAATAAAAATTACACGGTGTCTTATGGACTAATGCAGGCTCCTGCTCTTTTAGGTTAGGCAAAAGATTAGAATCTGGAAAATGTCTTTAAAAAAAGGAAGAATAAAAATAAAAATTTACGATCCAATATGGTAATTATTGACCGTCTCATAACTTCGTAGTAAATGATTGTTTTTCGGTTTTGGCAAATATGTGAATACGCTAATGAAACTTTCTTTTTTTCCCAAAAACTTCCTATTTTTTTAAACGAAAAACCATCAAAACAATAGTGTCTGATCCGATTTTTTTTTTCAAACTGCCGCCATTTTTCCAATTTCGAGGAAAAATTAAAGAAACCTTCATCAGGCGATAGCTCTATCTATTACGACTAATAATCTTTTTGGAAAATTTGTTTCCGACAAGATTTACGACTCCTAGCGTGCACAGCATCGAGACACTTTTTTTTATTTTTTTTTTATTTTCAACGTTTAAGAAATCTGTGAACAACCAATAAAAATAATGTAAAAAAAATTTGTTTCTACTCTCTATGAGTCTATTCATTTGCGGTCAAAAAAATTAGCCTGATCAGAGCATTCTAACTGTAAGAAAAAAATTCGCGAAAATGAGCACTTTTTTTGGCCGTCACACTGGAACGACCCCTTAAATACCAAGAAAAAGGTGTTTTATCATAAATATTTATTTTTACGTTATTTTTCTATTCATTTCTTGCTTGACACTGAACGACTAGTGCGAAGAAGTAGAGAACTACTGTAATTGTAACGAAATCCGATAAAATTTCTCGCATGAATGAGTCGTGGAGAATATTCCCGAAGCGTCCAAACAGTCGTTGCATTGAGGAAGCCTACGGGTCAATAAAACCAAGCATACATAAGCAACCAATTGGTGCTATCTGTGCTAGGCTGTATTTTATTTTTTTTTAGCTTTCATTTCCTAGAAGACTCCATCGATTTTACCCACAATGAATACGTATTTTTCACTCTTTGTCATTTATTCATTCCATTCACTGCCAAAATGATAAGAATTAACGAATAGTTTTCAACGTTTTTAAATAAATTTTTTGTAGAGAATTTCAAATGCTGCCAAAAAAAGCTTGGGTAGAATCGCTCTATCTCGCTTTGTTTCCAAGATACATTCTTAAAAAAATAAATGATGAGAAAATAGATTCTTCTTATTTTTCCGAAAATTTTAAGATTTATTGACTTTCAAGCGAAAATTCAGTTCAATTGTCCTCAACTCGATACTAATGACATCATTTTCTATCATATTATCTTGAAAATCAATGGAATCAAGTGAAGTAAGGGACATTTAATTCACTGCAGTACCTAGAAGAGCTAAGTCACATTTTCAATTAATTTTTATAGAGAAGAGTAAAAAAAAAATTGAGTGATCGTTAATGCAAAGGTACATATTGCCTCTGAGGATAATTTAATCCATTTTGCACTACCCTCAGTATCTTAGAGCTTTCAACGATGCAACAATATGCAGAACGCATCTCCATCGTAACGGAAATCAATATCAAGTATAAATGATAACATGATATTCCTCGTGGAAGTTCGCGCATTATTCCTGTGAATAAAACCTTGATCATTTTTTTTACTTCAAGGTAGTTTGATCACTACACGAATTTGAGGAGATTCAAGTAGCAGGTTCGAATTATCTCCTTTTTTTTCTGTCAAATTTTCATAATTATTGTAACTATCTCGATTTTGTAACATTTCTTTCGATATTCAAGTTTCATTCAATGATGTTCAAGTTTCTTCACAAATTCTGATAAACCGGTTGAGGATGTTCTACAGGTATTTTTGAGAAATTAAAAGAAAATGAGAATGTCATGATTTTTCTTTTTTACATTCTTCAAAGGATCAAGAACCTATATAAAAAAATTTGATTTTTTTTTCATACCACGTGAGAGAGTTCTAATTTTTTTTTCAATGTTGAAAAAAACATTGTTCAACATTTTTCGTATGGGACATTCTTAAAATTGTATGAAACTTTTCGAATAATTGTAAAATTCAATCAAACTCTGGATATGGGTTGAAGATTACTTGACAGATAAATGTTATTTTTTTATTCGATGATTAAAACGATGATTGGCATTGAAATTAATAGAAAACCATGAAAAATTATCACTAGCGTGTAAGTGCTGCCAATTTGTGTCGCCAGAATTTCCTAGAATGCCACGCTTTTTCCAAAATAATTCGCAAACTAATTAAATAGAGAATAAAAAAAATATCTGTGAAATGTAATGATAATAATATAATATTTGAACACCAGCAGTGTTTCATAATTCTCTGAAAATGATTTCAATGAGAAATTTAAGAACTCATTCTTTTATGTTCAGGGATTGGAACACTGACGAAATTACAAATACAATACCTGTGAAACATCCTTAATTCCCGCAATGTCCAATGAATTTTCATAAAATAAAAAATTTCCCTTTCAAATTTTTTTGCACTTCCCATTTCCCTTTTCAGGAACGATAACACTAATTACCCCATATCCTTCAGAATTTCCCACATTTTGCCAAAAGCCCCTCTCAGGTAACATAAACTCATTTACCTCTACCACTTTACTATCAAATTCTCATTAAAGTCCTGGATGATTCTATCTCCGCAAAACTTTTCTTTTCCCCCGACCAAAAAGCCTTGCTACAAGGTCAAGGATCCGACAATTATCGCCATCGACACGATGAAAGCTCTCTTTGATTTAAGATAGTGGTAATTTAAAAATTCTCACAATTTTATTATTTCAAAGGAAATTCCACTTTTTTTCTCCTTTCTCGGTCGAAGAAGAAAAGAAACAAGTGGATAATGGTATTGCTTCTCAACTGATATAGCTTTTTCCGCTAATACTTTAGCAATATGCTTCCGAATGGAAGTGACACAGCTTTTTTGAAACCATCATCAAAATATCAAATTTTGCAAAATTCACTAAAACGTCGATAATTCAAGAAATAATCATGCAAATAAGCTCAAAATTGATAGGCATCTAATTGATACAACTCTCGAGATAATATATGAGTATAAATAACATCAGTTGAATAGTTTTCAGAAATTTCATTAAAAACTGATTTTCGAAAAATAGACATATCTCAAAAAGTACTGATCGGATTCTCTTCAAATAAAGCTTAAAAAATAGACTTCGTCGAGAGGAAGTTTTCCAGAAAATATGGAATTTTTCTAGGAAACCGTTCTGCTGCAATTGAGACTTTTATGCACACACAGACATACGCTAAAAATATCATTTTCTCTGTATTTAGATCATTTTAAGTATCTTCTATCAAAAAAATTACAATCGAAAATTCTGTTGATGACATAGCTTCCATTCGGAAGCAAAAAAAGGACAATTATTTTGTAGCAGATTTTCGACACGATAAAAGCTTTCTTTGATTCAAAATAGTGCTAATTTAAAAATTCTCACAATTTTATTACTCCACAAGAAATACCACTTTTTTCTCCTTTCTCAGTTGAAGAAATAAAAAAAAAAGAACAATCATTTCGTAGCAGATAACGTAAATCTGTGTCAAGGTGAATCAAATAAAGGAAACGCCTACACTAATTCCGCAGAGATACGTAACTCTAAGTCATCGCAAGGTTCTCAATGCAAAGCTCTCGATTGTTCCAATTCAATAGTAAAGATCAGGATAATTTTGAAAAAATTTGGTCTTTTAGTTTCTTGAGGATATTTCGGAAACTGAAAGAGATGGAGCAATTTCACCAGAATTTTTTCTAGTAACTTTTGAAATTTTTGATCAAAAAAATTAGAACAAAATCGCCCTATCTCTCTTAGTTTCCGGAATATTCCATTGAAAATTACCGAAAAATTGACGTCAATAATGAAATCTTTAGAAATTGCAGATTATTTTGAGAATATTTCAGAAACTAATTCACATGAACCCTTTTTGTGCCGATTTTTCTTTTGTAGTTCGTCACTGTTAAAAATTTGCCGCTGAATTTTCCGTGCAAAATCCCGAAAATTTCTAACAAGTCACATTTCTACTGAAATTCCAGATAATTACGTCATTGAAAAATGAACACATCATCGATTTTCAAATAATGTCGGGCCTGAAAATCAATGAAATTTGTAAATTTCAGTTTAATTGTTTCTTAAAAAATTATTAAAAATAGGAAAATTCAAAAAAAAAATTGAAAATTAAAGTCATTTTGATTCTGAATATTCATGTTCAGTTGAAAATTCAAGTAATTTGCAGAATTTCCGTCTCAATTCTACTTAAGACTCATAGATTCCTTTGAATTTCCTCTGAAACTCACAGATTTCATAACCATCTTCTCATTGAAAAAAAAATTCAATATCACGTTTATGAAAATTCTCATCAAATTGTCTATGAAATTTCCATTTTTTTCTAACAGTGTTGTAATTTTCTACAGAAAAGGAGAATGGCAAGAATGCACTGTCTCGCTTTGTTTCCAATTTATTCGGCTGAGAATGATCAGAAAATCAATTTTAATAATGAAACCCTTCAAAATGCAGATTATTTCAGGAATATCTTTAGAAACTAATGGAGATCTGCTCTTTTTGCCTTTATTCTTTTTCATAGCTCTTGACAATTCTCTACAATTTGAGGCTCTCCAAAAAGCCTGAAAGTGTGTAGAAATTGTATATTTTTTGAGATATTCCTAAGATAGAGTTCATAATGTTCAAAAATATTTTCAATTCACTAATAAAGTGTGAAGCCATTGTTTCCATCGATAACTTCTCTACATCGTTCAGTTAAAAATGATGTAAAAAGAGGCGTTGAGTAGTGTTGATTACACTTTTTTTCCGCGTATACGTTCATTTTATGCTTCATTTTCTGCCTGAAAGCCCATTTCATTACTTGAGTTATTGAGTAGAGTATTTGCATTTCATTTAGTTGATGAAAAGTCGATTGCAATTTGCGTTTGTTGAATCAAATCGAACAGATAATTCAACTATACTTGATTATTCCCCGTTACTCGAGGTATAATTATCCACTTTGTCATGGTAATTACAAGGGATTTAATTATAGAGATGAAACGAGATAAGTTGATTTTGATTAGGAATTAACGCAAAAAAAGAGTGAAACAGGATAAAATTTTGTGATAATTCTCAATAAAGTGTCCTGAAAACTACGCAAGATAGTGCAATTTTAGACGAAATCTTTTTTATATAAGATTTTTAAGAGCTACGAAAGAGGATTCATGCAAAAATCGCTCTATCTCGCTCAGTTTCCGGAATATCTTTGAGAAAAAAATGACGAAAAAATGGACTTTTTCAGTTTTTTTTTACTGTTCGACGTATTTTTGTGATCAATTTTGATGAAATCACTAGGAAAATGAGAGAAACAACCCAATTTTACAAGAAACATATTTATTTGTAGAAAATTCAATTTTCTCAAAAAAAAAGTCTCTTGACAAATCCCCCGTAAAAGAATGAAATAATTAAAAAAATGTGTTTGATATTTGATATTTATTGATGAGACTCCAGGCTAGAAAGCCCATCGGAGCCATTTAAACAGTAAAAGTTACATTGAAATATAAGTTATCACATTGAGTTAATAAAATAATTTTACATATTGCATTGAAATTTACATAAGAAGCAAAGCTAAAAAAAGAAAAATGAAAAGGTAAAAAGGTATCACAGGCAAAATGGAAGTTCTTTAATACATAGCTAATTAAATTTGCATCTAGAAATCTTAAAATTGATATAAAATAATATTTCTATTAGTTAATTAATTAATCACTGCACTATTTCTTTCTTTGGCCATTAAAAACTGAAAACATAGTTTATTGAAAATTTCTGTTGACTCTGCAGAAGTAATATTTTGAGGTATTCGTTCCAGAAGAGCGTTGCTTTCACAAGGAAAGAATTTTGATGTGATGATAATCTTGTTTGTTAAGATTTTTGTGGATATTCCCTAAATAAGTACATTTAGAGCAAAATATCAGGACAACTTTTTTGGTCAAAATTTAATTCACTACAAAATAGATTTCTTGATATTTTACCCTAAGCCCACTCGTTGTCGAGATATTCTTCGAAATAATAATCATAATAGGGGAAGGTGGAGTAAAATGGAAACTCCAATTGAACGGTTTGAGATAGAAATTTTCTAATGATTCCATTAGAAAGCTGACGAAATTTAATCCGCAAAATATGTGTCAAAATTTTTCTTTTCAATTTTTGGAAAGATTTACTTTTCTGACTAAGTTTTGAAGGGGTTTCCCTTTTGAAAATCGAAAAAATTCACATTTTCGGCGTTATTTCCAGCTTAGTTGGTCGTAGCGATCTGGGGTTGATCTCAAATGAAAGGTGTGCTTATTTCTCATCGATTTATGTAGTTCAAATTTGTTTAAATCAATTTTTCAAATATTCATAGATTATTCCCGGAAAATCAGTTTTCGCCGTATAAGTGGTAAAAATCCTGTGGGTTACTGACCTGCCTAGGATGACCAGCAGTTAAAAGATCAGTTTATTTGATCATATCGAGAGTAATCTTTTTGCTAAACGACGCTCATTTCAATTAACTTACGTACGTGAATTATCAGTAAATTCAGTGTTATTAATTATCAATTAATAAAGACAATTATCGTGAAAGTAATTCCAGTTAATTACTATTAACTTCATTAATATCTAGACCGACTCACAACCGGCTATTGAAAATTATCAGTGAGACAACTATTAGACAATTATCATTTTTTATCAAACGTGTAAATACTGTGAATACCCTGGTGGAAATTTGGCTGTCATTTACTGACAGATTTCATCAGAATCTGTCAAATAAATCCATCAGAATCTTACAAAAGATGACAATTTCTGATAAAACTTGATATGTTTTGACAAAGAATGTCGAAAGCCACATATTCTTTAAATTTCTGATAGAATCTTGTGTTTTCTGATCGGAAATTCGGACAGTTTGTCAGAATATGACAGAATCTTTCATACAATATTTAGTAACGAAGTCTGTCAATATTTCTTAGAATTTCCTATTTTCTGGAAAATAGATGACATAAAATCTCAGAGAATGATGAATTCTGTCCGTTCTTGAAAGATTCTAACATTTGATGACAAAAAAACTCATGTTCTGAGAATATCTGACAATTTCGTCCAGGTTAATAGGATACAGGTTCTGTGTGAACAGTGAATGGAAGTCTTATTGGAGCCAGATGAAATGGTCTAAATATTTGAATGATTTTGATCTTCATTGAATACTTTTACGATCCCAGTAATAAGTTATTTCCTTTTATAGTAACGAAGTAACTGTAACAGAACTTTTTCTTATAATAACTAGTCGTACACTGCCATTTGTTGACTAAGTTGGCATAGTGAAAAACTTGATAGTTTTCGAAAAAGAACTTAAACGAGTTGTAATATTCTCAACAGAATCACAACTTCATGACGTCGTCACCGTAGTGACGAGAGTGAGTCAAAAGAGCGTGAACAATATAATTATGATGCTTGTGAAATACCTAGATCATTCGAATTTTTAACAGAATCTGAAATTTTCTGACGATAGAACATCACATTTGTTGACATTAATTATTAGATTCTAACAGAATCGGACATTTTTCGATAGCATAATTGCCGATAGTTATCGACAGAAATCATTCATTTTTTCTTATGAATTCCGAGAGATAATCGCATTTTATGATGAAAATTCAACAGAAATCTTGTGCAAATCTTGAGCAAAAAAACAAATTTTCTCATTTTTCCAATGGAATCATGGAAAAAACCTATCCCCAATATTCCCATTCATTTCGAGTAATTTTCATAGTATAAAATGATAAAATCAACCCGTGTCCGTTTTTACCCCTCGTGTCCATTTCACCCCCCCTTTCCCTCATAATAATAACAATAATAATAGTCAACAATATCTGAAAACTTTTTTTGTGTTACTGTATAACTTCATGGAAGTTTTTGCCTCAATTTCTGAATATTTATACAAAAATATAAAACATGTTCTAATCAGTAGCAAAACATAATATAATAAAAATGTGTAATTTTTACAAATAATTTGTAAATTTCATTGATATATTTTGTATTTTTCAAGAATAAATATTAACATTAACATTAATTTAATTGATTTATTAATGATTTCAGGTTATCTCAGGGATGTAACAGGAAGTTACTCAGTTTGTTTTCTCTGCATGGGCACATGCATGGTCCTCGGTGGAATTCCTCTACTTGTTGTCCCAAGTGAAACACGAAAAGCAACTGAATTGACTGTAAATGTACCAGCAGAATCTAAGACAAAAGAAACATCGCAAACAGCCAAAGAATAGTTGAATTTTGAGAAGAAAAAAAAAAACATCAAGAAAAAATAGAAGGGCATAAAGAGATTAAATGAGATATGAGAGGATAAATAATTATTTAACAAGATTTATGGTGCGAGGAAGTGTTGCTTGATTATTACAAGAGCTTTTGAAATAAGTGCACAGCTTCGAGATGGTATTTTTTCTTTTTTTTTTAAATTTAAAATATAAAAAAAATTTCTCTTCTTTTTTTTCTGATGAAAAAATTCACGAGTAATTCGTTGAAATTGTGCACCAGACTGTGATTGCAGAATTTATGAAGAGGAATATTGTAATTTTCGTATCTTCTTGAATTAATCGGAGACACAAGAGAGTACAAGGAATTGAGCTAATGTTCATTCCAAAATACAAAAACGTAAAAAATTAAATTAATTGAAGGCATTATTTTTAGGATTGAAGTTTAGGAGAATAAGTTGCACACTTAGAAGAAAATAGTGATAAAAATTATGAAATATTGATGTCATTTATCCTGAGCAAATATTTTTTTGGAAATATTTGAAAAAATTGTTGAATTACTGAATTTAAAACAGTTTAAATAGTTGAATTGACTAAATTCTGTAAATTCAAGAGCTTTTTAATTATATCAAAAAAATATTCGCTAAAGAATAATTGCGTCAATATTCCATACTTTTTACCACTTTTTTTTTCAGTGCAGAATTACGTGTACCTTTTTTTGGAAATATCTTGAAAACG
This sequence comes from Aleiodes leptofemur, assembly GCA_963942555.1. Taxonomy (NCBI): domain Eukaryota; kingdom Metazoa; phylum Arthropoda; class Insecta; order Hymenoptera; family Braconidae; genus Aleiodes; species Aleiodes leptofemur. Next base: position 4,378,497 of record OZ012623.1, on the reverse strand, counting down.
AGAATATTTAGAGGAAAAATTGTTTTTTTTTGTAGAAATTCAATTTTCTACAAATAAAGGTCTCCTGATAATTCCGTCTAAAATCACTTGCTTCAGAGATATTCGTGATAGAATGTACACGAAATTTTTATGGCTTTTCTTCCATAACTTCATTTGCTGAAGTAAAAAGTCGGGAATGAGAGGAATTTAGAGGAAATAATTGAAACTAATTATTTTGTGATTTTTTTGCGACAAATTTCTTCATGAAAATAATTGTGACGTAAATTACAAGGAAACTTACATAATAATACGTTAGGTAAAAAACGTATCGAGTTGAGTAAAATTTATTTTAGAATTTATGTCAGGAATATCTTGAAATTAAATAGAGATAATGAATTTTTTGTACAGCTTTGTTTGTACATCTCATTCCGTTCTACAAAAAAAGTTTCTACAAAAATGTTCGTATCTCCATATTAGTTCTCGAGATATTACGGAAAAACTTAATTCCAACTTTCGAAAATCAAGAAATTGTGAAACTCACTAAAGAATTAATCAATTATCGATGATATTCTAGGTCACGAAGTGACGTAAACAAGTAAATTCGATTTGAACTTAGCCGCATGATGAACTTGAATTAAATCAATGACAGCTAATTCATCCAAATGTCAAATTGTTTAAAGTATCACCAATAATTTTTCATTCACAATTTCCTGAAGAAAGTTGACCTTGATTGTACTTTATTCAATATTTAATTTCAGAGGAATTTATTTAATGTGAGTAGTGTAAAGAAAAGGTCGCAAAGAAATTAATGCAATTTTTTTTTATTCTCATTTCCTTAGCGAAGAGGTAAAGTGTGATAATTCTGTTTTTTAATCACTTTATTCCAATTATTCTAATACTTGATAAAAAATAAAGATAACAGAGATAAGTCGATTCTCTTTTTATCTCTTCGCTGATGATTTCTTTCATCATTCCTGGCTTATTGAAGCAATTAATTTTATTTTCATGGGAAATTGAGTTTTTTTTTTCTTAATGTGTGAATTTCAGAATAATTTAATGATTATATTGTTTAGTCGAGTAATTAATTTATCGATAAATTATGATAATTCATTTTTTGTTATGGTTTTTAATTAATAAAAAAAATTAAATAGTACATTTTCGAGATTTAATTACACCTGCTATTGTCGAATCATTGATTCAGAAATAAAGAGGTAGGGGAGAAGGGGGTCAATTGAACCATGGGGCAATTGAACCAGTCAATTGAAAAATAGGAAAGAATTTTTGGAAAAAGTGCCCTCTCAGAATGAGCTCTCAATATATCAACCCTTGATGTGCCCAAAATTTGAAAACATTATAACTGTTCAATTTTTGAAAATTCCCATTTTTATGATTGTGGGCATGCAAATTTTTTCTTCAACTCTCGACGAAATTTTTAATAAAATTCTCCTCTTCAAATATTATCATGGAGTATCAATTTTAATGTCTCAATATAACTATATTTCATCACTTTGAACTCGATTTATACAGAAATAATTATGTAATAATTTTGAATGCGCTAATTACCGCCACTAAAACACATGAGGTCAATCGAACCATAAACAAAAATTATTTATTTCTAAAAATGGTATTCGAAAAAAATTGTGAAAGAATTTTTGGTTCAATTGACCCCCTTCTCCCCTAAAGAGGTAAAAAAGTAGAATATTTTTACGTGAACCAAAAAATTATTAAAAAATAAAGGAGAGCTGTTTATTGATATTTTATTTGCTTTGTTTTCTACGAAGAAAAAATTTCATTCATTAATCGAAACGTGTTTATATGAAACACGCTCTTCGTTCTCCTCTTTCCAATTTTTCAGCTCAAAAGAGGTGAACAGCTGTTCATTTTCATTTGCATTTTTTTTTAGCAAAAGGTCTGAATTATTGCTTGGAGAAAAAAATCATTATTTCAATTATTCTGTTCAATTTTTTTGACTTTTCAAGATTTATTTCCGAATTTATAATACATTTCTAAAATTTCCTATAGTTGCATTTTTCGCAAATCGTGAAATACATGTAGAAAATGAGAAGACAATCTTAAATGTGAGGAATTTGACATTGAAGCTTATCATAGAATTTATCAAGCGTTTTCCACAGAACATTTTTTATTTAATGTCGAAATTAAGGAAGCCAACTTGATTTTTTTGAAGAAAATCGAAAGGCTAATGGAATATCAATAAAGGACTGTCTTTTATTTCCTAATAATTTTTTCATTCAAGTGAAAATCTCCTCATCATATTTCTCAATTTACTAATTAATTTTTAGTTTCAGCATACATCGGTCGAAGTTTTTAAAGAAAATAGATGTTGATTTCTTTAATTTCCATGTTAAATAAAAATATTATATGGAAAAAACTAGAGGTGAGCAAATAATTCAAAACGACGGATAATTCGAAGCGATTCGAAATTCGAATATTCGATTTGAAATTCGAAATTCGAATATTTGATTTGAAATTCGAATATTTCTATTCGAAATTCGAAAAATTCGATTTCCAATTCGAAAATTCCTTTAAAGGGGTTTGGGGAGTTATCTCCAAAATATGGAATCATTTTGAGAATCATACAGGATGTTCCTAATGTCATCATTATTATGTAGTATTCTTTTTCAAAATTTTCATGTATTTAGTTTTAGACTCATTAAAAGTCAAAATTGCTTTTTATGCATGGGCTCTTGTGCATAAAAGCTGTCATAGCAGGAGACCTTTGTTACCACCTGAGTTGATAGCGCAGATCGATGCTAAACCAAGTTTGATGCATAAGAGCCCACGTATGAAATGCAATTTTGACTTTTAATTAGTCTAAAACTAAATACATGAAAATTTTGAAAAAAAATACTACATAATAATGATGACATTAGGAACGTCTTATATTATTCTCAAAATGATTCCATAGTTTGGAGATAACTTCCCAAACCCCGTAACGGACTCGTTGTGGGGCTATTGATCGTTGGTTGTGTACCCATATCAATATGTCCACTCAATCGATTTTTCATCGGTCATTCCCAGGTAGAAATGTGTCTTGCATCTGTAAGACTCAGCATTGGCGCAAAGTGGATAACGCAATGTTGTGAAATGCAAGATTGGCACAACCATGGTTCCTCCATCCGCAGTCAGATTAGCTACGACCATATTTGAGTAACCTTGCTACAGGGTTGCCCTAGAGCAGCGCACCCAAGGCTTACTTTTGAATGTCAGTTCTAGCTTGGGCCAAGCTTACTCGTGTCAGAAATGATAGTCTGATAACAAGAGTTTTACTTCTTTACCGAGAAATTTCCGAGAAATTGGCAAAAAAAGTCATTTTTGGGGTGGTTTTGATTTTGCTTACCCCTCTGCCATCCTTTCGGGATTTTTAAATCAGAGATAGTTGAAATATAGATCAAAATCAATTCATTAGAAGAAAAAATTAAGCGCATATGCGAGTGAAAAATTAAAACTTCATTTGACTAATATTTTATGTAAATTCATGAAAGATAATAAATGAAAGATTGAAGAATATTGAAAAATTCTGGAAAATGAGAAAATTCGGTACTCCCCAAAACCAGACCTGGGCATATTTCAGGTAGTCGGGAGCTCCGCGCTTTGATCCCATTACCACTCCTTCTGCCTGAAGCTTAATCCGGTCATAAACCGTAACCCCCTCCAATTCTTCAATTGAAAATGTTTCGGTGCGACGACATTTTGGAAAAGGAGCTGAGTGCGAGTACGCGCATAATTTCAAGTTTTTTTAGATATATTTCCATTCAACGCGCGTAAAAAACTCATGATAGTTGTGCTATCTCGCTGAATTCAAAAGATATCCTCCGAGAAATGGTGGCAAGGAATTATTCAACTTTTTTTTAATTCAACGATGTTATTTTCTAATTATAATTTTGCTTACTCTTGGCTAACATTTTATCAATGCTACTCAATGGAAATCACATATGCAAAATTCTCCCCCCCCCCCCTCCCACCTCCCCCAATCACATGCTTCATTAACCGAAGCTTGTTATTGGTTCGCAAGCACTGATTTGGGGATGAGCAATTACAATTTTGAGGATTTTTAGTTAAATAGGGGGTAACTCTCTCTAATAATTGAAAAAGAAGCATCTTCTCCGCAATCTTTGTCTCTGTCTTACATAAATCTTCAGAAAAGAAGGAAAGAAGATATATATTCAGCAATTCCTCCCAATTTTTCAAAATCGAAGAAATATTGTGAGGAAAAACTGCGGAAAAGAAGTATTCGATTTTCTTATTTGATGATTGAATTGGATGAATTAATTGCGCTACTGCATTCAGCTTCGGCCATGTTCTCGCAGAATAATGGTAATCAGATTCACTTATTTAAATTCGGTTAAAAAACGGTTTTCGCGGAAAGTAAAAGATGTTCTCAGCTCTAGTTCCAGCATTGGCATTTCCAATGCAAACAGAATGGCGGAAAAGTGAAAAATCGACGGTCCCTGCTGATTACTGAAGGAGAGTGGAGAATCGGACTGACCCAAGTAACAGGATTGCCGTCCGGCATTGTCCAGACTAATGAAGGTCGAGAGCACCAGGAGCCCAAAGATCTCGATTTGCCCGGGTCTGCCCAAAACTACAATGAGTGGAGGTAGTACAATGAATGTCCCTTTTTCTTGTTCAAGTATTCCTGAGTAATAAAACATCACACGTTGTGTCCGGCAAGGTTCGTTACTCGACTCAGAGTGGTTTCCACTCCCAGAATCTTTTTTGAATGGTTTGATGAATTTCCTTTCTTTCTCTTCGTCACTTTTCAGCTCTCTGTTGAAATTTGAAAGAAAATTTTTTCAGTACAACGTTGACCACCGATTGACGTACTTCATTTTTAGATTCCAAGTGCTGTTCAGCGACGCATGAAACTTACAAATTATTTGTGGTTCTAATATTCACATATTTGTGTTAAAACTCTATTAGCATTATATTTCAATGATCATTTCCGTTCGTTAGTGTTATTGTATTATTGTGGAGAGAAAAAACTCCACAATCATATTGGAAGATTCATCAGCGCAGCTATTGTATCCAGTAAAGTTACAGTAAGTAGTTTACCTTCTTTCCTCCTTGAATATATTCTATTGATGAAGAATTTCATGCACGCAGATGAAAACATAATTTTTTTTAATGAGCATTTTCACCCTTTACGGAATAAGTGTCCAGCATTATTTGTTTTCAAACTTAAATTCAAAACTTTTCGTTTCTTCATCGAACATATCTATAAAATTCACCATTCATTTCATATGACTCATTAATTATTTTTCATAGCCCCCCGGATATGGCCGAAAATCAACCCAGATAGCAAAAGTTGCCGATGACTCTGAATTTTATTTTGAATACGAATAGCATTTGCATAGTATTCACTGGATGGTTCAAAAAATACACAGTCTTTGTTAACACGGTGACTAGATAGAAGCGAGCCGATTACAGGGAGCTTTAGAATTTAGTATGAAATTAGATTTAGAAAAACCATTGCATTAGATCAACAACAAAGCTCGACCAGGGTACTCGAAATTATAAGTGAACGCCGTTAGCTTGAAATACAACGAATCAAATTCATTCATATCTGAAATGGTTGCTGTCATTGGCTAATATTGACTGCACGAAATTACCCGCATGCCGTCTTTTAGCTGTAATGAGAAATATCCACCGATACAGGGCGGCAATATGCTTGCAATTCAATTTTTTTTTTTTTGAGACTATTTCATTCATAGAATAAATATTGTTGAGAATTATCATATTTTTTCTCATTATTGTATACTTAGGATTATGGATTGTTCAAATCATGAAATTATTGTACTTTTTCCCCTATTTTAGACTTAGTATTGCGGATTTTACAAGTCATGGAATTATTGTACGTGTAAAACACTACAAATGAAATATGTATAGTCCCATCGAATGAGGAAACAAAATGTATCAACTTTCCAGGGCTCAAAATTTTTTTTAAAACTTACCAATGCTAGATTTTGGAGTGAGAAGCAAACGTTCAAACAGCTTTTAGGGGCAAACCATTTCTTTTTGTTTATGAAAATTATTAAAGTTCGGCGAATTGTGATTTTTCATTTAGTGAAGTAAAGGGCGATTTTAAATCTTCATTAGCATGATCAGTTTCATTTTTTCCTTCGGATAAGTTGGTTTTGATCTATGTTTTGACCATATCTAGTTGAAAAATGCCAAAAGTGTGACGAAGGGTTAGGAAAAAAATCGAAACTATCCCAGGAATGAGTTCTATGCTAATATCTCGGGGGTGGCAAACAATATGGAAAAATTTCGGAGCAAAGGTTAAAGATATTAAAATAATCTACAAAATTGTTTTGTTCAAAACATAACTATTTGTCCGTGGGTAAGGAGTCATCAACTATTGGTAAATTGGTGAACCGAGTCCAGTGACACTGGGCCTGGGCTAGGAGATGAAAAATCTCCCCATCAACTCGGTCACTCTCGTTTGAACGGTCAAGCGAGACACTTCGTCGTATATCAAGTATCGCGAAATACCTCTTTGTGTAAAATGTTAATTATCTCAATTAATACATTATTCTCAATTGAAAGTCCATTGTATCTCAACTAGTCATTGCATTATAGTGAAAATCAATCGTGAATTTATTTAAAGTAATGTGTATTTTATCTCTAGACGAGCGGGCTTTTCTCCGTTCAAATAAAACGGTTTTGCTCTGTGGCTCAGTGTGAATTTCAACCATTACTTTTTTCACCTTCATAAAACCGCCTCCCACAATCCACCCTTAAATTCAACGAAAAATTATCACGCTCAAAACAGTTCCAATGCATTTTTCGCGTATTTAAAAAATTAACCGAGATATTTACCATTCACTTGTCGTACACGGCTCAGACGTCCAAAATATCCTAACATCTTGAAGAAATCGTGAAAATATGAAAACTTAATATTTTTTAATATTTCTTCCTCTCAAACATATTTACAAAACATAGAGAATGAATTCCCGTATCCCAGTCTATCACCCATTTGTAGAATTCGCCACTAGTGGATTTTTTATGACTCGTAAAATGTGTCCGAAAAATGAAAAGATAATGTTGAATTCCGGCACATGACATTCAAGGCTATCATAAAATTGCCTAATTCTTTTCCACGGAAAATGTTTCATTCAACATGAGTCTCGATAAGTCGTCAGTATTTGTTCACGAAATCCTAACAATCGTGACGTCAAACAATTATTCAGTAGAAAACGAAAACAACTGATAACGTAGAAGAGTCTCAAAACAGAGAAACTGAATTTATTCGGGTTTTTTAAATCCAACTACAATTTTCAGACTTTTATTCGTCGGGGAGATTGTCGAATCTAATTTTCACGACTTTCCCTTTCTCCAATATTCATTATTGTTCCATGCAGAAATTCAAGGCCATTTTCCTGATCAAAACCTATCATGGCAACCTCAAATTTCAACAAAATTTTACCGGTAACGTCCTTTGAAGGAATATATATATCTTACTATTTTCATTTACATATTTTTCAGCAAAAGGCGTCAATTATTGTGTGAAGAAACAATTATTATTCATTCAATGGTTACGTTCAATTTTTTTTCGCTTTTCAGATTCATTTCCATATTGATAGAATGTTTCTAGAATTTTCCACTACTGGATTTTTTGTAAGTAGTAAAACACGTGTAAAAAATAAAAAGACGATTTAGAAATTCGAGGCACTTTTGACGTTAAAGGTTATCCTAAAATTGTTCGAGATTTCTCCATGATAAATTTTTCATTTCCCATTAGAATTGATAGTCACCTGAGTCAAGATATTTGCATTGATAAGCCCTCAGTATTCATTCACAACATTCAAACAATCGTCACATCAAACACCTTTGAATTTACGTATGAGATTACATAACAGGGAAAAACAATTTTTTAGTTATTTTTTTTTAATTTGACATATCATATGCTTCATAAGTTTTGTATGAGGGATAATTATTCAAAATCGTTGCGTTTGAAAGGCGTGTAGAAAGAGAGACGATTTTAATTGCAAGAAATTTGCTACTGGAATTGATAATAGAATTGCTCATCAAATTCTCTTGTCGAGAAATTTTACCGCTAATTTGCCGAAGAATTGCTGCAGATTGGACGCAGTTCGGAGATTATCTTTGCAGCATATTTCAAGCAAAATACTCCGATAACTTTCTCCGGTTATCGTCAATATTTGCCTGCTTTCGTTCTTTTAAATAATTCTGTTGTCTAAATTAAATATTATATGCTAACTATTGAAGAACAATTTCATTTATTTAAAATCAATGAAATAAAACAAATTAAGGAAAAGTTGTTGGGTTTCCTCTGAAGAATCTCTCTAAATTTTTTCAGATGTTTCGTATTTCAAGCCTCTGGTGATAGTCATACCTTAATGTACCCAATCCACGAAAGCTTTCCAAGAGGTAAAACTGTATTCATAAATCAGGCAATACGTAGGGATTTCAGAAGGTAAATTAGAGTTGATTGTAATGAAATAATAACGAATATTTTTGGCTTGTCAAAATTAGAAATTTAAAAACTTATAAAGCATATGATGTGTTGATTTGAAAAAAAATAACTAGAAAATTATTTTTCCCTGTAATGTAATCTCATACGTAAATTCAGAAAAGTTTGACCTAAGGATTGGTTGAATTTCGTGAATAGATACACTGAGGGAAAAAAATATTTACTAGGAACGTTATATAGTTCATGTCAATCGAGAATTTGATTGCCAGTGGTTTTTTTCTGTTTAAACAATTTATGTCTTAGACGAATCTTGTATTTATTTGGGATGAATTCCAATACATTCACATTAAAAATACGATAAGTTTTTTAGGGAATAATTTCCGACCAATACATTGCGGTTTTGAGTCAAACTGGACTATATTTGGACTAAAAATTCATGTTTCGTTCAAATACATTATTATTTGACGAAAACATCACGAGAAAATATTAATGGCAATTATAATCAAGATTGAATCAATTCAGGAGGAGATTTTGACAAATAATTGTTTATTTATCATCATCAATTTGTGAAATTTAGCAACGAAAAATGAGTAATGATCTGATGTAATTTTGAAATGAAAAAAATTGAGATTGAGAGAAATAAATATTTATTTCTCTCAATTAAATTCGAATGTAATAAAGAAGGAGTTTTGGCTCAAAATTATTTTTATGCCTAGAAAATATTTTTTCCCCTCAGTGTACTGACGGCTTATCAGTACAGATATTTTAACTCAGGTGACTCTGTGAATTTTAATTTTAAATAAAAAAATTTGTGTGGAAAAACACTCGAACAATTTTACAATAACCATGAACGTCAAAAATGCCTTGAATTTGTAAATTGTCTTTTTATTTTTTACACGTGTTTCACGACTTATAAAAAATCCGGTGGTAGAAAATTCTAGAAACATTTATCAATATGGAAATGAATCTAAAAAGTGAAACAAAATTCAACGGAACAATTGAATGAATAGTAATTGTTTTTTCACGCAATGATTGACACCTTTTGCTAAAAAATATGTAATTGAAAATAGTAAGATCCATACATTCTCTCAAAGGGCGTGATCAGTAAAATTCTGTTGAAATTTGAGGTTGCCGTGATAGGATTTGATCAGGAGAATGGCCTTCAATTTTTGCATGGAACTATAATAAATATTGGACAGTGGGAAAATCGTGAAAATTAGATTCGAAAATCTCCCTGATGAATAATTAAAAATTTCAATGTTGATAAAAGTTTGAAAGTTGTAGTTGGATTTAAAAAAACCGAGAGAATTCAGTTTTTCTGTTGTAGAATGTTTTACGTAATCTGTTATTTTCGTCTTCTACCGAATAATTGCTTGACGTCACTTGTTTGATTGGATTATTAGAATTTTGTGAACAAATACTGATGACTTATCGAGACTACTGTTAAATGAAACTTTTCCTTTGGAAAAGAATTAGACAATTCTATAATAACCTTCAACATTATCTTCTTATTTTTTAGACGTCCTTTACGAGTTATAAAAAAGCCACTGGTGGGAAATCCTCAAAACGGGTTATGGGAATTCATTTTCTATGTTTTTTTTAGATATGTTTGGGAGGAAGAAATATCTAAAAAAAAAAAGGAAAATTCGTCATCACACACACACACCCACATACATTTTTTAAAAACGGCGGTTCTTGACGTTTTGGGTCATTTGTAGTCATATTATGATGGAATCAATATGATAAAATTACGATTACATAGCTTCTATTCGAAAGCAAAAATAAGTCTTTAAGCAGTTTTTTGATATTTTGAAAAAAAAAATTGAGTTATTTTGAGGATATCGTCAGAAGCCGAAGGCTTAGGTAAAAATATTAGGAAATCTTTTTGTAGGGAATTTAATTTTTCATTAAAAAAATCTCTTCACATTTTTTGGCAGAATCACTTGCTTCTGTAATACTCACTTGTAATATCCTGAGTGCTTAAAAATTAGCGGATTTTTCCCGAAAGTTTTGTTGCTCAACAACACGTGCGTATTTGGTAGTAACGAAATCCCGAGCGAGCACGCGAGGGATTTTGTGCCAAACTAATTGCACGCGTTACTGAGTGAGTAAACTTTCAGGAAATATCCGCTCATTTCCCGAAACCTACCGATACATATTAAAAAAAAAAAATTTAACACCTTTGCACGTCAATGCAATTTCTTCTTTCATTTCACATATTTGATTTTATATAAAAATCAAATGAGTCAGAAAATTATCATCCTGAATTATCTTCTATCGAAGAACAAAAACAAAAAGTTTTTTTCTTTAGGTTTAAGGATTTTTATTAACATAATATATAACAATGAGTACACTTGATATATACAGTCTTACAATTTCCAACTATATTCGTAGCCTCAGCCCTTAGGCTTCTCCATACATTCAAGTGATTTTTATTTTGCGATTCCATGAAGGAGTGTGAGTGATTTATTAACGTTAGCAATGAGAAAAGGTGTTTGGTTAAAAAACCCCAACAGAAACGAAAAAAGACCGCGGTCTCCGTCCCTGATACTGATATTTGAGGAAGATCTGCAGCAATGGCAATTTTCTACCTTGTGCAGATGGAAACGGTAATCTCCCCTCACTACGAAAAAAAATGGAAGAAAATTCTTCCATCATATTCCTCATTACGTTCATGATTCTATCGGGAGAAATAAGCCAATCTTATTAGATCTAATGATTTGGAAAAATTGATTGTTAATACCAATAGTTCATGCATCTGTTGACTTCAAAATTGTATCCAATTCTTATAGGGATAATATCACTGTAAATTTTTTTTTAAATCGCTCGTGACCCTGCCTCCATTCTGGAAACTCTCTGAGGGTCTATTCTCGAAATGCGGGAATTCGTTCTCGAGGGAAACACTACTTTCGTGTACGAAATAATTTCGTCAGAAAAACTTTTCGTTAGGAAATCTAGATTCACGGGAAAAATTTATTTCCCACACAAACAAAAAAATCACCATTCCCCCCGAAATGACGACTGAATTTTACAACTTATAGGTTAATCACGGAGTAAAGTTCTGTGGAAGATATCTGCATCAGACTAATTTCTGTGGGAATTTTTTCCTACGGCAATTAATTTTTGTTCCGTGTCAGTAATTGATTTCCATGGGAAATGGAATTTTCCTCTGGAGGAAAATTTTTGTCTAAAAATCTTTCGTGTACAAAACACCTTTCCCATACCAATAAAATATTCCCGACATTCGAGAATAGACCCCCTGGAAACATTATGAAGAATTGAATTCAGTATTTAATTATTTTTTTTGTATTACTCCCTTCTTCTAAAATTTGAGCAATTTAAGAAAAATAGGTATAACATTCCGTCCACAAGCGTTCTACCAATCTCATTGGTAGAATAATGAAAATCCCATGAATAGTGGAGTTGTCAGCTTACGCCCGAGTAGTGGGATTGCTGCTCGTTTCTAATTATACATGAGAATGAAGGCTCTCATTGGTCGAGTCTCATGTGGCAGAATTTACCCAAAATTTTGTTTAATTCTCACAAGGGGATGTCTACGTGCACGACAGGCCTGTATTTGACTTTTATAAAATGAGAAGGTCAAAAGAAGCAATACGTATCACTAACATGGCAAATATGTGACGCTCAGAGTGATAAGGATTTAGTTTTGATAGCTAAAGAAATATTGACACTCTAAGAATTAGTTGGTACCAAGGTATAAATAAGCTGCATGAATCTGGCTGTACACAGTCATTCATCCAATCTACCGAACTCGTAGACTTCTAGCGTCAATTATGGCTTATCGAGAGATTCAATTTATAGTAGTGCTGCTTGCAGTATTCACTCCTGGTAAGTTTCCGACATGTACAATAAAGAAATCACTGAGTTATCATTAATATCCCATACTCCTATTCAAGGCCGCGATGCAAGAACAGCAAAAAAGCTGTTAAATGGAGAAGACACTACGATTCTTGAGTTTCCATATCATATATTTATGATAAGGGATACAGTTACGGAACAAGGGTCCTGCGGAGGTACTATAATTGACCAACAGCATATTCTAACAGCCGCACACTGTTTTTATGATGGAAATAGATTAACGCCCGCCGAAAACATGCTTGTCATCACTGCCATTGATGATGTTAACCATGCATCTCGTGAAAATTACTACGGAGTCTTGAAAGCTATACCACATCCTGATTGGTCGAAATCGAATGGAAAATACGCTGACATTGGTATTTTGAAGGTAATTATCATAATCTTAAAGACTATTACGGATTCGATTCTAGGGACACAATTTTTGCAGTTACGAAGACGTATTTCATTTGACGCTCGACAAACATCCGGTCTATTCCCCGAGAAAAATTTCGCAAATGGCGCAATTGTAACATTCATTGGTATGGGAGCTCAGGCCGACGGAAGCGTAAAGCTCCAAAAAATGAGAGCAACTATTCTCAGTCTAACGGAGTGCAGGGCGTGGTATCCTCAACGAGGAGTACGTGCCACCCATCTTTGCACCTTGTCAATATCAGGAGGTGCTCCGTGTTTTGTAAGTATTCTATGAAATCAGAGGAAAAAGGAACCAGGTTTTTTTCAGAGTAAGAACCCATGCGAAGAACCCTGAAAACCTTGCAGAGATGCCCCAGTATGTGAAAATTGTTAACTAATTTTTTCCAATTCTTTAACCCTCTAACGCCTACTGGGCATTTCTCCCACTTCACAGCTCTTTAAGCTGGTGGCGTGTATCTGTGTTAATGTGTATTCACAAGATCTAGAGAGCAACAGCCTATCTACTATGAGGTTACTGTTAGTTTTGAAATTGAAATGTTATTGGGTATGATATCATCAGTTAATAATCACCATAGAAAATAATTTAAAAAATAAGATTATTCAAGACTATTTGATTTATAAAAGAAGGGACACTAAGGAAATCCATAAGACAAATGTATCTTGGTAATGACTGCCCAGGAAAAAAATTCCAATATAATTATATCTAATCAGATATAATTAGATCTCGAAGAGTACACAAAATTCTCAACTTCAGATTTGATCAAATCCAATTCTATTAAATCATAGATCTGCTGAGATCTAAATATATCAAATTATCAGATGATATAATTATATCTGATGCAGATGTGGGCTCTTTCGTTGTTGGGTTCTCAGATATGGTCAGATCTACTAACATGTCTACCAATATCTCCACAGATATGACGTCATATCTACCCAGTTATGACTACAGATCTAATTATATCTAATTCTATATCATTAGATGTAATTGGCTCAAACTACGTAAAAAAAATTCCCCGGCAAGCCTGAGGAGTCTCTCGTCAACTCACGACTTGGAGACTGGGCGCACACGTCATAGGCTATCCTCACTCTAGCTTGAATACGATCTTGTCAGACTTGAGCATTAGGTCAATTGAGAACTTCACTCTGAAAGAAAAACCTTATTCATTCTCCACAGTTGGTCCTTCTTACCTCCTGTTCCCAATCTCTCAAATCAAATGGCTCACATTATGATGTAGATGTATTTGCTTGATCATTTGAATGAATTTTTCCTTGAAATTTCGCACATGAATCAAAATGATTTTTTTCTAATATAAATTTTCATCTAGGGTGACAGTGGCAGTCCTCTCATTTCCAAAGGTAAAGTGGTTGGTATTCTATCCGAGGGAAAATGTGATAGCAACGAGGCAAATATCTTTACAAACGTTTATAAATATCTACCATGGATTAGAAATAATATCTAAGCACGAGCGATACATTTTTCACGGATGCTGTAATCGCTTATCGGTGATTGATTATTTTAATGATTTATTGGACCATTGAATTGTACGGCATCCTGTGAATGAATCTAGAAAACAATAAATTCGATATTATGAGAATGATTTCAATTTTTTTCAATCCTATGCATATTCCAAAATTTTCATGTTTCACGCTTATTTCCAAAATCATATGTAGAAATTCAGTAGCGGAGAGATAAAATAGAGTGATATAGAATTTGCCGCTTTCTATGAAGTTCTTTCCCATGGCAATTTTTCCATGGCGATTCTATCCAAGGCATATTTTTGCACGGCATTTCTTCCCATGATGATTCTTTTCATTTTTTCCCATGGCTTTTTTTTCATAGCTTTCTTTTCCATAGGCTTTTTTTCTATGGCGTTTGTTTTCCATAGTGACTTTTTCCATAGTGGTCCTTTCCATGGCGTTTCTCTCCATTGCATTTTCTCCATGGCAGAATTCGTCAATGCAAAATTTGCTATGGGGAAATTTGCTATGGAGAAATTTGCTATAGCCATAAATTCATGAAAGGCATGAAAAATTTATGGAAAAGTCATGAAAAGAATCATCATGCAAAAAATTGCCATGGAAAAAATCGTCATGAAAAATCGCCATGGGAAAGAACTCCATGGAAAACGGCAAATTTGTGATGGCGGCCGCCATGGCGGTGGCCATGGCCGGCGCCATGACCACTGCCATGGCCCGTGCCATGGCGGCCGCCATCAGAGTTTTTCTACGTGGTGTATTGATTGGTATTCATAACAAGGGATTATGTGATGGTCACTATCCAGCCATCCTTGCAGATGTTCACTATTATCGATCATGGATCATAAACAATACCTGAGTATGGGCGATTAATTTTTTATGGATCCCGTCATCACTCGTCGGTGGTTGGTTATTGTAATGGTTCGTTAGACCATTGAATTCATGGCATCAATGTATGAACTTGGAAATGCAATAAATTTCATATTATGAGAATGATTTGAATTTTCTTTAATCCTTTGCATACTTCCAAATTTTCATGATTCATAAATAATTGTAACATTAGATATTGAAATTCACTAGTGGAGAGATAAAACAGAATGGCTCAATGTTGTTACCTATAATTTCTGGAGAATATCTCAAAAACTAAGCGAGATAGAGCGAAATTGCGCAGATCCATTTTGGTAGCTCTCGGATTTCTTTACGGAAGAAGCTCAGTTATAGGCTCAGATTGATTGCGGTAGCTAGTGAGAAGAAAAAAATATGTGAAAGAGCAAAATTTATCGAATAAACGCATCCAATGGAAGGAAAAGTCAGCAGAGTAGCAGACTGGTAATTCAAAGGTCATGGGTCCCACCGTCACTTTTTTGAAATTTTTCCTTCCTCTAGAAACTTTAATTTTGATTAATTGATTGAAATATCTGTACAAACATATATGGATATATGAAACATATATGAACATATATGAGACATAGATGGACATACAGGGTGTTTGAAAATAAGTGTAAGACCGGGGACCAGCAGTTAGAGGAAGGTGCATGGAATGAAGAAAAAATGGAAAAAAAATATCCATTCAACTGTTTTTGAATAATTACAGATTATCGTAAGCCAATCGATGCACAAGATTCTCCCACCAGAACATAGGTGGGGGTAAGCGGAGGATGTGGAGCCATGCTGAGTGAGAAGCACTGTATGGTTCCATTGTCAGTGGTTTCGCATATTATTTGGAATTTTTGGTGCCTCATCACATGCATGTACCGTGCACTCGCTATGTCGTTGCCATACATTTACAGTGCATGAGCCATGTCATTGCAGTACATGTAGGGTTTCTCGATTCAGATCGATCTTTTAGTCGTCGATTCTCGATTTTTTAGATCGATTTTTGTGGGTTCGATTAATCGAGTGAATCGATTCTTTTCCAACAGAATCGATTCATTCAACACTTCCTCGGTTCACGTGGTTCTATATTTTTTTTTCGTAATATATAACATCGAACTACTGTGAAGAATATTGTTGAAAATGTTATCGCAATAGGCATGTAGCCAACTAATTAAAATTACGCTGCGGTAATTTCTGAATTAAGGCCCGGATGGAGTAGGGTTATTTGAGAAAACGTAGTTTTCACTTTACGAGGTCAAAAATGGTTCAATTTTCCAAAACTCAGTTTAGCACCATTGTTCTGCATTGTCTGTATGGTGCTAGACTGAGTTTTGGAAAATTGAATCATTTTTGACCTGGTAAAGTGAAAATTACGTTTTCTCAAATAACCCTACTCCATCCGGGCCTTAATGGATATTTTCTAATTTTTCTAAATTAATTTCTGAACATGCACAAGGTTCAAGGAGGTTGTTCTCCATTTATCTACAGATAAATTGGCAAGATCCTTTTGAAGTTGCTGAATTGAGTCTTGACACTTATTTGCGATTAATGAGTTAATAATTATTCTAAATGAATTAGAAACTCTTATTCATAAGGATCTGATGCAATATTTTGAGAAAGAAAAATGAAAGGTTGATCCAATTGCTTATTGGATACGGCAACGTGAATATGGTGTCTCTCCTACGTTAGCAAATATTGCTTTGAAATATTCATCAACAATTGGCAGCTCAGTACCATGTGAGAGACTTTTTTCGCAGGTTTCCAACATTGTCACGGAGAACCGTAGTCAATTGAGTCCTGAACACATCTCCATGCTGTTATTCTTGAAGTCACTCAAATTTCCATGGTGGCACTTGAATGTCACTCAAATGATTGGTAGGAAAAAAATGATGAAACTATAGAGAAAATTCCGCTTTTTTAAATGAAAAAAAAAAATGACTTGTATGTAAGATGTTTTATTTTATTTGAAAGTTCATAATAGAAGTTAATGAGTGAATAAAAACTCTTTTATTATATAAAATTCTCTGTTTCTCGCAACTATTGCCGATCCTTTCCGTCCGCACAATAATTATAGGGGACAGTGGTGTAATTCTGGGTCTTTTTCACATTTTTTTTCCTCATTAATTTAATGCCGCATGTTTTTGTTCTTTTTCTTCAACTTTAGTTTTCCAAATGAAGAATGACGATTCGATTTTTCAGAAATCGATCTTTTCGCGTTCGATCTGATTCTGAATCGATTTTTCAAACATCGATTCGATTCGATCCATGGAATCGATTCTTTACCCCTAGATCGAGAAATCCTAAGTACATGTCCTGAAAAGCTGGAACCACACGATGGTTCTCACCCAGTATGGCTCCGCATCTTTCGCTTACTCCCACATATGCTTTGGTGGGAAAATCTGAGGCATCGATTGGCTTACGATATCTTCAATTATTTAAAAATTGTTAAATGAATATTTTTTTTTCATTTTTCCTGTGTAAGCAAAGAAAAGCGCGCTACGCGTGCCTTCATTAATTTTTCTTCCAAAAATATAATAGCAATTTTAATAGCAATTAAATTAAAGGCGCGCTGCGCGCGCCTGTGGGATTTTTTCTTGCACCAACTTCCGATTGTCATTTTTTTCACTTATTCGATTAATCGCATTTCAATTCGATATATCGCAACTTTCGTAACACCTCTTTTAGTATTTAGGGATTATGTACATTTCTCTAGCTGCTGATAACCGGTGTTATACCTATTTCCAAACACCCTGTATATTCCCAAACATTCATTTGAGCAACTCGACAGCCATGGGCATAAATGGGCATTCTTTACACAAAAGGCTCAGTGAATGCGCATGGTTTGAAGGCAAGATTCAAGGAGATTGTTTCCAATGTTTCTACAACTCAGCTTGCTATAAATATTTTCTATACTTGGATCAAGAATATTTGTTAAAACTTTCAGTAACTATTCTAGTTTCTTATTTCAGCTTGTAGGAAGCACTGAAATGATACTATTCCTAGAAAAAAATTTAATCCTCGTGACAAGTACTTTTAATATTATTATTGAGTAAATTCTAGACTCATCTTAAGTTTTTCGCTGATCAAGTTAATAGATTTTCGAGGACATCATTTTTTACAATTGAATAGTATAAAAAATCAATTCCAGCAGAAAATCGTAAAATACTCGCACAATAGTATAACTTTTATTTGTGACAAGTATATTTTTTTGAGTGTACATAGAGCATGAAAAATACATTGTTCCACTTTTTTAAAATTTGATTATTGACTATACATGAAAGTGTGGAAGTCTCTCATTGGCCAGAATCTGCCATAAATTTATTTTAGTGCTCACTTACAGAAACATTAATGCGCATGACAGGCTAATGCTTGACTTTCCTAAAACCAAAAGATTAAAAAGAATCAAAACATGGATTATTTACGTGACGTAAATGAATGATAAATAAAATATACTATTTGAAATGATAAAGATTTTACGATTGGATAGCTGAACAAACTACCGCCTAAAGAATTAGCTGGTACCGAGATATGAATAAGCTTCATGAATTTGATTATAAAACGTTATTTATTGCATCCATCGAATACCTGAAGTACTGGAGTCAATCATGGCATATCGAGAAATACAAATCCTAGCAGTGCTACAATGCAATCCCACAATTTGCAACTTAATCTCAATCTACTTGCCCTCAAAAAATTCAACTGTTTTTGTAACGCAATACCGTTAGATTAGTGATGAATAAACTAGGAAATATCGAAAAAAATCAATAGAAGTCACTGAATTTAGTGATGCCACAAGAACAATTCAATAATCTCATGATGCGGATTGAAAGTCCTGGAGATACAAACAAACAATTCAGACAAAAAATGATTTTCTAATTTATTGGAGCAGCTGCCTTTTCATATTTATTCTATTTTATCTATTTAATGAGAATTTATTCTGGTTTTTGATTTTATACTCCACATATGGGATTACATTAAAATTTATGGCGCAATTGTTTTCCTATATTTTATCAGAAATTTTTCCATGACGCTCTCCATGTTTACCGGAGTCTTAACAAACAAAAGTTGGATGTCTGTAGTGGGGATAAAATTAAAAATAGAGAAATCACTGAGTAATCATTAATATAGCATACTTCTATTCAAATTAGTTATGCAAAAGTACCAAAAAATATTATATTGAAGAATAAACAGCGATTCAATCCTCAACTTTTTTCTGCAGCTCTTAAGGGGAGACGTCAGGTTTCTACGGGGTGAGGTGTGAGGGGCAAAAGATCAAAGGATCCGACAGCTATTGCCAATCTAAGATAAATAAAATATTCTCACATATTTTAACATTTCCGCTGGGTTCAACTCGAAAAAATATTCATAAATATCAATTACTATTTTCCCTGAATCTAAATTTCGTTAATTTATTTTTTTCTTCACTTTCAAATTTTTTTATTTTTTTATTTTTCTTTATTCCATATGTATGACCTCTCGGCCTTTTACATTCGTTTCCCCCCCGCTGTATCGCATTCGCCGAGGGACGAGGGAAAACCTCATTTATATTTTTCTTGAGGAAAACCTGCCCAGATACAGTCGTCCCTTGCGAGACTCCCGCTCGGTTAGGTGAAACTGTGGAATTAGAGCTTTTCAAAATCTTTTTGGCTTCCCCTCACCGGGATTCGAACCCGGGCCGTCCGCGTGCCAAACCCCCCGCTCTAACCACACAGCCACCGCCGTCGGTCACTTTCAAATTTTATTTAATTAATTATCGAGAGACGACTCTGAATGAAATAAGCTGGTACCATAACTATCCATGAGGAGATGGTTTCATTGGCTGAGCACGCTGCCGCTTATAACCTCTAAAAGTGACATGCAAAAATTCAAGTACTCAGAGTACTAAACAAAAACAAAAAGTATAAGTTGCCCAAGGCCCATTTTATATTTTATATTTACCTATTGATATTCTTACAATGCTTTAGAAATGAAAAAAACAGTTTCCATTGTAAATTAACAAAAAAAAATGAAGAATAATATAAATTAATTTTGACTATTTTCAAAAATGCGCGTGCCTTTTGCGTTCAGCGGTTTTACAAATAGCTCCAGTCTCGATTGAAAAATTCAGTTTTTTCAGCAGTTTTTTCAATATTATAAAAAAACGGCTTGAGGAAAATCTGTAAAACTTCCCACGTAAATTCTTTCAGTGGAATTGAAGTGACCTAAAAATAATTCATAATTTTTTTAGGACGTGTGGAACGCATGGGTGTGTTTGAAAGTGTCAGGCCATAAGCTACCGGGTTGTGGATTTTTTTTGTTAATTAATTTTTTATAATATAATGGCTTGAAGGAAAATTCTCATATTTTTTTAATACTCTCTAAATACTCCAAAGTTGATGAAGAAAAAAAAAAAAGTAAACTTTTAGGAAACTGATTTTACTGACGTCTCCCCTTAAGAATGTTCAACAGATATTTTTGAGAGATTAGAAAAATATGAGAATGTCATGATTTTTCTCCTGAGATTCCTCAAAAAATTAGCAGCCTATATCAAAATTTCGATTTTTTTCATACTGCGTAAGGAAGTTATAATTCTTTAAAAAACATTGAAGAAACGTAGTTAAACATTGTTCTTAGGGGACATTCTTAAAATCGTATGAAACTTTTCGAATAATTGTCAAAATTCAAACTTCGGATATGGGTTAAAGATTATTTGACAGATAAACGTTTTATTTTTATTCAATGATTAAATCGATGATTGGCATAGAAATTAATCAAAATCGATGAAAAATTGTCACTTGCACATAAGTGCCAACTTGTGTCACCATAATTTCCTAGAATGCGACGCTTTTTTCAAAATAGTTCTCAAAATAATTAAATAAAGAATAAAAAAAATATCTATGAAATGTAATGATGATAATCTAATATTTGAACAGCCGTAGCGTTCCATAATTCCCTAAAAATGATTTTGATGAGGAATTTAAAAAATAATTTTTACATGTTCAGGGATTGGAATAGAGATACGAAGAAAAAAATTACCGGTCAGTTTACTGTAAGTTTACCGGTAACTGACCAAATGATAATTACTGGGGCAACTTTGGGGCAAAAGAATGGGGCAATTTCGTTCTATCTCGTTTAGTTTCCAAGATATTATTTTAAAGAATGTACGGTGTTTCTATGTGCACCATTTACGGAAAAATCAGACAAATACAGTTTACCAAAAATGAATTCAAAATTCAATTTAAAATTGCTGTGGCAGTGGAGTGTGGAAACGGCTGTGTGAGTGGGATTTCGAAGTGATTCGAATGGAAATTTAATATAGAACTGGATAGCTTAATCAGTAGAACGCCCGACATGATATCGGAAGATCCTGAGATTTATGTGAATAACTCAATGTAATGTATGAACTATAGCGTATGGAGAAATCACATGTCGCATATTTCCCTCATCTTGCATTTTCTCAAATGTAATAGAAATGAAAGAAAAGATTTTTATGTAAGAAAATGATAAAAGACGCAGAATAAGCATTTCCAGCCACGAAAAAGAGTCGAGTTTTTCTGACAGAACTGATCACCTGAGAGAATCCGCCTTGACCATCTTGTAGATATTATAGAAAAAAATGAATTAGTTATTTATTTCCTTTGCCAAAACATCACACATGACAAGATTAATACAGTAGAACCTGGATAACTTGAACCTCGTTAAGTCGTAATCCTCAGTAAGTTGAAGAAAAATGCGATTCCCTTCCATCCAGACACATAATACGCGATATCTCGAACTTTTTTGCCTCTGTAACTCGAACAATGTATTTCACCTCGTGAAGTATTATTCATATAAAATTAGACTCTATATCTCGAAGTTCCAAAGAAAGACTCGGTATGTCGGAGTAAGTAATTGTGATGATGTCATCTTGTACATTTAGGTTTTTCCTTATCAAAAATTGAAAGTATATTGTCCTTGACATTGGCTTATTTTTGTTTACACCTTTATAATTTCTTTACTTTTTCTTTAATCAATAGCTTGAAAGAAATTCATTATCAGAATAGTTTTGTGGACGTATATACAGTATATACAGACGTATGTATTTCATACATTATATCATAATGAATAATATTTACTCAGCTTGAATCAAATGTCTTTAGAGTTCAAAATTTTATTCATTACAACTTTTATACCTCAAAATACTTGATAAGTTGAAAACTTGTTAACTGGAAATTTTTTTTTCTCCGGTGAGATTCGAGTTATCGAGGATCTACTGTATTTATTTATGAAAGAAAAAAAATCACCATGAAGGCTTTATTTGAATAATCACCATTATTAGTTCTTCAGCTGTTGAGAGCTAGGCATCGTGTATCGAACTGACAATCCCTCACAGAAAACAAACCCCCTCCCTTCCCCCTCTCCGTATCTACTGCCTGCGTATTTTCTTCAGTGCATAAAAAATGCATGAGCTCCTATCACGCATGGAAAAATAGCCTTCCGGACTTTTTGATCGCATGTCAGAAAAATTTCTTGCATTTCAAGGAAACTCATCTATTATTACCACCAACATTCCTCGAATTCACCTCACATGAACATTATCGACACTTTTTTTCCTCCCCCAAGACAGCAAATTCATGAATATTTGATAATACGCTTGGATTTCTCTTATTTTAACATTATTTTTTCCACAAAGTAACAAAAAACTTTGTTGTCAACTTCTTTACAAAAAACCAGAAATAGAAAATAGAGAGAATATGAATGTAAGCTCACTAAAAAGAAGAAAAAATCAGTTGCCGAGAGGTAAATCAGGATGAGTCTATTTTATTGTTATTCTTTGCGAGTATCTTGGGAATTAAGCGAAATAGAGGGATTTTGCGGTTTTTATTCTTTTTCGTGGCTCTTTGAGACTTTCATCAAAAAAAAATTAGGTGAAATCTTCATATCTCTCTAATTTTCCGAGGGAGTCTCCAAAGAAAATTATCAATAAAATCAACTTATCCTCTTTCGTCTCTTCACAGTAGTAGAATTATTTTATTCGTTCTTTCTTTTTTTCCCCAGACTGAATTCGATAGGGCAAAATGCTTACTTGATCGCGTCAGTTGGCCCCTAGCAATTACGGGAATATGGCCAAAGCATAAAACATTATCCAATCAGTTCATGTTCATCATTTTCATGACTTACTTCACTGGTCATATAATCCTCGAATTCGTGGATCTTGTGGACATCATAGGAAACTTAGATCTCGTGATACTGAATCTCATGGAGACTGGACTACAAACAATGATCATGTCCAGAATACTCCTAATCCGTTTCAACAAGGTTCTGCGCTCTATTATCAGCAGCATTGAAGAGGAACTGATGCCTAAGAACTTCAAAGATTCTGATGAGATGAAAATCTTCATCAACCACTCCAACACGGCAGAAAATTTTTACCGTGTGGGTGCCTGGTTTGGAACTGGTGGTGCAATCATGTGGTACTTGATGCCGTTGCAGAATTATCTAGCAGCTCGTGAGTTCAGGAAATTGAGGCAAAATGGGCTTGGATTTTTTTTCCAGGATGAAGGGATTTGAGGTAAAATCTGAAAAAATTTGAGGATAATCTAAATGTGCTAAGGCATTTCTGTGAATTTTTTCAGATTTTTTTCTAGAGACCTTCACCCAGAAAAAAATTATTTCCTGATAAATTTTCATAATTTCTCTTTGACGTTGAGATAGGGTTGATGAATACAACAGCAGTTTTGATCACCCCTTACCGAATTTATACGTACGTCGATATATCATCGATAGAGAGAACTCTTATCGTTTATGCTTGTCAGGTGCCTATGGTATACGCATCTGTAGCTTACGTGACGTCTTACAGTGTTATGGTTGCCATTGTGTCGAATTTCTGCGGTCATCTTGCTGTTCTGTCGCACAGGCTCACGAATCTGAAGAGTGCTGATGCTAATCCGAGAATTGTTTTCCAAGAGCACACGCAGAGGCACCTCAAAGTCTTTTTGTGAGTGGATTCAGTTGTGAAGAGATGAAACTGGATGATTCTTTTTTTTCATTCCGTTTTTTGAAAATATCTAAGAAATCAAACGAGATAGAGTGATTAGGCCCCAGTTCTTTTTTGTAGAGAATTTCAGGGGCTAGGAGGATTTGAACGCAAAGAGATCTAAGAAGTTAGATCTCAGTAGATCTCCATAGATCTCAGAGGCAAGATCACCACCGATCTGTTTAGATCGCCAGTGGTCGAGGTAGATCTAAATAGATCTCCGTTTTCTCATTTTCTAGATCTACTTAGATCTACTTAGATCTAATTCTGTTTTTCCCGGATAATGTCGAATTTCATCGTAATATCTCATTTTTTTTACAAATTATAACATGAAATGTCACTTTTTCTCTGACCAGTGATGACCGAATATGTTAGATTTTCTCACTTACCAAAAATGACATGCATTAAATTTTGTACCCTGGGTTGTAATCTTTCATGATCAGCCTTGAGGTTAATGGATTTATTCTTTCAGTATGGCGCAATCACTCAATGATGCATTTCATCTCGTTCTCTTCTATGAACTCGTCGTCACTACCGTTCTCATAGGACTTCTGGTTTACAATTTTCTAGTGGTAAAGTGTTAATTCAACATTTCAGCAGGTAAAACAGAACGAATCGACTCAACTTTGTGATGATTCTAAATTGAATATCTCCGACACTAAAGGAGACAAGGCAACTTTGCCCTAATCTCTTTTTGTAGAGAGTTTCAAGAGCTACAAACAAGGATTAGGGTAAAAAGGGCGTATCTCAGTAATACTCATTTGTGATATTCACAAAAAAAATACAAAAAAAATAGACTCATTCTGTTTTACCTCTTCACTTCTGATTTATTCAATGTTCACTGAGAAAGAAAAAGTTGTGAAAATGATGAAATAAATTGTTTCAATAGTCCTTAACGAATAAATTTTTCCAACAATTAATTTTTGTTTATTTTGAAGAAATTTACTCAATTCAGTATTTTTTTGATTAGTTCCAAATGAATATTTGTTTCTCACACTCAAAAAATTTATAGTTTTTTAGAAATTTGTTAAATTTATTCAAATTAACAGTTGCTGATTCTAATACATTTAACAAACTTTTAATTACTTGAAAAACATGTCTGTTGAAGACTATTAAAACGATCCATTTCATCATTTTTACTACTATTTGTTTCTCAGTGTATCATATTCATTTCATTTATATTTTTTCAGCACGTGGATGAAGCTGATCCTGTGGCTCTGTTCGGCATCACGGGTTATATAATTGCCCTAACAGTTTTGGTATACGCCAACTGCTTCATGGGAGAGTATCTCAACACTGAGGTAAGAGGTAGGGAAGACGGGAACAAAATCCTATAAACTTTTCATAAAAAATATTTGATTCTCTGTCAGTTAGACACAGAAATAAACATTTTTCTCCAAATTTGACAAATATCTAACGATGAATTTGTCGTTACAATTGGTGAGAAATTATCAGACAATGACGAATTATTATTCATGAAATATTAAATTTTTTGATATTAATTATCAGATTTAGACAGAATCTGAGATTTTCTGATACCAAAATTTCCTATTAAAAAACGTCAGAAATCATCAATTTTTTCCCGTGAATTCTGACAAATAATGTCATTTTATGATAAAAATTCAACAGAATTTTTCAAATCTTACAGAAAATACTTTGAGACATTCTGACAATGCTGAAAATGCACCAGTTTTTTAGTTTTTTGGCAATGATTGTCTCCACGAGGAATGCTGAAAAAATTGATAAAAATGTTCCAACATGTCTAAATGATTGAGATTTTTTTTCACATTTTTCGTAAATATCTTAATTTTGAAAAAATTCTTCAGTTTCTTCATTCACAACTGGCGAAAAATAATTGATTATTTTTAATACAGTGCAATGCGCTTTTGAATTCATATTACGAGTGCAATTGGTTCGAGATGTCTTCTATTCACAAAAAGGCATTACTCATTTGCATGAAAACTACTCAAGCGCCAATTCGAATAACTGCAGGAAAGTTTTACGTATTTTCTATGGAGAGCTTCACAAAAGTTAGTATCAAAAGCATTATGATTGATCACTTTTTGAGAATATATTGAAAACTAATGGAAATACGCCTTTTTGGTCCTCATCTTTTTTTGTTGCTTTTGAAACCCTCTACGAGAAAAAAAAGATGAGAGCCAGCTCCATCTCGATTAGTTCCCAAGATATTTTTTGAAGAAAGATTGGCGAAAACACTTTTCCCGTATCTTTCTTACCTTTCCACTACTTAAGGTAATCCTAGTAGTTTCGGCGATCTATTTTTCTTTTTTTAATTTTGATCACGCTCGATAGAGTAGCATAAAGAGTCTTTTTCAAAATTTAGTTCACTCGATGTTACCGGACAAATAAGGCCAAAATAAGTTTTTTGAAAAAAATTAAATTAACATTAGAACTCCATAAGCGAGGTTCAGTTTCAGTTTCATTGTGACAATTCTTGGTCACAGACCTATTTTTTGCTTATACAGTAGAACCTCGATAACTTGAACCTCGTTAAGTCGTAATCCTCAGTAAGTTGAAGGAAAATGCGATTCCCTTCCGTTCAGACACATAATACGCGATATCTCGAAGTTTTTTGCCTCTGTAACTCGAACAATGTATTCCACCCTGTGAAGTATTAATCATCTAAATTTGGACTCTATATCTCGAAGTTCCAAAGAAAGATTCGGTATGTCGAAGTCAGTAATTGTGATGATGTCATCTTGTACATTGAGGTTTTTTCTCATCGCAAATTGAAAGTATATTGTCCTTGACATTGACTTATTTTTGTTTACACCTGTATAATTTTTTTACTTTTTCTTCAATTCATAGCTTGGAAGAAATTCATTTCCAGAATAGTTTTGTAGACGTATATACAGTATATACAGACGTATACATTTCATACATTATATTAAAATAAATAATATTTACTCAACTTGAATCAAATGTCTTTGTAGTTCAAACTTTTATTTATTACAACCTTTATACCTCAAAATACGTGATGAGTTGAAAACTTGTTAAGTCGAAATTTCTTTTTCCTACCGTGAGATTCGAGTTATCGAGGTTCTACTGTATAACCATATATATTTTTGTTCATCAGAGTGTCTATTAATTTTCAAAATCATGAAAAATGCATGTTACCGGACAAATAGCGAGGATTAATCCAATTAATTACATGAAAACATTAATGGCGGGAATATTGGTATTTGAAATGCGGGGATCCTCCAGTCCCAGTCCTCGATGCTGGGACAGCGTGAGTCAAATTCGGAACAATATTGAATATTTATGATATCATTCAATAACAATTTACCGTTGTCGATATCATTTTAATAACGGTAAAATGCTTCGAACCCGGGCTGGACTCTCGAATGGGGATCTGGTTCTGGCAGTTGAGCTACCGGAGCGCGTCCCGAGGTGGCGGATAGGGGAAGTAGCCAACACTAGTAGGAGGAGCCGGGAGGGACCCAGCTGGGAACGTTAAACCAGCAGGGCCCCGCCAAGACACCTCCGGAAATGCTGGCGAAGTGACGGTACAATAAGGGAGACGACGGAGGTAAAAGCCCCGGCAGTCGAACGGAGGCCGTCACCGCGGACCAGCTTCCCCAAGCTTAAGGTGTAAACTATCGTACCGAAGGCTGAATGGCACAGGGATGACACAGGGTGGATGCAACTCTGGATCAATGTGTCCGAACGATGTCCTTGAGGCACTGGGTCGCACCCCATTGATTCCAGACCTTACTCTCACAAACTGGGCTCTGTGGGAGTGGACCTCATTCTCCGGGCACATGAAACCAGATGGCAGGATGGGCAGGTGTAGGCTGAGTGGGGCTCTGAGAACCACGCTCCCGTGATGGGGCTCTGAGAACAACACCTATAACTGCTTTGATAGCCATCTTGGATCTAGAATCGCCACATCTAGTAGCAATGAAGGCAGCCAAGGGCTCTGCGATAAGATTCTGGAGGAACTCGACCTTCACGCGCGCGTCGCTGCCTAAGACGGAGGAATGAAAAAGATACTCCGGCTGGGTGGCGATGTAAGTAGGGGGTCGAGGACCTTCACCAGGAGTTTTGAAGTCGTGAGACCGAGGAGCGAGGAATGGGCTCTGGGAATAGACCCTTTCTTCAGCCTAAGGGCCTAGTTTTGTACACTGATGGCACCAAGAAGTACTATGAATAATGTGGGGTGGAGGCGGGTAACGTCCACCACTTACTGACGAGTTGCAGTAGACTCGATTCCCCTAGAATCTTGAACCTAACGTTTACAGGGGGTGAGGTGGGGAGCCTGCTTTTGCTAGGCTTACCGACCTTCTTGAACCTGGAACCAGGGTGGTCGCCAAATAGGCGGGCGTGAATTGTTATACTCTTTATAACCTTTCGGCCATCGCACTCATCATCATACATACAACGGTAAATGGTTATAGAATGAAAATAATTAGAATATTTATGATAACTTGGGAAAATAGGAAACAAATGAAGATCATTCGGACCTGCCATTAAGATTACCTTGATTTGAATACATATCTATTTATCTAATCCAAAATATCTGATGACTAAATAATAAATTAGAGAATATCTAATAACATAAATGTGATATTAAAATATAAACTTCATCACATGATATTTTGAAATTGGATATTTAGACGTGATGACTGTCAATTTTCCGCACTGATGGGTGAAATAATTTTTTTTCAATTTCTCTATTATTTTTCAGATCATGAAATCATCAATGGTGTATGTATCTGTATTACGAACAATGAATGATTGATTCCTCGTTATCCGATCCGTCAATTGATTGAATTCCATAAATCAACAGAGTATTCACTTTTAATTGCCATTAATTTCTTCTATGATATTTGTTGTTCACAATAAAGAATGAAAAATATGAGAATCAATTGCCTCTTTTCAACTAAGTAAATCAACATAAGATAATCATATAATCAGCAAAATGGGTGAAATAATCTTGTTTCAAGAATTATATGAAAAACAAAAAAAAGTTATAGAAAACTGAAATTCTGTGGAAATTGAAGATTTTTGTTTCACATTTTCACAAAATCCAATCATTCTCGTCTTCATATTTCAAATTCAACGGATTAATGAATAATCAAATTGATTGAGTGAAAAAACAGAGATAGAATCTTCAACTTTATCATATCCAGAATATCCCAAAAATAACGTAAATGTAGAATTCTTAAATTCTATCATTTCACATGAGGAGAGAATGAAATGCACATCATCCAATCAAAAAAATAATCACTGATATTTTGACAGCTAAGAGGCCATTCATTAATTACGTAAGGATGATTTTGGCCATTTTTAACCCCCCCTACCCCCATGTAAGGGTACACAAGATTTCTCGAACCCCCCCTCCCTCTCCTTACGTAACATTCACTTTTGTTTTGCTTCCGAATAGAAGCATTGTAAACGTCGGATTTTTCGATTTCGAGTTTTCATCGGAATATGTCTCCAAATGATCCAAAACGTCGAAGAATCATATTTTTGAATCAGGTCTGTACGTGTGTGTGTGTGTGGTTGTGTGGGTCTGAGTGTATTGACATGTATCGTCATTTTCTCTGGAACGGCTATACTTAGCGTTCTCAAAATTTGACAGTATTTTTCCTCTGTGTGCAAAATGTTGTCAGCGAAATTTCACCGGAATCGGTTGAATAGTTTCCGAGGAAAATGAAATTTTCAAAAAAGTGTTTTTTTGAATTTTCTCGATGAAAAATCAATTCGTAGCCCCCAGTCTGGGCTATGATACTCATCTCATTAAAACTCACATTTTTTACTCAGGGTAAATTTTTCTCTGATTTTTCGTTTTGGAAATTATTTCAATTTTAGTGATTTTCAGTTCAGAGTTTAGCGGAACGATAACTCGATAAGTATTTGAGCTAGAGACTTAAAATTTTGTCAGTTTGTATATTTGATGAAGGTAGAGTTTGGTATCGAATATAGGCGAAATTCGTCCAGTGGTTTCTGAGATATTTGCAAAAAATGAATTTTCTTAAAAGGCGAATTTCTCAAAAACTACTGGGCTGATTTACACCAACTTGAACTCAAAAAGTTCATTATAATGGAGGGAATGAACTCTGTAGATTCCCAATTTATTGGTCAAGTATTTCCTTTTGTTATGAAAAAATTAACTTTTTTAGAAAAAACCAGAATTTCAATTTTTCTTGATTTTTTGCTGAGAATACATATAGTTTTTATTTCATGATAATAAAATATATAATTTTATACCTAAAATGAGATCATTTTCATCCTGATATGATGATTAGAATCCCCATCGTATGGGAAAATGTAATTAATTTACAATAGAAAATAATTTATGTGTTCATATTAGTATAAGTGAACTTGAATCAAATTAATAAAAGTCGCGATGCTCCAATTAGAGCTCAAGAATTCCATTCGGAAGCATACTCAGAGGGTCGTGAGTTCAAATCCTGATCGCGCATTACATATTTTTTTCGAAATTTGATTCTCTTAAAAAATTTATTAATAAAAATTATTTTATTAATAAATTTATTTGTTTAATGGTTGATTACTGCCAATGGCATTGATAGAATAGTGAATCTGAGAATTCAAATGAAACACAAAGGGCGAAGGCCTGCTTGTTTTGGAATGATAAAATGTCGTTAGAACAGGATCAGTTGCACTTAAGGATGTCATAGTGGTTCGGGCAATCTATTTTTCCTTCTCAATTTTGGTCACTTTCAATAGAATAGCATGAGTAGATTTTTTTAAAATTCTGTTTACCCCATGTTACCGGACAAATAAGGCCAAAATTAATTTTTGAAAATAATTAAATTAACATGGAAACTCCATAAGCGAGGATCCGTTTCAGTTTCACTGCAAAAATTCATGGTCACAGACCTACTTTTTCTTTATATAACCTTATATGTTTTTTGTTCGTCAGGATGTCTATTTTTTTTTGAAATCGTGAAAAATGTATGTTACCGGACATATAGTGACGATTAATTCAATTGATTGCATGAAAACATCAATGGCGGCCATATTGGTATTTGAAATCTGAGAATCCTCCAATCCCAGTCCTCGATGCTGGGACAGCGTGAGTCAAATGCGGAACAATATTGAATATTCATAATATTATTTATTTACAATTCATCATCTCGGACATCGTTCTAGTATCGGTAAAATGTTGAAAAATCGAAATAGTTATAGAAATTATAATAACTAAGAGGAAGAAAAAAAAAAAGTCGATCATTTGAACCTGCCACTATGATATCCTTAAACTCACAGTTTTACGTAAATCAAAGATTTTGACTTTTCAACAGATAATTTAAGCTGCACTCTTTTATTGCTATCAGGTATGGATAATCATGATATCATGAGACAACTATCTAGTCATTGGAATATCATTATTATAATTACAAGGAAGTTTCGAAATAATCTTGAAGCGAGCAAACATAAATTAGTTGAACAGTCTACAAAGGAATACTACTTTTGAAATAATGATCGACCAGTTTTGAATTAATCTTAAAGAAAATAAATTACGCAGTAAAACCTAGATCAATTCAAATCATCAATTGTCGTCTGGACTGAATGGGTTAGCAAGCCATGTTGTCCAATCGGAAACATTTGGTAACTCATCAGATGCAGTGATGAATTTTGACTCATAAAATATTACGTAAGAATGGTTTTACCCCCCTCTCCCCGAGATAAGGGCTTGTAGAGATTTTTCTAACTCCCCCCCCCCCCCCCTTGGAACCCTTACGTGATCAATGAATGGCCCCTAATGTTGAATGAACTGGTTTGACTTTAGTCTTTCATGGCTTATTATTTTTTTTCAAATGTTATAAGTCGATGGTGAATGAGCTCAGGCAGTTTCTTATGCCCGAGGTCCTCGGGCAATTCCTTATGCCCGAGGTCCTCGGGCAATCCCTTATGCCCGAGGTCCTTGGGCAATCCCTTATGCCCGAGGTCCTCGGGCAAATCCTTATATCCGAGGTCCTCGGGTAAATCCTTATGCCCGAGGACCTCGGGTAATCCCTTATGCCCGAGGTGCTCGGGCAAATCCTTATGCCCGAGGTCCTCGGGCAAATCCCTATACCCGAGGACCTCGGGCAAATCCTTATGCCCGAGGACCTCGGGCAAATCCTTATGCCCAAGGTCCTCGGGCAAATCCTTATGCCCGAGGTCCTCGGGCAAATATCCTTATGCCCGAGGACCTCGGGCAAATTCTTATGCCCGAGGTCCTCGGGCAATCCCTCATGCCCGAGGTCCTCGGGCAATTCCTTGTGCCCGAGGTCCTCGGGCAATCCCATATGCCCGAGGTCCTCGGGCAAATCCTTATGCCCGAGGTCCTCGGGCAAATTTTCCATCACTTATAAGTCACGAGAATTGATTTTTGTCACTCACAAGTGACGAGAATTGATTTCCATCACTTATAAGTGACGAGAATGGATTTCTGTCACTTATAAGTGACGAGAATGGATTTCTGTCACTCATAAGTGACGAGAATTGATTTCTGTCACTTATAAGTGACGAGAATTGATTTCCATCACTTATAAGTGACGAGAATTGATTTCCATCACTTATAAGTGACGAGAATGGATTTCGGTCACTTATAAGTGATGAGAATTGATTTCCATCACTTATAAGTGACGAGAATGGATTTCTGTCACTTATAAGTGACGAGAATTGATTTCCATCACTTATAAGTGACGAGAATGGATTTCTGTCACTTATAAGTGACGAGAATTGATTTCTATCACTTGTAAGTGAAGAGAATTGATTTCTGTCACTTATAAATGACGAGAATGGATTTCTGTCACTTATAAGTGACGAGAATTGATTTCTATCACTTACAAGTGACGAGAATTGATTTCTGTCACTCATAAGTGACGAGAATGGATTTCTGTCACTTATAAATGACGAGAATTGATTTCTGTCACTTATAAGTGACGAGAATTGATTTCCATCACTAATAAGTGACGAGAATTGATTTCCATCACTTATAAGTGATGAGAATTGATGTCTGTCACTTATAAGTGACGAGAATGGATTTCTGTAACTTATAAGTAACGAGAATTGATTTCTGTCACTTATAAGTGACGAGGATTGATTGTCATCACTTATAAGTGACGAGAATTGATTTCCATCACTTATAAGTGACGAGAATGGATTTCTGTCACTTATAAGTGACTAGAATTGATTTCTGTCACTTATAAGTGACGAAAATTGATTTCGGTCACTTATAAGTGACGAGAATTGATTTCTGTCACTTATAAGTGACGAGAATTGATTTCCATCACTTATAAGTGACGAGAATTGATTTCCATCACTTATAAGTGACGAGAATGAATTTTTGTCCCTCATAAGTGACTAGAATGGATTCCTGTCACTTATAAGAGACGAGAATTGATTTCCATCACTTATAAGTGACGAGAATTGATTTCCATCACTTATAAGTGACGAGAATTGATTTCGGTCACTTATAAGTGATGAGAAGTGATTTCCATCACTTATAAGTGACAAGAATTGATTTCTGTCACTTATAAGTGACGAGAATGGATTTCTGTCACTTATAAGTAACAAGAATTGATTTCTGTCACTTATAAGTGACGAGAATTGATTTCCATCACTTATAAGTGACGAGAATTGAGTTCCATCACTTATAAGTAACGAGAATTGATTTCCATCACTAATAAGTGACGAGAATTGATTTCTGTCACTCATAAGTGACGAGAATTGATTTCTGTCACTTATAAGTGACGAGAATTGATTTCCATCACTTATAAGAGACGAGAATTGATTTCCATCACTTATAAGTGACGAGAATTGATTTCTGTAACTGATAAGTGACGAGAATGGATTTCTGTCACTTATAAGTGACGAGAATTGATTTCTGTCACTTATAAGTGACGAGAATCCATTTCTGTCACTTATAAGTGACGAGAATTGATTTCTGTCACTTATAAGTGACGAGAATTGATTTCCATCACTTATAAGAGACGAGAATTGATTTCCATCACTTATAAGTGACGAGAATAGATTTCTGTCACTGATGAGTGACGAGAATGGATTTCTGTCACTTATAAGTGACAAGAATTGATTTTCATCACTTATAAGTGACGAGAATTGATTTCCATCACTTATAAGTGACGAGAATAGATTTCTGCCACTTATAAGTGACAAGAATCGATTTCTGTGACTTATAAGTGACGAGAATTGATTTCTGTCACTTATAAGTGACGAGAATTGATTTCTGTCACTTATAAGTGACGAGAATTGATTTCTGTCACTTATAAGTGACGAGAATTAATTTCTATCACTTATAAGTGACGAGAATTGACTTTCATCACTGATAAGTGACGAGAATGGATTTCTGTCACTTATAAGTGACGAGAATTGATTTCTGTCACTTATAAGTGACGAGAATTCATTTCTGTCACTTATAAGTGACGAGAATTGATTTCCGTCACTTATAAGTGACGAGAATTAATTTCTATCACTTATAAGTGACGAGAATTGACTTTCATCACTGATAAGTGACGAGAATGGATTTCTGTCACTTATAAGTGACGAGAATTGATTTCTGTCACTTATAAGTGACGAGAATTAATTTCTATCACTTATAAGTGACGAGAATTGACTTTCATCACTGATAAGTGACGAGAATGGATTTCTGTCACTTATAAGTGACGAGAATTGATTTCCATCACTTATAAGTGACGAGAATTGATTTCCATCACTTATAAGTGACGAGAATTGATTTCGGTCACTTATAAGTGACGAGAATTGATTTCTGTCACTTATAAGTAACGAAAATGGATTTCTGTCACTTACAAGTGATGAGAATTGATTTCCATCACTTATGAGTGACGAGAATTGATTTCTGTCACTTATAAGTGATGGATATCAATTCTCGTCACTTATAAGTGACAGAAATCCATTCTCGTCACTTATAAGTGATGGAAATCAATTCTCATCACTTATAAGTGACCGAAATCCATTCTCGTCACTTATAAGTGATGGAAATCAATTCTCGTCACTTATAAGCGATGGAAATCAATTCTCGTCACTTATAAGTGACAGAAATCAATTCTATTACTCATATGTGACCGAAATCAATTCTCGTCAGTTATAAGTGACAAAAATCAATTCTCGTCACTTATAAGTGATGGAAATCAATTCTCGTCACTTATAAGTGATGGAAATCAATTCGCGTCACTTATAAGTGATGGAAATCAATTCTCGTCACTTATAAGTGACAGAAATCAATTCTCGTCACTTATAAGTGACTAGAAATGATTTCTGTCACTCATAAGTGACGAGAATTGATTTCTGTCACTCATAAGTGACGAGAATTGATTTCTGTCACTTATATGTGATGAGAATTGATTTCCATCACTTATAAGTGACGAGAATTGATTTCTGTCACTTATAAGTGACGAGAATGGATTTCTGTCACTTATAAGTAACAAGAATTGATTTCTGTCACTTATAAGTGACGAGAATTGATTTCCATCACTTATAAGTGACGAGAGTTGAGTTCCATCACTTATAAGTAACGAGAATTGATTTCCATCACTAATAAGTGACGAGAATTGATTTCTGTCACTCATAAGTGACGAGAATTGATTTCTGTCACTTATAAGTGACGAGAATTGATTTCCATCACTTATAAGAGACGAGAATTGATTTCCATCACTTATAAGTGACAAGAATTGATTTCTGTCACTGATAAGTGACGAGGATGGATTTCTGTCACTTATAAGTGACGAGAATTGATTTCTGTCACTTATAAGTGACGAGAATCCATTTCTGTCACTTATAAGTGACGAGAATTGATTTCTGTCACTTATAAGTGACGAGAATTGATTTCCATCACTTATAAGAGACGAGAATTGATTTCCATCACTTATAAGTAGGGCCCCAGACTTTAGTTATTATTTCGTCCGGTATAGTTGCTAGGTAACCGTTCGCACAAATTCAAATGTGTAGAATCAAATTTGTCAGAATGTTGAAAATCTTAGGGGGAATTGGAGGGGGATCTCATGGGGAATCGGAGGGGATCTTGGGGGGGATTGGAGGGGATTTTGGGGGGAATTGAAGGAAAATCTTAGGGGGAATTCTCATTTTAATTACTTAAATGTGTGAAACAGTCTGACAACTTAACATTCAACACATTTGGAATCCGAACGGTTGCCTAGCAACTTAACCGGACGAAATAATAACTGAAGTCTGGGGCCCTACTTATAAGTGACGAGAATGGATTTCTGTCACGTATAAGTGACAAGAATTGATTTTCATCACTTATAAGTGACGAGAATTGATTTCCATCACTTATGAGTGACGAGAATAGATTTCTGCCACTTATAAGTGACAAGAATCGATTTCTGTGACTCATAAGTGACGAGAATTGATTTCTGTCACTTATAAGTGACGAGAATTGATTTCTGTCACTTATAAGTGACGAGAATTGATTTCTGTCACTTATAAGTGACGAGAATTGATTTCTGTCACTTATAAGTGATGAGAATTGATTTCCATCACTTATAAGTGACGAGAGTTGAGTTCCATCACTTATAAGTAACGAGAATTGATTTCCATCACTAATAAGTGACGAGAATTTATTTCTGTCACTCATAAGTGACGAGAATTGATTTCTGTCACTTATAAGTGACGAGAATTGACTTTCATCACTGATAAGTGACGAGAATGGATTTCTGTCACTTATAAGTGACGAGAATTGATTTCTGTCACTTATAAGTGACGAGAATTGATTTCTGTCACTTATAAGTGATGAGAATCCATTTCTGTCACTCATAAGTGACGAGAATTGATTTCCATCACTTATAAGAGACGAGAATTGATTTCCATCACTTATAAGTGACAAGAATTGATTTCTGTCACTGATAAGTGACGAGGATGGATTTCTGTCACTTATAAGTGACGAGAATTGATTTCTGTCACTTATAAGTGACGAGAATCCATTTCTGACACTTATAAGTGACGAGAATTGATTTCTGTCACTTATAAGTGACGAGAATTGATTTCCATCACTTATAAGAGACGAGAATTGATTTCCATCACTTATAAGTAGGGCCCCAGACTTTAGTTATCATTTCGTCCGGTATAGTTGCTAGGTAACCGTTCGCACAATTTCAAATGTGTAGAATCAAATTTGTCAGAATGTTGAAAATCTTAGGGGGAATTGGAGGGGGATCTCATGGGGAATCGGAGGGGATCTTGGGGGGGATTGGAGGGGATTTTGGGGGGAATTGAAGGAAAATCTTAGGGGGAATTCTCATTTTAATTACTTAAATGTGTGAAACAGTCTGACAACTTAACATTCAACACATTTGGAATCCGAACGGTTGCCTAGCAACTTAACCGGACGAAATAATAACTGAAGTCTGGGGCCCTACTTATAAGTGACGAGAATAGATTTCTGTCACTGATAAGTGACGAGAATGGATTTCTGTCACTTATAAGTGACAAGAATTGATTTTCATCACTTATAAGTGACGAGAATTGATTTCCATCACTTATGAGTGACGAGAATAGATTTCTGCCACTTATAAGTGACAAGAATCGATTTCTGTGACTTATAAGTGACGAGAATTGATTTCTGTCACTTATAAGTGACGAGAATTGATTTCTGTCACTTATAAGTGACGAGAATTGATTTCTGTCACTTATAAGTGACGAGAATTGATTTCCATCACTTATAAGAGACGAGAATTGATTTTCATCACTTATAAGTGACGAGAATTGATTTCTGTCACTGATAAGTGACGAGAATGGATTCCTGTCGCTTATAAGTAGGGCCCCAGAGTTTAGTTATTATTTCGTCCGGTTAAGTTGCTAGGCAACCGTTCGGATTCGAAATGTATTGAACTCAATCTGTCAGAATATTTGATACATTTGAGTGATTAAAATAATAAATAGGTGATCGCAATTGTGCATCTACGGATATCAAGTAAGTGGCTGTTATTATCACTAAAATGTATTTCAATAAATCGTGCACAAAATGTAGATATTAGAGAGAGAAAATTAAATTTAAATCCTGCAAAAATTCTCAAACTTATTTTAAATATGGAAAAATCAATGATTTATGCGGACTGTGAAAAACGACAGAGGGCTATCTGAATAGATCAGACCTCGAGAAAACGGGGGAAATCGCCAGAGCCAACTCCTTAATGGGGAAAATATCTGGAAAACGTGCTATACAAGCTGCGGGGAAATGAAAAGTGAAATGATTGCAGTGGGGTGAGGTTATTTAGGTGTTTTCGATGAATTGAAGGGGGCTTTCCGGGGGAATCGAAGGGGATTTCGGGGGGATTGAGGGGGATCTCAGGGGGAATTGATGGGGATCTGAGGGGGAATTGAAGGGTATCTCGGGGGGAATTGAGGGGTATCTCGGGGGGAATTGAGGGGGAATGAAAGGGGATCTTAGGGAGAATTGATGGGGATCTGAGGGGGAATTGAAGGGTATCTCGGGGGGAATTGAGGGGTATCTCAGGGGGAATTGAGGGAGATCTCAGGGGGAGTTGAAGGATATCTAAGGGGGAATTGAAGGGTATCTCGGGGGGAATTGAGGGAGATCTCATGGGGAATTGAAGGATATCTGAGGGGGAATTGAAGGGTATCTCGGGGGAATTGAGGGGTATCTCGGGGGGAATTGAGGGGGATTTCGGGGGATTGAATCAGATCGCAGGGGGAATTGAAGGGTATCTCAGGGAGAATTGAGGGGGAATGAAAGGGGATCTTAGGGAGAATTGATGGGGATCTGAGGGGGAATTGAAGGGTATCTCAGGGGGAATTGAGGGAGATCTCAGGGGGAGTTGAAGGATATCTGAGGGGGAATTGAAGGGTATCTCGGGGGGAATTGAGGGAGATCTCAGGGGGAATTGAAGGATATCTGAGGGGGAATTGAAGGGTATCTCGGGGGGAATTGAGGGGTATCTCGGGGGGAATTGAGGGGGATTTCGGGGGAATTGAATCAGATCGCAGGGGGAATTGAAGGGTATCTCAGGAAGAATTGAGAAAGAAAGTTTTTCATCAGAAAAACTTCTGGAAGAGCACCAGCAAACCGAGCTCAATTTCCCCTGAAATTTCCTTCCATTTCCCCGGAAAGCTCCCTTCAATTTATCGAAAACACCTAAATAACCCCACCCCATTTGCAATCATTTTACTTTTCATTTCCCCGCAGCTTGTATTGCACGTTTTCCAGATATTTTCCCCATTAAGGAGTTGGCTCTGGCGATTTCCCCCGTTTTCTCGAGGTCTGATCTATTCGGATAGCCCTCTGTCGTTTTTCACAGTCCGCATAAATCATTAATTTTTCCATATTTAAAATAAGTTTGAGAATTTTTGCAGGATTTAAATTTAATTTTCTCTCTCTAATATCTACATTTTGTGCACGATTTATTGAAATACATTTTAGTGATAATAACAGCCACTTACTTGATATCCGTAGATGCACAGTTGCAATCACCTATTTATTATTTTAAATACTCAAATGTATCAAATATTCTGACAGATTGAGTTCAATACATTTCGAATCCGAACGGTTGCCTAGCAACTTAACCGGACGAAATAATAACTAAACTCTGGGGCCCTACTTATAAGTGACGAGAATTGATTTCTGTCACTTATAAGTGACGAGAATCCATTTCTGTCACGTATAAGTGACGAGAATTGATTTCTGTCACTTATAAGTGACGAGAATTGATTTCCATCACTTATAAGAGACGAGAATTGATTTCCATCACTTATAAGTGACGAGAATAGATTTCTGTCACTGATAAGTGACGAGAATGGATTTCTGTCACTTATAAGTGACAAGAATTGATTTTCATCACTTATAAGTGACGAGAATTGATTTCCATCACTTATGAGTGACGAGAATAGATTTCTGCCACTTATAAGTGACAAGAATCGATCTCTGTGACTTATAAGTGACGAGAATTGATTTCTGTCACTTATAAGTGACGAGAATTGATTTCTGTCACTTATAAGTGACGAGAATTGATTTCTGTCACTTATAAGTGACGAGAATTAATTTCTATCACTTATAAGTGACGAGAATTGACTTTCATCACTGATAAGTGACGAGAATGGATTTCTGTCACTTATAAGTGACGAGAATTGATTTATGTCACTTACAAGTGACGAGAATTGATTTCTGTCACTTATAAGTGACGAGAATTGATTTCTGTCACTTATAAGTGACGAGAATCGATTTCCACCACTTATAAGTGACGAGAATTGATTTCTGTCACTTATAAGTGACGAAAATGGATTTCTGTCACTTACAAGTGACGAGAATTGATTTCCATCACTTATAAGTGACGAGAATTGATTTCCATCACTTATAAGTGACGAGAATTGATTTCCATCACTTATAAAGGACGAGAATGAATTTTTGTCCCTCATAAGTGACTAGAATGGATTCCTGTCACTTATAAGTGACGAGAATTGATTTCTGTCACTTATAAGTGACGAGAATTTATTTCTGTCACTTATAAGTGACGAGAATTGATTTCCATCACTTATGAGTGACGAGAATTGATTTCTGTCACTGATAAGTGACGAGAATGGATTTCTGTCACTTATAAGTGACGAGAATTGATTTCTGTCACTTATAAGTGACGAGAATCCATTTCTGTCACTTATAAGTGACGAGAATTGATTTCTGTAACTTATAAGTGACGAGAATTGATTTCCATCACTTATAAGGGACGAGAATTGATTTCCATCACTTATAAGTGACGAGAATAGATTTCTCTCACTGATAAGTGACGAGAATGGATTTCTGTCACTTATGAGTGACAAGAATTGATTTTCATCACTTATAAGTGACGAGAATTGATTTCCATCACTTATGAGTGACGAGAATAGATTTCTGCCACTTATAAGTGACAAGAATCGATTTCTGTGACTTATAAGTGACGAGAATTGATTTCTGTCACTTATAAGTGACGAGAATTGATTTTTGTCACTTATAAGTGACGAGAATTGATTTCTGTCACTTATAAGTGACGAGAATTAATTTCTATCACTTATGAGTGACGAGAATTGACTTTCATCACTGATGAGTGACGAGAATGGATTTCTGTCACTTATAAGTGACGAGAATTGATTTCTGTCACTTATAAGTGACGAGAATTGATTTCTGTCACTTATAAGTGACGAGAATTGATTTCTGTCACTTATAAGTGACGAGAATTGATTTCTGTCACTTATAAGTGACGAGAATCGATTTCCACCACTTATAAGTGACGAGAATTGATTTCTGTCACTTATAAGTGACGAAAATGGATTTCTGTCACTTACAAGTGACGAGAATTGATTTCCATCACTTATAAGTGACGAGAATTGATTTCCATCACTTATAAGTGACGAGAATTGATTTCCATCACTTATAAGTGACGAGAATTGATTTCCATCACTTATAAGTGACGAGAATTGATTTCCATCACTTATAAGTGATGAGAATGAATTTTCGTCCCTCATAAGTTACTAGAATGGATTCCTGTCACTTATAAGTGACGAGAATAGATTTCTCTCACTGATAAGTGACGAGAATTGATTTCTGTCACTTATAAGTGACGAGAATCCATTTCTGTCACTTATAAGTGACGAGAATTGATTTCTGTCACTTATAAGTGACGAGAATTGATTTCCATCACTTATACGAGACGAGAATTGATTTCCATCACTTATAAGTGACGAGAATAGATTTCTGTCACTGATGAGTGACGAGAATGGATTTCTGTCACTTATAAGTGACAAGAATTGATTTTCATCACTTATAAGTGACGAGAATTGATTTCCATCACTTATGAGTGACGAGAATAGATTTCTGCCACTTATAAGTGACAAGAATCGATTTCTGTGACTTATAAGTTACGAGAATTGATTTCTGTCACTTATAAGTGACGAGAATTGATTTCTGTCACTTATAAGTGACGAGAATTGATTTCTGTCACTTATAAGTGACGAGAATTGATTTCTGTCTTTTATAAGTGACGAGAATGGATTTCGGTCACTTATAAGTGACGAGAATTGATTTCCATCACTTATAAGTGACGAGAATTGATTGTCATCACTTATAAGTGACGAGAATTGATTTCCATCACTTATAAGTGACGAGAATGGATTTCTGTCACTTATAAGTGACGAGAATTAATTTCTGTCACTTATAAGTGACGAGAATTGATTTCTGTCACTTATAAGTGACGAGAATCGATTTC
This sequence comes from Aleiodes leptofemur, assembly GCA_963942555.1. NCBI lineage: Eukaryota > Metazoa > Arthropoda > Insecta > Hymenoptera > Braconidae > Aleiodes > Aleiodes leptofemur. Next base: position 4,336,205 of record OZ012623.1, on the reverse strand, counting down.
CATCACTTTTAAGTGACGACAATTGATTTCCATCACTTATAAGTGACGAGAATTGATTTCGGTCACTTATAAGTGACGAGAATGGATTTCCATCACTAATAAGTGACGAGAATGGATTTCCATCGCTTATAAGTGATGAGAATTGATGTCTGTCACTTATAAGTGACGAGAATGGATTTCTGTCACTTATAAGTGACGAGGATTGATTGTCATCACTTATAAGTGACGAGAATTGATTTCTGTCACTCATAAGTGACGAGAATTGATTTCTGTCACTTATAAGTGACGAGAATTAATTTCTATCACTTATAAGTGACGAGAATTGACTTTCATCACTGATAAGTGACGAGAATGGATTTCTGTCACTTATAAGTGACGAGAATTGATTTCCATCACTTATAAGTGACGAGAATTGATTTTCATCACTTATAAGTGACGAGAATTGATTTGCATCACTTATAAGTGACGAGAATGAATTTTTGTCCCTCATAAGTGACTAGAATGGATTCCTGTCACTTATAAGTGACGAGAATTGATTTCTGTCACTTATAAGTGACGAGAATTTATTTCTGACACTTATAAGTGACGAGAATTGATTTCCATCACTTATGAGTGACGAGAATTGATTTCTGTCACTTATAAGTGACGAGAATTGATTTCTGTCTTTTATAAGTGACGAGAATGGATTTCGGTCACTTATAAGTGACGAGAATTGATTTCCATCACTTATAAGTGACGAGAATGGATTTCGGTCACTTATAAGTGATGAGAATTGATTTCCATCACTTATGAGTGACGAGAATTGATTTCTGTCACTTATAAGTGATGGAAATCAATTCTCGTCACTTATAAGTGACAGAAATCCATTCTCGTCACTTATAAGTGATGGAAATCAATTCTCATCACTTATAAAAGACCGAAATCCATTCTCGTCACTTATAAGTGATGGAAATCAATTCTCGTCACTTATAAGTGATGGAAATCAATTCTCGTCACTTATAAGTGACAGAAATCAATTATCGTCACTTATAAGTGACGAGAATTGATTTCCATCACTAATAAGTGAAGAGAATTGATTTCCGTCACTTATAAGTGATGAGAATCGATGTCTGTCACTTATAAATGACGAGAATGGATTTCTGTCACTTATAAGTAACGAGAATTGATTTCTGTCACTTATAAGTGACGAGAATTGATTTCTGTCACTTATAAGTGACGAGGATTGATTGTCATCACTAATAAGTGACGAGAATTGATTTCCATCACTTATAAGTGACGAGAATGGATTTCTGTCACTTATAAGTGACTAGAATTGATTTCTGTCACTTATAAGTGACGAGAATTGATTTCGGTCACTTATAAGTGACGAGAATTGATTTCTGTCACTTATGAGTGACGAGAATTGATTTCGGTCACTTATAAGTGATGAGAATTGATTTCTGTCACTCATAAGTGACGAGAATTGATTTCTGTCACTTATAAGTGACGAGAATTGATTGTCATCACTTATAAGTGACGAGAATTGATTTCCATCACTTATAAGTGACGAGAATGGATTTCTGTCACTCATAAGTGACGAGAATCGATTTCCATCACTTTTAAGTGACGACAATTGATTTCCATCACTTATAAGTGACGAGAATTGATTTCGGTCACTTATAAGTGACGAGAATGGATTTCCATCACTAATAAGTGACGAGAATGGATTTCTGTCACTTATAAGTGACGAGAATCGATTTCCATCACTTTTAAGTGACGACAATTGATTTCCATCACTTATAAGTGACGAGAATTGATTTCTGTCACTTATAAGTGACGAGAATTGATTTCTGTCACTTATAAGTGACGAGGATTGATTGTCATCACTTATAAGTGACGAGAATTGATTTCCATCACTTATAAGTGACGAGAATGGATTTCTGTCACTTATAAGTGACTAGAATTGATTTCCGTCACTTATAAGTGACGAGAATTGATTTCGGTCACTTATAAGTGACGAGAATTGATTTCTGTCACTTATAAGTGACGAGAATTAATTTCTATCACTTATAAGTGACGAGAATTGACTTTCATCACTGATAAGTGACGAGAATGGATTTCTGTCACTTATAAGTGACGAGAATTGATTTCTGTCACTTATAAGTGACGAGAATTCATTTCTGTCACTTATAAGTGACGAGAATTGATTTCTGTCACTTATAAGTGACGAGAATTGATTTCTGTCACTTATAAGTGACGAGAATTGACTTTCATCACTGATAAGTGACGAGAATGGATTTCTGTCACTTATAAGTGACGAGAATTGATTTCTGTCACTTATAAGTGACGAGAATTCATTTCTGTCACTTATAAGTGACGAGAATTGATTTCTGTCACTTATAAGTGACGAGAATCGATTTCCACCACTTATAAGTGCAAGAATTGATTTCTGTCACTTATAAGTGACGAAAATGGATTTCTGTCACTTACAAGTGACGAGAATTGATTTCCATCACTTATAAGTGACGAGAATCCATTTCCATGACTTATAAGTGACGAGAATTGATTTCCATCACTTATAAGTGACGAGAATGAATTTTTGTCCCTCATAAGTGACTAGAATGGATTCCTGTCACTTATAAGTGACGAGAATTGATTTCTGTCACTTATAAGTGACGAGAATTTATTTCTGTAACTTATAAGTGACGAGAATTGATTTCTGTCACTTATAAGTGACGAGAATTGATTTCTGTCACTTATAAGTGACGAGAATCGATTTCCACCACTTATAAGTGACGAGAATTGATTTCCATCACTTATAAGTGACTAGAATTGATTTCTGTCACTTATAAGTGACGAGAATTGATTTCGGTCACTTATAAGTGACGAGAATTGATTTCTGTAACTTATAAGTGACGAGAATTCATTTCTGTCACTTATAAGTGACGAGAATTGATTTCTGTCACTTATAAGTGACGAGAATTGATTTCTGTCACTTATGAGTGACGAGAATTGACTTTCATCACTGATAAGTGACGAGAATGGATTTCTGTCACTTATAAGTGACGAAAATGGATTTCTGTCACTTACAAGTGACGAGAATTGATTTCCATCACTTATAAGTGACGAGAATTGATTTCCATCACTTATAAGTGACGAGAATTGATTTCCATCACTTATAAAGGACGAGAATGAATTTTTGTCCCTCATAAGTGACTAGAATGGATTCCTGTCACTTATAAGTGACGAGAATTGATTTCTGTCACTTATAAGTGACGAGAATTTATTTCTGTCACTTATAAGTGACGAGAATTGATTTCCATCACTTATGAGTGACGAGAATTGATTTCTGTCACTTATAAGTGACGAGAATTGATTTCTGTCACTTATAAGTGACGAGAATTGATTTCTGTCACTTATAAGTGACGAGAATTGATTTCCATCACTTATAAGTGACGAGAATTGATTTCTGTCACTCATAAGTGACGAGAATGGATTTCTGTCACTTATAAATGACGAGAATTGATTTCTGTCACTTATAAGTGACGAGAATTGATTTCTGTCACTTATAAGTGACGAAAATAGATTTCTGTCACTTATAAGTGACGAGAATTGATTTCCATCACTTATAAGTGACGAGAATTGATTTCCATCACTTATAAGTGACGAGAATTGATTTCCATCACTTATAAGTGACGAGAATTGATTTTTGTCACTTATAACTGACGAGAATTGATTTCGGTCACTTATGAGTGATGAGAATTGATTTCTGTCACTTATAAGTGACGAGAATTGATTTCCATCACTTATAAGTGACGAGAATTGATTTCAATCACTTATAAGTGACGAGAATGGATTTCGGTCACTCATAAGTGATGAGAATTGATTTCCATCCTTTATAAGTGACGAGGATGGATTTCTGTCACTTATAAGTGACGAGAATTGATTTCCATCACTTATAAGTGACGAGAATGGATTTCTGTCACTTATAACTGACGAGAATTGATTTCTGTCACTTATAAGTGACGAGAATTGATTTCTGTCACTTATAAGTGACGAGAATTGATTTCTATCACTTACAAGTGACGAGAATTGATTTCTGTCACTTATAAGTGACGAGAATTGATTCTCATCACTTATAAGTGACGAGAATTGATTTCCATCACTTATAAGTGACGAGAATGGATTTCTGTCACTTACAAGTGACGAGAATGGATTTCTGTCACTTATAAGTGACGAGAATTGATTTCTATCACTTACAAGTGACGAGAATTGATTTCTGTCACTCACAAGTGACGAGAATTGATTTACGTCACTCATAAGTGACAGAAATCAATTCTCGTCACTCATAAGTGATGGAAATCAATTCTCATCACTTATAAGTGACAGAAATCCATTCTCGTCACTTATAAGTGACAGAAATCAATTCTCGTCACTTATAAGTGACCGAAATCAATTCTCGTCACTTATAAGTGACAGAAATCAATTCTCGTTACTTATAAGTGACAGAAATCCATTCTCGTCACTTATTAGTGATGGAAATCCATTCTCGTCACTTATAAGTGACCGAAATCAATTCTCGTCACTTATAAGTGATGGAAATCAATTGTCGTCACTTAAAAGTGATGGAAATCGATTCTTGTCACTTATAAGTGACAGAAATCCATTTTCGTCACTTATAAGTGACAGAAATCAATTCTCGTCACTTATAAGTGACAGAAATCAATTCTCGTCACTTATAAGTGATGGAAATCAATTCTCGTCACTTATAAGTGACAGAAATCAATTCTCGTCACTTATAAGTGATGGAAATCAATTCTCGTCACTTATAAGTGATGACAATCAATTCTCGTCACTTATAAGTGACAGAAATCAATTCTCGTCACTTATAAGTGACAGAAATCAATTCTCGTTACTTATAAGTGACAGAAATCCATTCTCGTCACTTATAAGTGATGGAAATCAATTCTCGTCACTTATAAGTGATGAGAATCAATTCTCGTCACTTATAAGAGACAGAAATCAATTCTCGTCACTTGTAAGTGATAGAAATCAATTCTCGTCACTTATAAGTGACGGAAATCCATTCTCGTCACTTATAAGTGATGGAAATCAATTCTCGTCACTTATAAGTGACAGAAATCCATTCTCGTCACTTATAAGTGATGGAAATCAATTCTCATCACTTAAAAATGACAGGAATCCATTCTAGTCACTTATGAGTGACAGAAATTCATTCTCGTCACTTATGAGTGATGGAAATCAATTCTCGTCACTTATAAGTGATGGAAATCAATTCTCGTCACTTATAAGTGATGGAAATCAATTCTCGTCACTTATAAGTGACAGAAATCCATTTTCGTCACTTATAAGTGACAGAAATCAATTCTCGTCACTTATAAGTGACAGAAATCCATTCTCGTCACTTATAAGTGATGGAAATCAATTCTCGTCACTTATGAGTCATGGAAATGAATTCTCGTCACTTATAAGTGACAGAAATCAATTCTCATCACTCATAAGTGACCGAAATCAATTCTCGTCAGTTATAAGTGACGAAAATAAATTCTCGTCACTTATAAGTGATGGAAATCAATTCTCGTCACTTATAAGTGATGGAAATCAATTCTCGTCACTTATAAGTGATGGAAATCAATTCTCGTCACTTATAAGTGATGGAAATCAATTCTCGTCACTTATAAGTGACAGAAATCCATTTTCGTCACTTATAAGTGACAGAAATCAATTCTCGTCACTTATAAGTGACGTAAATCCATTCTCGTCTTTTATAAGTGATGGAAATCAATTCTCGTCACTTATAAGTGACAGAAATCCATTCTCGTCACTTATAAGTGATGGAAATCAATTCTCATCACTTATAAGTGACCGAAATCCATTCTCGTCACTTATAAGTGATGGAAATCAATTCTCGTCACTTATGAGTGATGGAAATCAATTCTCGTCACTTATAAGTGACAGACATCAATTCCCATCACTCATAAGTGACCGAAATCAATTCTTGTCAGTTATAAGTGACGAAAATAAATTCTCGTCACTTATAAGTGATGGAAATCAATTCTCGTCACTTATAAGTGATGGAAATCAATTCTTGTCACTTATAAGTGACAGAAATCCATTCTCGTCACTTATAAGTGATGGAAATCAATTCTCGTCACTTATAAGTGATGGAAATCAATTCTCGTCACTTATAAGTAATGGAAATCAATTCTCGTCACTTATAAGTGACAGAAATCCATTTTCGTCACTTGTAAGTGACAGAAATCAATTCTCGTCACTTATAAGTGACAGAAATCAATTCTCGTCACTTATAAGTGACGTAAATCCATTCTCGTCTTTTATAAGTGATGGAAATCAATTCTCGTCACTTATAAGTGATGGAAATCAATTCTTGTCACTTATAAGTGACAGAAATCCATTTTCGTCACTTATAAGTGACAGAAATCAATTCTCGTCACTTATAAGTGACAGAAATCAATTCTCGTCACTTATAAGTGATGGAAATCAATTCTCGTCACTTATAAGTGACAGAAATCAATTCTCGTCACTTATAAGTGACAGAAATCAATTCTCGTTATTTATAAGTGACAGGAATCCATTCTAGTCTTTTATGAGTGACAGAAATTCATTCTCGTCACTTATAAGTGATGGAAATCAATTCTCGTCACTTATAAGTGATGGAAATCAATTCTCGTCACTTATAAGTGATGGAAATCAATTCCCGTCACTTATAAGTAATGGAAATCAATTCTCGTCACTTATAAGTGACAGAAATCCATTTTCGTCACTTGTAAGTGACAGAAATCAATTCTCGTCACTTATAAGTGACAGAAATCAATTCTCGTCACTTATAAGTGACGTAAATCCATTCTCGTCTTTTATAAGTGATGGAAATCAATTCTCGTCACTTATAAGTGACAGAAATCCATTCTCGTCACTTATAAGTGATGGAAATCAATTCTCATCACTTATAAGTGACCGAAATCCATTCTCGTCACTTATAAGTGATGGAAATCAATTCTCGTCACTTATGAGTGATGGAAATCAATTCTCGTCACTTATAAGTGACAGACATCAATTCTCATCACTCATAAGTGACCGAAATCAATTCTCGTCAGTTATAAGTGACGAAAATAAATTCTCGTCACTTATAAGTGATGGAAATCAATTCTCGTCACTTATAAGTGATGGAAATAAATTCTTGTCACTTATAAGTGATAGAAATCCATTTTCGTCACTTATAAGTGACAGAAATCAATTCTCGTCACTTATAAGTGACAGAAATCAATTCTCGTCACTTATAAGTGATGGAAATCAATTCTCGTCACTTATAAGTGACAGAAATCAATTCTCGTCACTTATAAGTGATGGAAATCAATTCTCATCACTTATAAGTGACCGAAATCCATTCTCGTCACTTATAAGTGATGGAAATCAATTCTCGTCACTTATAAGTGATGGAAATCAATTCTCGTCACTTATAAGTGATGGAAATCAATTCTTGTCACTTATAAGTGACAGAAATCCATTTTCGTCACTTATAAGTGACAGAAATCAATTCTCGTCACTTATAAGTGACAGAAATCAATTCTCGTCACTTATAAGTGATGGAAATCAATTCTCGTCACTTATAAGTGACAGAAATCAATTCTCGTCACTTATAAGTGATGGAAATCAATTCTCGTCACTTATAAGTGATGACAATCAATTCTCGTCACTTATAAGTGACAGAAATCAATTCTCGTCACTTATAAGTGACAGAAATCAATTCTCGTTACTTATAAGTGACAGAAATCCATTCTCGTCACTTATAAGTGAAAGACATCAATTCTCATCACTTATAAGTGATGGAAATCAATTCTCGTCACTTATTAGTGATGGAAATCAATTTTCGTCACTTAGACAAGAATCGATTTCTGTGACTTATAAGTGACGAGAATTGATTTCTGTCACTTATAAGTGACGAGAATCGATTTCCATCACTTATAGAAGACGAGAATTGATTTCTGTCACTTATAAGTGACGAGAATTGATTTCTGTCACTTATAAGTGACGAGAATTGATTTCTATCACTTATAAGTGACGAGAATTGACTTTCATCACTGATAAGTGACGAGAATGGATTTCTGTCACTTATAAGTGACGAGAATTGATTTCTGTCACTTATAAGTGACGAGAATTGATTTCTGTCACTTATAAGTGACGAGAATTGATTTCTGTCACTTATAAGTGACGAGAATCGATTTCCACCACTTATAAGTGACGAGAATTGATTTCCATCACTTATGAGTGACGAGAATTGATTTATGTCACTTATCAGTGACGAGAATTGATTTCTGTCACTTATAAGTGACGAGAATGGATTTCGGTCACTTATAAGTGACGAGAATTGATTTCCATCACTTATAAGTGACGAGAATGGATTTCGGTCACTTATAAGTGATGAGAATTGATTTCCATCACTTATGAGTGACGAGAATTGATTTCTGTCACTTATAAGTGATGGAAATCAATTCTCGTCACTTATAAGTGACAGAAATCTATTCTCGTCACTTATAAGTGATGGAAATCAATTCTCATCACTTATAAGTGACCGAAATCCATTCTCGTCACTTATAAGTGATGGAAATCAATTCTCGTCACTTATAAGTGATGGAAATCAATTCTCGTCACTTATAAGTGACAGAAATCAATTCTCATCACTCATATGTGACCGAAATCAATGCTCGTCAGTTATAAGTGACAAAAATCAATTCTCGTCACTTATAAGTGATTGAAATCAATTCTCATCACTTATAAGTGATGGAAATCAATTCTCGTCACTTATAAGTGACAGAAATCCATTCTCGTCACTTATAAGTGATGGAAATCAATTCTCATCACTTATAAGTGACCGAAATCCACTCTCGTCACTTATAAGTAATGGAAATCAATTCACATCACTTATAAGTGACCGAAATCCATTCTCGTCACTTATCAGTGACAGAAATCTATTGTCGTCACTTATAAGTGATGGAAATCGATTCTCGTCACTTATAAGTTACAGAAATCAATTCTCGTCACTTATAAGTGATGGAAATCAATTCTCGTCACTTGTAAGTGACAGAAATCAATTCTCGTCACTTATAAGTGACAGAAATCAATTCTCGTCACTTATAAGTGACGTAAATCCATTCTCGTCTTTTATAAGTGATGGAAATCAATTCTCGTCACTTATAAGTGACAGAAATCCATTCTCGTCACTTATAAGTGATGGAAATCAATTCTCATCACTTATAAGTGACCGAAATCCATTCTCGTCACTTATAAGTGATGGAAATCAATTCTCGTCACTTATGAGTGATGGAAATCAATTCTCGTCACTTATAAGTGACAGACATCAATTCTCATCACTCATAAGTGACCGAAATCAATTCTCGTCAGTTATAAGTGACGAAAATAAATTCTCGTCACTTATAAGTGACAGAAATCAATTCTCGTCACTTATAAGTGATGGAAATCAATTCTCGTCACTTATAAGTGACAGAAATCAATTCTCGTCACTTATAAGTGACAGAAATCAATTCTCGTTATTTATAAGTGACAGGAATCCATTCTAGTCTTTTATGAGTGACAGAAATTCATTCTCGTCACTTATAAGTGATGGAAATCAATTCTCGTCACTTATAAGTGATGGAAATCAATTCTCGTCACTTATAAGTGATGGAAATCAATTCTCGTCACTTATAAGTAATGGAAATCAATTCTCGTCACTTATAAGTGACAGAAATCCATTTTCGTCACTTGTAAGTGACAGAAATCAATTCTCGTCACTTATAAGTGACAGAAATCAATTCTCGTCACTTATAAGTGATGGAAATCAATTCTCGTCACTTATAAGTGATGACAATCAATTCTCGTCACTTATAAGTGACAGAAATCAATTCTCGTCACTTATAAGTGACAGAAATCAATTCTCGTTACTTATAAGTGACAGAAATCCATTCTCGTCACTTATAAGTGAAAGACATCAATTCTCATCACTTATAAGTGATGGAAATCAATTCTCGTCACTTATTAGTGATGGAAATCAATTTTCGTCACTTAGACAAGAATCGATTTCTGTGACTTATAAGTGACGAGAATTGATTTCTGTCACTTATAAGTGACGAGAATCGATTTCCATCACTTATAAAAGACGAGAATTGATTTCTGTCACTTATAAGTGACGAGAATTGATTTCTGTCACTTATAAGTGACGAGAATTGATTTCTATCACTTATAAGTGACGAGAATTGACTTTCATCACTGATAAGTGACGAGAATGGATTTCTGTCACTTATAAGTGACGAGAATTGATTTCTGTCACTTATAAGTGACGAGAATTGATTTCTGTCACTTATAAGTGACGAGAATTGATTTCTGTCACTTATAAGTGACGAGAATCGATTTCCACCACTTATAAGTGACGAGAATTGATTTCCATCACTTATGAGTGACGAGAATTGATTTATGTCACTTATCAGTGACGAGAATTGATTTCTGTCACTTATAAGTGACGAGAATGGATTTCGGTCACTTATAAGTGACGAGAATTGATTTCCATCACTTATAAGTGACGAGAATGGATTTCGGTCACTTATAAGTGATGAGAATTGATTTCCATCACTTATGAGTGACGAGAATTGATTTCTGTCACTTATAAGTGATGGAAATCAATTCTCGTCACTTATAAGTGACAGAAATCTATTCTCGTCACTTATAAGTGATGGAAATCAATTCTCATCACTTATAAGTGACCGAAATCCATTCTCGTCACTTATAAGTGATGGAAATCAATTCTCGTCACTTATAAGTGATGGAAATCAATTCTCGTCACTTATAAGTGACAGAAATTAATTCTCATCACTCATATGTGACCGAAATCAATGCTCGTCAGTTATAAGTGACAAAAATCAATTCTCGTCACTTATAAGTGATAGAAATCAATTCTCATCACTTATAAGTGATGGAAATCAATTCTCGTCACTTATAAGTGACAGAAATCCATTCTCGTCACTTATAAGTGATGGAAATCAATTCTCATCACTTATAAGTGACCGAAATCCATTCTCGTCACTTATAAGTGATGGAAATCAATTCTCATCACTTATAAGTGACCGAAATCCATTCTCGTCACTTATAAGTAATGGAAATCAATTCACATCACTTATAAGTGACCGAAATCCATTCTCGTCACTTATCAGTGACAGAAATCTATTGTCGTCACTTATAAGTGATGGAAATCGATTCTCGTCACTTATAAGTTACAGAAATCAATTCTCGTCACTTATAAGTGATGGAAATCAATTCTCGTCTCTTATAAGTGATGGAAATCAATTCTCGTCACTTATAAGTGACAGAAATCAATTCTCGTCACTTATGAGTGACAGAAATCAATTCTCGTCACTTATTAGTGATGGAAATCAATTCTCGTCACTTATAAGTGACAGAAATCAATTCTAGTCACTTATGAGTGACAGAAATCAATTCTCGTCACTTATAAGTGACAGAAATCAATTCTCGTCACTTATAAGTGATGGAAATCAATTCTCGTCAGTTATAAGTGACAGAAATCCATTTTCGTCACTTGTAAGTGACAGAAATCAATTCTCGTCACTTATAAGTGATGGAAATCAATTCTCGTCACTTATAAGTGATGACAATCAATTCTCGTCACTTATAAGTGACAGAAATCAATTCTCGTCACTTATAAGTGACAGAAATCAATTCTTGTTACTTATAAGTGACAGAAATCAATTCTCATCACTCATAAGAGACCGAAATCAATTCTCGTCAGTTATAAGTGACGAAAATAAATTCTCGTCACTTATAAGTGATGGAAATCAATTCTCGTCACTTATAAGTGATGGAAATCAATTCTCGTCACTTATAAGTGACAGAAATCCATTTTCGTCACTTATAAGTGACAAAAATCAATTCTCGTCACTTATAAGTGACAGAAATCAATTCTCGTCACTTATAAGTGACAGAAATCCATTCTCGTCACTTATAAGTGATGGAAATCAATTCTCGTCACTCATAAGTGACAGAAATCCATTCTCGTCACTTATAAGTGATGGAAATCAATTCTCATCACTTATGAGTGACCGAAATCCATTGTCGTCACTTATAAGTGATTGAAATCAATTCTCGTCACTTATAAGTGATGGAAATCAATTCTCGTCACTTATAAGTGACAGAAATCAATTCTCATCACTCATAAGTGACCGAAATCAATTCTCGTCAGTTATAAGTGACAAAAATCAATTCTCGTCACTTATAAGTGATGGAAATCAATTCTCGTCACTTATAAGTGATGGAAATTAATTCTCGTCACTTATAAGTGATGGAAATCAATTCTCGTCACTTATAAGTGACAGAAATCCATTTTCGTCACTTATAAGTGACAGAAATCAATTCTCGTCACTTATAAGTGACAGAAATCAATTCTCGTCCCTTATAAGTGATGGAAATCAATTCTCGTCACTTATAAGTGATGACAATCAATTCTCGTCACTTATAAGTGACAGAAATCAATTCTCGTCACTTATAAGTGACAGAAATCCATTCTCGTCACTTATAAGTGATTGAAATCCATTCTCGTCACTTATAAGTGATGGAAATCAATTCTCGTCACTTATAAGTGATGAGAATCAATTCTCGTCACTTATAAGTGACAGAAATCCATTCTCGTCACTTATAAGTGATGGAAATCAATTCTCGTCACTTATAAGTGACAGAAATCCATTCTCGTCACTTATAAGTGATGGAAATCAATTCTCATCACTTAAAAATGACAGGAATCCATTCTAGTCACTTATGAGTGACAGAAATTCATTCTCGTCACTTATAAGTGATGGAAATCAATTCTCGTCACTTATAAGTGATGGAAATCAATTCTCGTCACTTATAAGTGATGGAAATCAATTCTCGTCACTTATAAGTGACAGAAATCCATTTTCGTCACTTATAAGTGACAGAAATCAATTCTCGTCACTTATAAGTGACGTAAATCCATTCTCGTCTTTTATAAGTGATGGAAATCAATTCTCGTCACTTATAAGTGACAGAAATCCATTCTCGTCACTTATAAGTGATGGAAATCAATTCTCATCACTTATAAGTGACCGAAATCCATTCTCGTCACTTATAAGTGATGGAAATCAATTCTCGTCACTTATGAGTGATGGAAATCAATTCTCGTCACTTATAAGTGACAGACATCAATTCTCATCACTCATAAGTGACCGAAATCAATTCTCGTCAGTTATAAGTGACGAAAATAAATTCTCGTCACTTATAAGTGATGGAAATCAATTCTCGTCACTTATAAGTGATGGAAATCAATTCTTGTCACTTATAAGTGACAGAAATCCATTCTCGTCACTTATAAGTGATGGAAATCAATTCTCGTCACTTATAAGTGATGGAAATCAATTCTCGTCACTTATAAGTAATGGAAATCAATTCTCGTCACTTATAAGTGACAGAAATCCATTTTCGTCACTTGTAAGTGACAGAAATCAATTCTCGTCACTTATAAGTGACAGAAATCAATTCTCGTCACTTATAAGTGACGTAAATCCATTCTCGTCTTTTATAAGTGATGGAAATCAATTCTCGTCACTTATAAGTGATGGAAATCAATTCTTGTCACTTATAAGTGACAGAAATCCATTTTCGTCACTTATAAGTGACAGAAATCAATTCTCGTCACTTATAAGTGACAGAAATCAATTCTCGTCACTTATAAGTGATGGAAATCAATTCTCGTCACTTATAAGTGACAGAAATCAATTCTCGTCACTTATAAGTGACAGAAATCAATTCTCGTTATTTATAAGTGACAGGAATCCATTCTAGTCTTTTATGAGTGACAGAAATTCATTCTCGTCACTTATAAGTGATGGAAATCAATTCTCGTCACTTATAAGTGATGGAAATCAATTCTCGTCACTTATAAGTGATGGAAATCAATTCTCGTCACTTATAAGTAATGGAAATCAATTCTCGTCACTTATAAGTGACAGAAATCCATTTTCGTCACTTGTAAGTGACAGAAATCAATTCTCGTCACTTATAAGTGACAGAAATCAATTCTCGTCACTTATAAGTGACGTAAATCCATTCTCGTCTTTTATAAGTGATGGAAATCAATTCTCGTCACTTATAAGTGACAGAAATCCATTCTCGTCACTTATAAGTGATGGAAATCAATTCTCATCACTTATAAGTGACCGAAATCCATTCTCGTCACTTATAAGTGATGGAAATCAATTCTCGTCACTTATGAGTGATGGAAATCAATTCTCGTCACTTATAAGTGACAGACATCAATTCTCATCACTCATAAGTGACCGAAATCAATTCTCGTCAGTTATAAGTGACGAAAATAAATTCTCGTCACTTATAAGTGATGGAAATCAATTCTCGTCACTTATAAGTGATGGAAATAAATTCTTGTCACTTATAAGTGATAGAAATCCATTTTCGTCACTTATAAGTGACAGAAATCAATTCTCGTCACTTATAAGTGACAGAAATCAATTCTCGTCACTTATAAGTGATGGAAATCAATTCTCGTCACTTATAAGTGACAGAAATCAATTCTCGTCACTTATAAGTGATGGAAATCAATTCTCATCACTTATAAGTGACCGAAATCCATTCTCGTCACTTATAAGTGATGGAAATCAATTCTCGTCACTTATAAGTGATGGAAATCAATTCTCGTCACTTATAAGTGATGGAAATCAATTCTTGTCACTTATAAGTGACAGAAATCCATTTTCGTCACTTATAAGTGACAGAAATCAATTCTCGTCACTTATAAGTGACAGAAATCAATTCTCGTCACTTATAAGTGATGGAAATCAATTCTCGTCACTTATAAGTGACAGAAATCAATTCTCGTCACTTATAAGTGATGGAAATCAATTCTCGTCACTTATAAGTGATGACAATCAATTCTCGTCACTTATAAGTGACAGAAATCAATTCTCGTCACTTATAAGTGACAGAAATCAATTCTCGTTACTTATAAGTGACAGAAATCCATTCTCGTCACTTATAAGTGAAAGACATCAATTCTCATCACTTATAAGTGATGGAAATCAATTCTCGTCACTTATTAGTGATGGAAATCAATTTTCGTCACTTAGACAAGAATCGATTTCTGTGACTTATAAGTGACGAGAATTGATTTCTGTCACTTATAAGTGACGAGAATCGATTTCCATCACTTATAGAAGACGAGAATTGATTTCTGTCACTTATAAGTGACGAGAATTGATTTCTGTCACTTATAAGTGACGAGAATTGATTTCTATCACTTATAAGTGACGAGAATTGACTTTCATCACTGATAAGTGACGAGAATGGATTTCTGTCACTTATAAGTGACGAGAATTGATTTCTGTCACTTATAAGTGACGAGAATTGATTTCTGTCACTTATAAGTGACGAGAATTGATTTCTGTCACTTATAAGTGACGAGAATCGATTTCCACCACTTATAAGTGACGAGAATTGATTTCCATCACTTATGAGTGACGAGAATTGATTTATGTCACTTATCAGTGACGAGAATTGATTTCTGTCACTTATAAGTGACGAGAATGGATTTCGGTCACTTATAAGTGACGAGAATTGATTTCCATCACTTATAAGTGACGAGAATGGATTTCGGTCACTTATAAGTGATGAGAATTGATTTCCATCACTTATGAGTGACGAGAATTGATTTCTGTCACTTATAAGTGATGGAAATCAATTCTCGTCACTTATAAGTGACAGAAATCTATTCTCGTCACTTATAAGTGATGGAAATCAATTCTCATCACTTATAAGTGACCGAAATCCATTCTCGTCACTTATAAGTGATGGAAATCAATTCTCGTCACTTATAAGTGATGGAAATCAATTCTCGTCACTTATAAGTGACAGAAATCAATTCTCATCACTCATATGTGACCGAAATCAATGCTCGTCAGTTATAAGTGACAAAAATCAATTCTCGTCACTTATAAGTGATTGAAATCAATTCTCATCACTTATAAGTGATGGAAATCAATTCTCGTCACTTATAAGTGACAGAAATCCATTCTCGTCACTTATAAGTGATGGAAATCAATTCTCATCACTTATAAGTGACCGAAATCCACTCTCGTCACTTATAAGTAATGGAAATCAATTCACATCACTTATAAGTGACCGAAATCCATTCTCGTCACTTATCAGTGACAGAAATCTATTGTCGTCACTTATAAGTGATGGAAATCGATTCTCGTCACTTATAAGTTACAGAAATCAATTCTCGTCACTTATAAGTGATGGAAATCAATTCTCGTCTCTTATAAGTGATGGAAATCAATTCTCGTCACTTATAAGTGACAGAAATCAATTCTCGTCACTTATGAGTGACAGAAATCAATTCTCGTCACTTATTAGTGATGGAAATCAATTCTCGTCACTTATAAGTGACAGAAATCAATTCTAGTCACTTATAAGTGACAGAAATCCATTCTCGTCACTTAAAAGTGATGGAAATCAATTCTCGTCACTTATGAGTGATGACAATCAATTCTCGTCTTTTCTAAGTGACAGAAATCAATTCTCGTCGCTTATAAGTAACAGAAATCAATTCTCATCACTTATAAGTGACCGAAATCAATTCTCGTCACTCATAAGTGATCGAAATCAATTCTCGTCACTTATAAGTGATGGAAATCAATTCTCGTCACTTATAAGTGACAGAAATCAATTCTCGACACTTATAAGTGACCGAAATCAATTCTCGTCACTTATAAGTGACAGAAATCAATTCTAGTCACTTATAAGTTACAGAAATCCATTCTCATCACTTATAAGTGATGGAAATCAATTCTTGTCACTTATAAGTGATGACAATCAATTCTCGTCACTTATAAGTGACAGAAATCCATCCTCGTCACTTATAAGTGACAGAAATCAATTCTCGTCATTTATAAGTTACAGCAATCCATCCTCGTCACTTATGAGTGACAGAAATCAGTTCTCGTCACTTATAAGTGACAGAAATCAATTCTCGTCACTGGTAAGTGATAGAAATCAATTCTCGTGACTTATAAGTGACAGAAATCCATTCTCGTCACTTATAAGTGACAGAAATCCATTCTCGTCACTTATAAGTGATGGAAATCAATTCTCGTCACTTATAAGTGATGAGAATCAATTCTCGTCACTTATAAGTGACAGAAATCAATTCTCGTCACTTGTAAGTGATAGAAATCAATTCTCGTCACTTATAAGTGACAGAAATCCATTCTCGTCACTTATAAGTGATGGAAATCAATTCTCGTCTCTTATAAGTGACAGAAATCCATTCTCGTCACTTATAAGTGATGGAAATCAATTCTGATCACTTAAAAATGACAGGAATCCATTCTAGTCACTTATGAGTGACAGAAATTCATTCTCGTCACTTATAAGTGATGGAAATCAATTCTCGTCACTTATAAGTGATGGAAATCAATTCTCGTCACTTATAAGTGACAGAAATCCATTTTCGTCACTTATAAGTGACAGAAATCAATTCTCGTCACTTATAAGTGACAGAAATCCATTCTCGTCACTTATAAGTGATGGAAATCAATTCTCGTCACTTATAAGTGACAGAAATCCATTCTCGTCACTTATAAGTGATGGAAATCAATTCTCATCACTTATAAGTGACCGAAATCCATTCTCGTCACTTATAAGTGATGGAAATCAATTCTCGTCACTTATGAGTGATGGAAATCAATTCTCGTCACTTATAAGTGACAGACATCAATTCTCATTACTCATAAGTGACCGAAATCAATTTTCGTCAGTTATAAGTGACGAAAATAAATTCTCGTCACTTATAAGTGATGGAAATCAATTCTCGTCACTTATAAGTGATGGAAATCAATTCTCGTCACTTATAAGTGACAGAAATCCATTTTCGTCACTTATAAGTGACAGAAATCAATTCTCGTCACTTATAAGTGACAGAAATCAATTCTCGTCACTTATAAGTGATGGAAATCAATTCTCGTCACTTATCAGTGACAGAAATCAATTCTCGTCACTTATAAGTGACAGAAATCAATTCTCGTTACTTATAAGTGACAGGAATCCATTCTAGTCACTTATGAGTGACAGAAATTCATTCTCGTCACTTATAAGTGATGGAAATCAATTCTCGTCACTTATAAGTGATGGAAATCAATTCTCGTCACTCATAAGTGATGGAAATCAATTCTCGTCACTTATAAGTAATGGAAATCAATTCTCGTCACTTATAAGTGACAGAAATCCATTTTCGTCACTTATAAGTGACAGAAATCAATTCTCGTCACTTATAAGTGACAGAAATCAATTCTCGTCACTTATAAGTGATGGAAATCAATTCTCGTCACTTATAAGTGATGACAATCAATTCTCGTCACTTATAAGTGACAGAAATCAATTCTCGTCACTTATAAGTGACAGAAATCAATTCTCGTCACTTATAAGTGACAGAAATCAATTCTCGTTACTTATAAGTGACAGAAATCCATTCTCGTCACTTATAAGTGAAAGACATCAATTCTCATCACTTATAAGTGATGGGAATCAATTCTCGTCACTTATTAGTGATGGAAATCAATTTTCGTCACTTAGACAAGAATCGATTTCTGTGACTTATAAGTGACGAGAATTGATTTCTGTCACTTATAAGTGACGAGAATTGATTTCTGTCACTTATAAGTGACGAGAATCGATTTCTGTGACTTATAAGTGACGAGAATTGATTTCTGTCACTTATAAGTGACGAGAATTGATTTCTTTCTTTTATAAGTGACGAGAATGGATTTCGGTCACTTATAAGTGACGAGAATTGATTTCCATCACTTATAAGTGACGAGAATTGATTGTCATCACTTATAAGTGACGAGAATTGATTTCCATCACTTATAAGTGACGAGAATGGATTTCTGTCACTTATAAGTGACGAGAATTAATTTCTGTCACTTATAAGTGACGAGAATTGATTTCTGTCACTTATAAGTGACGAGAATCGATTTCCATCACTTTTAAGTGACGACAATTGATTTCCATCACTTATAAGTGACGAGAATTGATTTCGGTCACTTATAAGTGACGAGAATGGATTTCCATCACTAATAAGTGACGAGAATGGATTTCCATCGCTTATAAGTGATGAGAATTGATGTCTGTCACTTATAAGTGACGAGAATGGATTTCTGTCACTTATAAGTGACGAGTATTGATTGTCATCACTCATAAGTGACGAGAATTGATTTCTGTCACTCATAAGTGACGAGAATTGATTTCTGTCACTTATAAGTGACGAGAATTAATTTCTATCACTTATAAGTGACGAGAATTGACTTTCATCACTGATAAGTGACGAGAATGGATTTCTGTCACTTATAAGTGACGAGAATTGATTTCCATCACTTATAAGTGACTAGAATTGATTTCCATCACTTATAAGTGACGAGAATTGATTTGCATCACTTATAAGTGACGAGAATGAATTTTTGTCCCTCATAAGTGACTAGAATGGATTCCTGTCACTTATAAGTGACGAGAATTGATTTCTGTCACTTATAAGTGACGAGAATTTATTTCTGACACTTATAAGTGACGAGAATTGATTTCCATCACTTATGAGTGACGAGAATTGATTTCTGTCACTTATAAGTGACGAGAATTGATTTCTGTCTTTTATAAGTGACGAGAATGGATTTCGGTCACTTATAAGTGACGAGAATTGATTTCCATCACTTATAAGTGACGAGAATGGATTTCGGTCACTTATAAGTGATGAGAATTGATTTCCATCACTTATGAGTGACGAGAATTGATTTCTGTCACTTATAAGTGATGGAAATCAATTCTCGTCACTTATAAGTGACAGAAATCCATTCTCGTCACTTATAAGTGATGGAAATCAATTCTCATCACTTATAAAAGACCGAAATCCATTCTCGTCACTTATAAGTGATGGAAATCAATTCTCGTCACTTATAAGTGATGGAAATCAATTCTCGTCACTTATAAGTGACAGAAATCAATTATCGTCACTTATAAGTGACGAGAATTGATTTCCATCACTAATAAGTGAAGAGAATTGATTTCCGTCACTTATAAGTGATGAGAATCGATGTCTGTCACTTATAAATGACGAGAATGGATTTCTGTCACTTATAAGTAACGAGAATTGATTTCTGTCACTTATAAGTGACGAGAATTGATTTCTGTCACTTATAAGTGACGAGGATTGATTGTCATCACTAATAAGTGACGAGAATTGATTTCCATCACTTATAAGTGACGAGAATGGATTTCTGTCACTTATAAGTGACTAGAATTGATTTCTGTCACTTATAAGTGACGAGAATTGATTTCTGTCACTTATAAGTGACGAGAATTGATTTCTGTCACTTATGAGTGACGAGAATTGACTTTCATCACTGATAAGTGACGAGAATGGATTTCTGTCACTTATAAGTGACGAGAATTGATTTCTGTCACTTATAAGTGACGAGAATTCATTTCTGTCACTTATAAGTGACGAGAATTAATTTCTATCACTTATAAGTGACGAGAATTGACTTTCATCACTGATAAGTGACGAGAATGGATTTCTGTCACTTATAAGTGACGAGAATTGATTTATGTCACTTACAAGTGACGAGAATTGATTTCTGTCACTTATAAGTGACGAGAATTGATTTCTGTCACTTATAAGTGACGAGAATCGATTTCCACCACTTATAAGTGACGAGAATTGATTTCTGTCACTTATAAGTGACGAAAATGGATTTCTGTCACTTACAAGTGACGAGAATTGATTTCCATCACTTATAAGTGACGAGAATTGATTTCCATCACTTATAAGTGACGAGAATTGATTTCCATCACTTATAAAGGACGAGAATGAATTTTTGTCCCTCATAAGTGACTAGAATGGATTCCTGTCACTTATAAGTGACGAGAATTGATTTCTGTCACTTATAAGTGACGAGAATTTATTTCTGTCACTTATAAGTGACGAGAATTGATTTCCATCACTTATGAGTGACGAGAATTGATTTCTGTCACTTATAAGTGACGAGAATTGATTTCTGTCACTTATAAGTGACGAGAATTGATTTCTGTCACTTATAAGTGACGAGAATTGATTTCCATCACTTATAAGTGACGAGAATTGATTTCTGTCACTCATAAGTGACGAGAATGGATTTCTGTCACTTATAAATGACGAGAATTGATTTCTGTCACTTATAAGTGACGAGAATTGATTTCCGTCACTTATAAGTGATGAGAATCGATGTCTGTCACTTATAAGTGACGAGAATGGATTTCTGTCACTTATAAGTAACGAGAATTGATTTCTGTCACTTATAAGTGACGAGAATTGATTTCTGTCACTTATAAGTGACGATGATTGATTGTCATCACTTATAAGTGACGAGAATTGATTTCCATCACTTATAAGTGACGAGAATGGATTTCTGTCACTTATAAGTGACTAGAATTGATTTCTGTCACTTATAAGTGACGAGAATTGATTTCGGTCACTTATAAGTGACGAGAATTGATTTCTGTCACTTATGAGTGACGAGAATTGATTTCGGTCACTTATAAGTGATGAGAATTGATTTCTGTCACTCATAAGTGACGAGAATTGATTTCTGTCACTTATAAGTGACGAGAATTGATTGTCATCACTTATAAGTGACGAGAATTGATTTCCATCACTTATAAGTGACGAGAATGGATTTCTGTCACTTATAAGTGACGAGAATTAATTTCTGTCACTCATAAGTGACGAGAATTGATTTCTGTCACTTATAAGTGACGAGAATCGATTTCCATCACTTTTAAGTGACGACAATTGATTTTCATCACTTATAAGTGACGAGAATTGATTTCGGTCACTTATAAGTGACGAGAATGGATTTCCATCACTAATAAGTGACGAGAATGGATTTCTGTCACTTATAAGTAACGAGAATTAATTTCTGTCACTTATAAGTGACGAGAATTGATTTCGGTCACTTATAAGTGACGAGAATTGATTTCTGTCACTTATAAGTGACGAGAATTAATTTCTATCACTTATAAGTGACGAGAATTGACTTTCATCACTGATAAGTGACGAGAATGGATTTCTGTCACTTATAAGTGACGAGAATTGATTTCTGTCACTTATAAGTGACGAGAATTCATTTCTGTCACTTATAAGTGACGAGAATTGATTTCCATCACTTATAAGTGACGAGAATGGATTTCTGTCACTTATAAGTGATGAGAATTGATTTCCATCACTTATGAGTGACGAGAATTGATTTCTGTCACTTATGAGTGACGTAAATCAATTCTCGTCACTTGTGAGTGACAGAAATCAATTCTCGTCACTTGTAAGTGATAGAAATCAATTCTCGTCACTTATAAGTGACAGAAATCCATTCTCGTCACTTGTAAGTGACAGAAATCCATTCTCGTCACTTATAAGTGATGGAAATCAATTCTCGTCACTTATAAGTGACAGAAATCAATTCTCGTCACTTATAAGTGACAGAAATCAATTCTCGTCATTTATAAGTGACAGAAATCCATTCTCGTCACTTATAAGTGATGGAAATCAATTCTCGTCACTTATAAGTGACAGAAATCCATCCTCGTCACTTATAAAGGATGGAAATCAATTCTCATCACTTATGAGTGACCGAAATCCATTCTCGTCACTTATAAGTGATTGAAATCAATTCTCGTCACTTATAAGTGATGGAAATCAATTCTCGTCACTTATAAGTGACAGAAATCAATTCTCATCACTCATAAGTGACCGAAATCAATTCTCGTCAGTTATAAGTGACAAAAATCAATTCTCGTCACTTATAAGTGATGGAAATCAATTCTCGTCACTTATAAGTGATGGAAATCAATTCTCGTCACTTATAAGTGATGGAAATCAATTCTCGTCACTTATAAGTGACAGAAATCCATTTTCGTCACTTATAAGTGACAGAAATCAATTCTCGTCACTTATAAGTGACAGAAATCAATTCTCGTCACTTATAAGTGATGGAAATCAATTCTCGTCACTTATAAGTGATGACAATCAATTCTCGTCACTTATAAGTGACAGAAATCAATTCTCGTCACTTATAAGTGACAGAAATCCATTCTCGTCACTTATAAGTGACAGAAATCCATTCTCGTCACTTATAAGTGATGGAAATCAATTCTCGTCACTTATAAGTGATGAGAATCAATTCTCGTCACTTATAAGTGACAGAAATCAATTCTCGTCACTTGTAAGTGATAGAAATCAATTCTCGTCACTTATAAGTGACAGAAATCCATTCTCGTCACTTATAAGTGATGGAAATCAATTCTCGTCACTTATAAGTGACAGAAATCCATTCTCGTCACTTATAAGTGATGGAAATCAATTCTCATCACTTAAAAATGACAGGAATCCATTCTAGTCACTTATGAGTGACAGAAATTCATTCTCGTCACTTATGAGTGATGGAAATCAATTCTCGTCACTTATAAGTGATGGAAATCAATTCTCGTCACTTATAAGTGATGGAAATCAATTCTCGTCACTTATAAGTGACAGAAATCCATTTTCGTCACTTATAAGTGACAGAAATCAATTCTCGTCACTTATAAGTGACAGAAATCCATTCTCGTCACTTATAAGTGATGGAAATCAATTCTCATCACTTATAAGTGACCGAAATCCATTCTCGTCACTTATAAGTGATGGAAATCAATTCTCGTCACTTATGAGTGATGGAAATGAATTCTCGTCACTTATAAGTGACAGAAATCAATTCTCATCACTCATAAGTGACCGAAATCAATTCTCGTCAGTTATAAGTGACGAAAATAAATTCTCGTCACTTATAAGTGATGGAAATCAATTCTCGTCACTTATAAGTGATGGAAATCAATTCTCGTCACTTATAAGTGACAGAAATCCATTTTCGTCACTTATAAGTGACAGAAATCAATTCTCGTCACTTATAAGTGACAGAAATCAATTCTCGTCACTTATAAGTGATGGAAATCAATTCTCGTCAGTTATAAGTGACAGAAATCCATTTTCGTCACTTGTAAGTGACAGAAATCAATTCTCGTCACTTATAAGTGATGGAAATCAATTCTCGTCACTTATAAGTGATGACAATCAATTCTCGTCACTTATAAGTGACAGAAATCAATTCTCGTCACTTATAAGTGACAGAAATCAATTCTTGTTACTTATAAGTGACAGAAATCAATTCTCATCACTCATAAGAGACCGAAATCAATTCTCGTCAGTTATAAGTGACGAAAATAAATTCTCGTCACTTATAAGTGATGGAAATCAATTCTCGTCACTTATAAGTGATGGAAATCAATTCTCGTCACTTATAAGTGACAGAAATCCATTTTCGTCACTTATAAGTGACAAAAATCAATTCTCGTCACTTATAAGTGACAGAAATCAATTCTCGTCACTTATAAGTGACAGAAATCCATTCTCGTCACTTATAAGTGATGGAAATCAATTCTCGTCACTCATAAGTGACAGAAATCCATTCTCGTCACTTATAAGTGATGGAAATCAATTCTCATCACTTATGAGTGACCGAAATCCATTGTCGTCACTTATAAGTGATTGAAATCAATTCTCGTCACTTATAAGTGATGGAAATCAATTCTCGTCACTTATAAGTGATGACAATCAATTCTCGTCACTTATAAGTGACAGAAATCAATTCTCGTCACTTATAAGTGACAGAAATCCATTCTCGTCACTTATAAGTGATTGAAATCCATTCTCGTCACTTATAAGTGATGGAAATCAATTCTCGTCACTTATAAGTGATGAGAATCAATTCTCGTCACTTATAAGTGACAGAAATCCATTCTCGTCACTTATAAGTGATGGAAATCAATTCTCGTCACTTATAAGTGACAGAAATCCATTCTCGTCACTTATAAGTGATGGAAATCAATTCTCATCACTTAAAAATGACAGGAATCCATTCTAGTCACTTATGAGTGACAGAAATTCATTTTCGTCACTTATAAGTGATGGAAATCAATTCTCGTCACTTATAAGTGATGGAAATCAATTCTCGTCACTTATAAGTGATGGAAATCAATTCTCGTCACTTATAAGTGACAGAAATCCATTTTCGTCACTTATAAGTGACAGAAATCAATTCTCGTCACTTATAAGTGACGTAAATCCATTCTCGTCTTTTATAAGTGATGGAAATCAATTCTCGTCACTTATAAGTGACAGAAATCCATTCTCGTCACTTATAAGTGATGGAAATCAATTCTCATCACTTATAAGTGACCGAAATCCATTCTCGTCACTTATAAGTGATGGAAATCAATTCTCGTCACTTATGAGTGATGGAAATCAATTCTCGTCACTTATAAGTGACAGACATCAATTCTCATCACTCATAAGTGACCGAAATCAATTCTCGTCAGTTATAAGTGACGAAAATAAATTCTCGTCACTTATAAGTGATGGAAATCAATTCTCGTCACTTATAAGTGATGGAAATCAATTCTTGTCACTTATAAGTGACAGAAATCCATTCTCGTCACTTATAAGTGATGGAAATCAATTCTCGTCACTTATAAGTGATGGAAATCAATTCTCGTCACTTATAAGTAATGGAAATCAATTCTCGTCACTTATAAGTGACAGAAATCCATTTTCGTCACTTGTAAGTGACAGAAATCAATTCTCGTCACTTATAAGTGACAGAAATCAATTCTCGTCACTTATAAGTGACGTAAATCCATTCTCGTCTTTTATAAGTGATGGAAATCAATTCTCGTCACTTATAAGTGATGGAAATCAATTCTTGTCACTTACAAGTGACAGAAATCCATTTTCGTCACTTATAAGTGACAGAAATCAATTCTCGTCACTTATAAGTGACAGAAATCAATTCTCGTCACTTATAAGTGATGGAAATCAATTCTCGTCACTTATAAGTGACAGAAATCAATTCTCGTCACTTATAAGTGACAGAAATCAATTCTCGTTATTTATAAGTGACAGGAATCCATTCTAGTCTTTTATGAGTGACAGAAATTCATTCTCGTCACTTATAAGTGATGGAAATCAATTCTCGTCACTTATAAGTGATGGAAATCAATTCTCGTCACTTATAAGTGATGGAAATCAATTCTCGTCACTTATAAGTAATGGAAAACAATTCTCGTCACTTATAAGTGACAGAAATCCATTTTCGTCACTTGTAAGTGACAGAAATCAATTCTCGTCACTTATAAGTGACAGAAATCAATTCTCGTCACTTATAAGTGACGTAAATCCATTCTCGTCTTTTATAAGTGATGGAAATCAATTCTCGTCACTTATAAGTGACAGAAATCCATTCTCGTCACTTATAAGTGATGGAAATCAATTCTCATCACTTATAAGTGACCGAAATCCATTCTCGTCACTTATAAGTGATGGAAATCAATTCTCGTCACTTATGAGTGATGGAAATCAATTCTCGTCACTTATAAGTGACAGACATCAATTCTCATCACTCATAAGTGACCGAAATCAATTCTCGTCAGTTATAAGTGACGAAAATAAATTCTCGTCACTTATAAGTGACAGAAATCAATTCTCGTCACTTATAAGTGATGGAAATCAATTCTCGTCACTTATAAGTGACAGAAATCAATTCTCGTCACTTATAAGTGACAGAAATCAATTCTCGTTATTTATAAGTGACAGGAATCCATTCTAGTCTTTTATGAGTGACAGAAATTCATTCTCGTCACTTATAAGTGATGGAAATCAATTCTCGTCACTTATAAGTGATGGAAATCAATTCTCGTCACTTATAAGTGATGGAAATCAATTCTCGTCACTTATAAGTAATGGAAATCAATTCTCGTCACTTATAAGTGACAGAAATCCATTTTCGTCACTGGTAAGTGACAGAAATCAATTCTCGTCACTTATAAGTGACAGAAATCAATTCTCGTCACTTATAAGTGATGGAAATCAATTCTCGTCACTTATAAGTGATGACAATCAATTCTCGTCACTTATAAGTGACAGAAATCAATTCTCGTCACTTATAAGTGACAGAAATCAATTCTCGTTACTTATAAGTGACAGAAATCCATTCTCGTCACTTATAAGTGAAAGACATCAATTCTCATCACTTATAAGTGATGGAAATCAATTCTCGTCACTTATTAGTGATGGAAATCAATTTTCGTCACTTAGACAAGAATCGATTTCTGTGACTTATAAGTGACGAGAATTGATTTCTGTCACTTATAAGTGACGAGAATCGATTTCCATCACTTATAAAAGACGAGAATTGATTTCTGTCACTTATAAGTGACGAGAATTGATTTCTGTCACTTATAAGTGACGAGAATTGATTTCTATCACTTATAAGTGACGAGAATTGACTTTCATCACTGATAAGTGACGAGAATGGATTTCTGTCACTTATAAGTGACGAGAATTGATTTCTGTCACTTATAAGTGACGAGAATTGATTTCTGTCACTTATAAGTGACGAGAATTGATTTCTGTCACTTATAAGTGACGAGAATCGATTTCCACCACTTATAAGTGACGAGAATTGATTTCCATCACTTATGAGTGACGAGAATTGATTTATGTCACTTATCAGTGACGAGAATTGATTTCTGTCACTTATAAGTGACGAGAATGGATTTCGGTCACTTATAAGTGACGAGAATTGATTTCCATCACTTATAAGTGACGAGAATGGATTTCGGTCACTTATAAGTGATGAGAATTGATTTCCATCACTTATGAGTGACGAGAATTGATTTCTGTCACTTATAAGTGATGGAAATCAATTCTCGTCACTTATAAGTGACAGAAATCTATTCTCGTCACTTATAAGTGATGGAAATCAATTCTCATCACTTATAAGTGACCGAAATCCATTCTCGTCACTTATAAGTGATGGAAATCAATTCTCGTCACTTATAAGTGATGGAAATCAATTCTCGTCACTTATAAGTGACAGAAATTAATTCTCATCACTCATATGTGACCGAAATCAATGCTCGTCAGTTATAAGTGACAAAAATCAATTCTCGTCACTTATAAGTGATAGAAATCAATTCTCATCACTTATAAGTGATGGAAATCAATTCTCGTCACTTATAAGTGACAGAAATCCATTCTCGTCACTTATAAGTGATGGAAATCAATTCTCATCACTTATAAGTGACCGAAATCCATTCTCGTCACTTATAAGTGATGGAAATCAATTCTCATCACTTATAAGTGACCGAAATCCATTCTCGTCACTTATAAGTAATGGAAATCAATTCACATCACTTATAAGTGACCGAAATCCATTCTCGTCACTTATCAGTGACAGAAATCTATTGTCGTCACTTATAAGTGATGGAAATCGATTCTCGTCACTTATAAGTTACAGAAATCAATTCTCGTCACTTATAAGTGATGGAAATCAATTCTCGTCTCTTATAAGTGATGGAAATCAATTCTCGTCACTTATAAGTGACAGAAATCAATTCTCGTCACTTATGAGTGACAGAAATCAATTCTCGTCACTTATTAGTGATGGAAATCAATTCTCGTCACTTATAAGTGACAGAAATCAATTCTAGTCACTTATAAGTGACAGAAATCCATTCTCGTCACTTAAAAGTGATGGAAATCGATTCTCGTCACTTATGAGTGATGACAATCAATTCTCGTCTTTTCTAAGTGACAGAAATCAATTCTCGTCGCTTATA
The DNA here is from genome assembly GCA_963942555.1 of Aleiodes leptofemur. NCBI lineage: Eukaryota > Metazoa > Arthropoda > Insecta > Hymenoptera > Braconidae > Aleiodes > Aleiodes leptofemur. The sequence continues at coordinate 4,307,360 of OZ012623.1, read as the reverse complement.
AGTAACAGAAATCAATTCTCATCACTTATAAGTGACCGAAATCAATTCTCGTCACTCATAAGTGATCGAAATCAATTCTCGTCACTTATAAGTGATGGAAATCAATTCTCGTCACTTATAAGTGACAGAAATCAATTCTCGACACTTATAAGTGATCGAAATCAATTCTCGTCACTTATAAGTGATGGAAATCAATTCTCGTCACTCATAAGTGACAGAAATCCATTCTCGTCACTTAGAAGTGATGGAAATCAATTCTCATCACTTATGAGTGACCGAAATCCATTGTCGTCACTTATAAGTGATTGAAATCAATTCTCGTCACTTATAAGTGATGGAAATCAATTCTCGTCACTTATAAGTGACAGAAATCAATTCTCATCACTCATAAGTGACCGAAATCAATTCTCGTCAGTTATAAGTGACAAAAATCAATTCTCGTCACTTATAAGTGATGGAAATCAATTCTCGTCACTTATAAGTGATGGAAATCAATTCTCGTCACTTATAAGTGATGGAAATCAATTCTCGTCACTTATAAGTGACAGAAATCCATTTTCGTCACTTATAAGTGACAGAAATCAATTCTCGTCACTTATAAGTGACAGAAATCAATTCTCGTCACTTATAAGTGATGGAAATCAATTCTCGTCACTTATAAGTGATGACAATCAGTTCTCGTCACTTATAAGTGACAGAAATCAATTCTCGTCACTTATAAGTGACAGAAATCCATTCTCGTCACTTATAAGTGATTGAAATCCATTCTCGTCACTTATAAGTGATGGAAATCAATTCTCGTCACTTATAAGTGATGAGAATCAATTCTCGTCACTTATAAGTGACAGAAATCCATTCTCGTCACTTATAAGTGATGGAAATCAATTCTCGTCACTTATAAGTGACAGAAATCCATTCTCGTCACTTATAAGTGATGGAAATCAATTCTCATCACTTAAAAATGACAGGAATCCATTCTAGTCACTTATGAGTGACAGAAATTCATTCTCGTCACTTATAAGTGATGGAAATCAATTCTCGTCACTTATAAGTGATGGAAATCAATTCTCGTCACTTATAAGTGATGGAAATCAATTCTCGTCACTTATAAGTGACAGAAATCCATTTTCGTCACTTATAAGTGACAGAAATCAATTCTCGTCACTTATAAGTGACGTAAATCCATTCTCGTCTTTTATAAGTGATGGAAATCAATTCTCGTCACTTATAAGTGACAGAAATCCATTCTCGTCACTTATAAGTGATGGAAATCAATTCTCATCACTTATAAGTGACCGAAATCCATTCTCGTCACTTATAAGTGATGGAAATCAATTCTCGTCACTTATGAGTGATGGAAATCAATTCTCGTCACTTATAAGTGACAGACATCAATTCTCATCACTCATAAGTGACCGAAATCAATTCTCGTCAGTTATAAGTGACGAAAATAAATTCTCGTCACTTATAAGTGATGGAAATCAATTCTCGTCACTTATAAGTGATGGAAATCAATTCTTGTCACTTATAAGTGACAGAAATCCATTTTCGTCACTTATAAGTGACAGAAATCAATTCTCGTCACTTATAAGTGACAGAAATCAATTCTCGTCACTTATAAGTGATGGAAATCAATTCTCGTCACTTATAAGTGACAGAAATCAATTCTCGTCACTTATAAGTGATGGAAATCAATTCTCATCACTTATAAGTGACCGAAATCCATTCTCGTCACTTATAAGTGATGGAAATCAATTCTCGTCACTTATAAGTGATGGAAATCAATTCTCGTCACTTATAAGTGATGGAAATCAATTCTTGTCACTTATAAGTGACAGAAATCCATTTTCGTCACTTATAAGTGACAGAAATCAATTCTCGTCACTTATAAGTGACAGAAATCAATTCTCGTCACTTATAAGTGATGGAAATCAATTCTCGTCACTTATAAGTGACAGAAATCAATTCTCGTCACTTATAAGTGATGGAAATCAATTCTCGTCACTTATAAGTGATGACAATCAATTCTCGTCACTTATAAGTGACAGAAATCAATTCTCGTCACTTATAAGTGACAGAAATCAATTCTCGTTACTTATAAGTGACAGAAATCCATTCTCGTCACTTATAAGTGAAAGACATCAATTCTCATCACTTATAAGTGATGGAAATCAATTCTCGTCACTTATTAGTGATGGAAATCAATTTTCGTCACTTAGACAAGAATCGATTTCTGTGACTTATAAGTGACGAGAATTGATTTCTGTCACTTATAAGTGACGAGAATCGATTTCCATCACTTATAGAAGACGAGAATTGATTTCTGTCACTTATAAGTGACGAGAATTGATTTCTGTCACTTATAAGTGACGAGAATTGATTTCTATCACTTATAAGTGACGAGAATTGACTTTCATCACTGATAAGTGACGAGAATGGATTTCTGTCACTTATAAGTGACGAGAATTGATTTCTGTCACTTATAAGTGACGAGAATTGATTTCTGTCACTTATAAGTGACGAGAATTGATTTCTGTCACTTATAAGTGACGAGAATCGATTTCCACCACTTATAAGTGACGAGAATTGATTTCCATCACTTATGAGTGACGAGAATTGATTTATGTCACTTATCAGTGACGAGAATTGATTTCTGTCACTTATAAGTGACGAGAATGGATTTCGGTCACTTATAAGTGACGAGAATTGATTTCCATCACTTATAAGTGACGAGAATGGATTTCGGTCACTTATAAGTGATGAGAATTGATTTCCATCACTTATGAGTGACGAGAATTGATTTCTGTCACTTATAAGTGATGGAAATCAATTCTCGTCACTTATAAGTGACAGAAATCTATTCTCGTCACTTATAAGTGATGGAAATCAATTCTCATCACTTATAAGTGACCGAAATCCATTCTCGTCACTTATAAGTGATGGAAATCAATTCTCGTCACTTATAAGTGATGGAAATCAATTCTCGTCACTTATAAGTGACAGAAATCAATTCTCATCACTCATATGTGACCGAAATCAATGCTCGTCAGTTATAAGTGACAAAAATCAATTCTCGTCACTTATAAGTGATGGAAATCAATTCTCATCACTTATAAAAGACCGAAATCCATTCTCGTCACTTATAAGTGATGGAAATCAATTCTCGTCACTTATAAGTGATGGAAATCAATTCTCGTCACTTATAAGTGACAGAAATCAATTATCGTCACTTATAAGTGACGAGAATTGATTTCCATCACTAATAAGTGAAGAGAATTGATTTCCGTCACTTATAAGTGATGAGAATCGATGTCTGTCACTTATAAATGACGAGAATGGATTTCTGTCACTTATAAGTAACGAGAATTGATTTCTGTCACTTATAAGTGACGAGAATTGATTTCTGTCACTTATAAGTGACGAGGATTGATTGTCATCACTAATAAGTGACGAGAATTGATTTCCATCACTTATAAGTGACGAGAATGGATTTCTGTCACTTATAAGTGACTAGAATTGATTTCTGTCACTTATAAGTGACGAGAATTGATTTCTGTCACTTATAAGTGACGAGAATTGATTTCTGTCACTTATGAGTGACGAGAATTGACTTTCATCACTGATAAGTGACGAGAATGGATTTCTGTCACTTATAAGTGACGAGAATTGATTTCTGTCACTTATAAGTGACGAGAATTCATTTCTGTATTTTATAAGTGACGAGAATTAATTTCTATCACTTATAAGTGACGAGAATTGACTTTCATCACTGATAAGTGACGAGAATGGATTTCTGTCACTTATAAGTGACGAGAATTGATTTATGTCACTTACAAGTGACGAGAATTGATTTCTGTCACTTATAAGTGACGTGAATTGATTTCTGTCACTTATAAGTGACGAGAATCGATTTCCACCACTTATAAGTGACGAGAATTGATTTCTGTCACTTATAAGTGACGAAAATGGATTTCTGTCACTTACAAGTGACGAGAATTGATTTCCATCACTTATAAGTGACGAGAATTGATTTCCATCACTTATAAGTGACGAGAATTGATTTCCATCACTTATAAAGGACGAGAATGAATTTTTGTCCCTCATAAGTGACTAGAATGGATTCCTGTCACTTATAAGTGACGAGAATTGATTTCTGTCACTTATAAGTGACGAGAATTTATTTCTGTCACTTATAAGTGACGAGAATTGATTTCCATCACTTATGAGTGACGAGAATTGATTTCTGTCACTTATAAGTGACGAGAATTGATTTCTGTCACTTATAAGTGACGAGAATTGATTTCTGTCACTTATAAGTGACGAGAATTGATTTCCATCACTTATAAGTGACGAGAATTGATTTCTGTCACTCATAAGTGACGAGAATGGATTTCTGTCACTTATAAATGACGAGAATTGATTTCTGTCACTTATAAGTGACGAGAATTGATTTCCATCACTAATAAGTGACGAGAATTGATTTCCGTCACTTATAAGTGATGAGAATCGATGTCTGTCACTTATAAGTGACGAGAATGGATTTCTGTCACTTATAAGTAACGAGAATTGATTTCTGTCACTTATAAGTGACGAGAATTGATTTCTGTCACTTATAAGTGACGATGATTGATTGTCATCACTTATAAGTGACGAGAATTGATTTCCATCACTTATAAGTGACGAGAATGGATTTCTGTCACTTATAAGTGACTAGAATTGATTTCTGTCACTAATAAGTGACGAGAATTGATTTCGGTCACTTATAAGTGACGAGAATTGATTTCTGTCACTTATGAGTGACGAGAATTGATTTCGGTCACTTATAAGTGATGAGAATTGATTTCTGTCACTCATAAGTGACGAGAATTGATTTCTGTCACTTATAAGTGACGAGAATTGATTGTCATCACTTATAAGTGACGAGAATTGATTTCCATCACTTATAAGTGACGAGAATGGATTTCTGTCACTTATAAGTGACGAGAATTAATTTCTGTCACTCATAAGTGACGAGAATTGATTTCTGTCACTTATAAGTGACGAGAATCGATTTCCATCACTTTTAAGTGACGACAATTGATTTCCATCACTTATAAGTGACGAGAATTGATTTCGGTCACTTATAAGTGACGAGAATGGATTTCCATCACTAATAAGTGACGAGAATGGATTTCTGTCACTTATAAGTAACGAGAATTGATTTCTGTCACTTATAAGTGACGAGAATTGATTTCGGTCACTTATAAGTGACGAGAATTGATTTCTGTCACTTATAAGTGACGAGAATTAATTTCTATCACTTATAAGTGACGAGAATTGACTTTCATCACTGATAAGTGACGAGAATGGATTTCTGTCACTTATAAGTGACGAGAATTGATTTCTGTCACTTATAAGTGACGAGAATTCATTTCTGTCACTTATAAGTGACGAGAATTGATTTCCATCACTTATAAGTGACGAGAATGGATTTCTGTCACTTATAAGTGATGAGAATTGATTTCCATCACTTATGAGTGACGAGAATTGATTTCTGTCACTTATGAGTGACGTAAATCAATTCTCGTCACTTGTGAGTGACAGAAATCAATTCTCGTCACTTGTAAGTGATAGAAATCAATTCTCGTCACTTATAAGTGACAGAAATCCATTCTCGTCACTTGTAAGTGACAGAAATCCATTCTCGTCACTTATATGTGATGGAAATCAATTCTCGTCACTTATAAGTGACAGAAATCAATTCTCGTCACTTATAAGTGACAGAAATCAATTCTCGTCATTCATAAGTGACAGAAATCCATTCTCGTCACTTATAAGTGATGGAAATCAATTCTCGTCACTTATAAGTGACAGAAATCCATCCTCGTCACTTATAAAGGATGGAAATCAATTCTCATCACTTATGAGTGACCGAAATCCATTCTCGTCACTTATAAGTGATTGAAATCAATTCTCGTCACTTATAAGTGATGGAAATCAATTCTCGTCACTTATAAGTGACAGAAATCAATTCTCATCACTCATAAGTGACCGAAATCAATTCTCGTCAGTTATAAGTGACAAAAATCAATTCTCGTCACTTATAAGTGATGGAAATCAATTCTCGTCACTTATAAGTGATGGAAATCAATTCTCGTCACTTATAAGTGATGGAAATCAATTCTCGTCACTTATAAGTGACAGAAATCCATTTTCGTCACTTATAAGTGACAGAAATCAATTCTCGTCACTTATAAGTGACAGAAATCAATTCTCGTCACTTATAAGTGATGGAAATCAATTCTCGTCACTTATAAGTGATGACAATCAATTCTCGTCACTTGTAAGTGACAGAAATCAATTCTCGTCACTTATAAGTGACAGAAATCCATTCTCGTCACTTATAAGTGACAGAAATCCATTCTCGTCACTTATAAGTGATGGAAATCAATTCTCGTCACTTATAAGTGATGAGAATCAATTCTCGTCACTTATAAGTGACAGAAATCAATTCTCGTCACTTGTAAGTGATAGAAATCAATTCTCGTCACTTATAAGTGACAGAAATCCATTCTCGTCACTTATAAGTGATGGAAATCAATTCTCGTCACTTATAAGTGACAGAAATCCATTCTCGTCACTTATAAGTGATGGAAATCAATTCTCATCACTTAAAAATGACAGGAATCCATTCTAGTCACTTATGAGTGACAGAAATTCATTCTCGTCACTTATGAGTGATGGAAATCAATTCTCGTCACTTATAAGTGATGGAAATCAATTCTCGTCACTTATAAGTGATGGAAATCAATTCTCGTCACTTATAAGTGACAGAAATCCATTTTCGTCACTTATAAGTGACAGAAATCAATTCTCGTCACTTATAAGTGACAGAAATCCATTCTCGTCACTCATAAGTGATGGAAATCAATTCTCATCACTTATAAGTGACCGAAATCCATTCTCGTCACTTATAAGTGATGGAAATCAATTCTCGTCACTTATGAGTGATGGAAATGAATTCTCGTCACTTATAAGTGACAGAAATCAATTCTCATCACTCATAAGTGACCGAAATCAATTCTCGTCAGTTATAAGTGACGAAAATAAATTCTCGTCACTTATAAGTGATGGAAATCAATTCTCGTCACTTATAAGTGATGGAAATCAATTCTCGTCACTTATAAGTGACAGAAATCCATTTTCGTCACTTATAAGTGACAGAAATCAATTCTCGTCACTTATAAGTGACAGAAATCAATTCTCGTCACTTATAAGTGATGGAAATCAATTCTCGTCAGTTATAAGTGACAGAAATCCATTTTCGTCACTTGTAAGTGACAGAAATCAATTCTCGTCACTTATAAGTGATGGAAATCAATTCTCGTCACTTATAAGTGATGACAATCAATTCTCGTCACTTATAAGTGACAGAAATCAATTCTCGTCACTTATAAGTGACAGAAATCAATTCTTGTTACTTATAAGTGACAGAAATCAATTCTCATCACTCATAAGAGACCGAAATCAATTCTCGTCAGTTATAAGTGACGAAAATAAATTCTCGTCACTTATAAGTGATGGAAATCAATTCTCGTCACTTATAAGTGATGGAAATCAATTCTCGTCACTTATAAGTGACAGAAATCCATTTTCGTCACTTATAAGTGACAAAAATCAATTCTCGTCACTTATAAGTGACAGAAATCAATTCTCGTCACTTATAAGTGACAGAAATCCATTCTCGTCACTTATAAGTGATGGAAATCAATTCTCGTCACTCATAAGTGACAGAAATCCATTCTCGTCACTTATAAGTGATGGAAATCAATTCTCATCACTTATGAGTGACCGAAATCCATTGTCGTCACTTATAAGTGATTGAAATCAATTCTCGTCACTTATAAGTGATGGAAATCAATTCTCGTCACTTATAAGTGACAGAAATCAATTCTCATCACTCATAAGTGACCGAAATCAATTCTCGTCAGTTATAAGTGACAAAAATCAATTCTCGTCACTTATAAGTGATGGAAATCAATTCTCGTCACTTATAAGTGATGGAAATCAATTCTCGTCACTTATAAGTGATGGAAATCAATTCTCGTCACTTATAAGTGACAGAAATCCATTTTCGTCACTTATAAGTGACAGAAATCAATTCTCGTCACTTATAAGTGACAGAAATCAATTCTCGTCACTTATAAGTGACAGAAATCCATTCTCGTCACTTATAAGTGATTGAAATCCATTCTCGTCACTTATAAGTGATGGAAATCAATTCTCGTCACTTATAAGTGATGAGAATCAATTCTCGTCACTTATAAGTGATGGAAATCAATTCTCGTCACTTATAAGTAATGGAAATCAATTCTCGTCACTTATAAGTGACAGAAATCCATTTTCGTCACTTGTAAGTGACAGAAATCAATTCTCGTCACTTATAAGTGACAGAAATCAATTCTCGTCACTTATAAGTGACGTAAATCCATTCTCGTCTTTTATAAGTGATGGAAATCAATTCTCGTCACTTATAAGTGACAGAAATCCATTCTCGTCACTTATAAGTGATGGAAATCAATTCTCATCACTTATAAGTGACCGAAATCCATTCTCGTCACTTATAAGTGATGGAAATCAATTCTCGTCACTTATGAGTGATGGAAATCAATTCTCGTCACTTATAAGTGACAGACATCAATTCTCATCACTCATAAGTGACCGAAATCAATTCTCGTCAGTTATAAGTGACGAAAATAAATTCTCGTCACTTATAAGTGACAGAAATCAATTCTCGTCACTTATAAGTGATGGAAATCAATTCTCGTCACTTATAAGTGACAGAAATCAATTCTCGTCACTTATAAGTGACAGAAATCAATTCTCGTTATTTATAAGTGACAGGAATCCATTCTAGTCTTTTATGAGTGACAGAAATTCATTCTCGTCACTTATAAGTGATGGAAATCAATTCTCGTCACTTATAAGTGATGGAAATCAATTCTCGTCACTTATAAGTGATGGAAATCAATTCTCGTCACTTATAAGTAATGGAAATCAATTCTCGTCACTTATAAGTGACAGAAATCCATTTTCGTCACTTGTAAGTGACAGAAATCAATTCTCGTCACTTATAAGTGACAGAAATCAATTCTCGTCACTTATAAGTGATGGAAATCAATTCTCGTCACTTATAAGTGATGACAATCAATTCTCGTCACTTATAAGTGACAGAAATCAATTCTCGTCACTTATAAGTGACAGAAATCAATTCTCGTTACTTATAAGTGACAGAAATCCATTCTCGTCACTTATAAGTGAAAGACATCAATTCTCATCACTTATAAGTGATGGAAATCAATTCTCGTCACTTATTAGTGATGGAAATCAATTTTCGTCACTTAGACAAGAATCGATTTCTGTGACTTATAAGTGACGAGAATTGATTTCTGTCACTTATAAGTGACGAGAATCGATTTCCATCACTTATAAAAGACGAGAATTGATTTCTGTCACTTATAAGTGACGAGAATTGATTTCTGTCACTTATAAGTGACGAGAATTGATTTCTATCACTTATAAGTGACGAGAATTGACTTTCATCACTGATAAGTGACGAGAATGGATTTCTGTCACTTATAAGTGACGAGAATTGATTTCTGTCACTTATAAGTGACGAGGGTTGATTTCTGTCACTTATAAGTGACGAGAATTGATTTCTGTCACTTATAAGTGACGAGAATCGATTTCCACCACTTATAAGTGACGAGAATTGATTTCCATCACTTATGAGTGACGAGAATTGATTTATGTCACTTATCAGTGACGAGAATTGATTTCTGTCACTTATAAGTGACGAGAATGGATTTCGGTCACTTATAAGTGACGAGAATTGATTTCCATCACTTATAAGTGACGAGAATGGATTTCGGTCACTTATAAGTGATGAGAATTGATTTCCATCACTTATGAGTGACGAGAATTGATTTCTGTCACTTATAAGTGATGGAAATCAATTCTCGTCACTTATAAGTGACAGAAATCTATTCTCGTCACTTATAAGTGATGGAAATCAATTCTCATCACTTATAAGTGACCGAAATCCATTCTCGTCACTTATAAGTGATGGAAATCAATTCTCGTCACTTATAAGTGATGGAAATCAATTCTCGTCACTTATAAGTGACAGAAATTAATTCTCATCACTCATATGTGACCGAAATCAATGCTCGTCAGTTATAAGTGACAAAAATCAATTCTCGTCACTTATAAGTGATAGAAATCAATTCTCATCACTTATAAGTGATGGAAATCAATTCTCGTCACTTATAAGTGACAGAAATCCATTCTCGTCACTTATAAGTGATGGAAATCAATTCTCATCACTTATAAGTGACCGAAATCCATTCTCGTCACTTATAAGTGATGGAAATCAATTCTCATCACTTATAAGTGACCGAAATCCATTCTCGTCACTTATAAGTAATGGAAATCAATTCACATCACTTATAAGTGACCGAAATCCATTCTCGTCACTTATCAGTGACAGAAATCTATTGTCGTCACTTATAAGTGATGGAAATCGATTCTCGTCACTTATAAGTTACAGAAATCAATTCTCGTCACTTATAAGTGATGGAAATCAATTCTCGTCTCTTATAAGTGATGGAAATCAATTCTCGTCACTTATAAGTGACAGAAATCAATTCTCGTCACTTATGAGTGACAGAAATCAATTCTCGTCACTTATTAGTGATGGAAATCAATTCTCGTCACTTATAAGTGACAGAAATCAATTCTAGTCACTTATAAGTGACAGAAATCCATTCTCGTCACTTAAAAGTGATGGAAATCGATTCTCGTCACTTATGAGTGATGACAATCAATTCTCGTCTTTTCTAAGTGACAGAAATCAATTCTCGTCGCTTATAAGTAACAGAAATCAATTCTCATCACTTATAAGTGACCGAAATCAATTCTCGTCACTCATAAGTGATCGAAATCAATTCTCGTCACTTATAAGTGATGGAAATCAATTCTCGTCACTTATAAGTGACAGAAATCAATTCTCGACACTTATAAGTGATCGAAATCAATTCTCGTCACTTATAAGTGATGGAAATCAATTCTCGTCACTCATAAGTGACAGAAATCCATTCTCGTCACTTATAAGTGATGGAAATCAATTCTCATCACTTATGAGTGACCGAAATCCATTGTCGTCACTTATAAGTGATTGAAATCAATTCTCGTCACTTATAAGTGATGGAAATCAATTCTCGTCACTTATAAGTGACAGAAATCAATTCTCATCACTCATAAGTGACCGAAATCAATTCTCGTCAGTTATAAGTGACAAAAATCAATTCTCGTCACTTATAAGTGATGGAAATCAATTCTCGTCACTTATAAGTGATGGAAATCAATTCTCGTCACTTATAAGTGATGGAAATCAATTCTCGTCACTTATAAGTGACAGAAATCCATTTTCGTCACTTATAAGTGACAGAAATCAATTCTCGTCACTTATAAGTGACAGAAATCAATTCTCGTCACTTATAAGTGATGGAAATCAATTCTCGTCACTTATAAGTGATGACAATCAATTCTCGTCACTTATAAGTGACAGAAATCAATTCTCGTCACTTATAAGTGACAGAAATCCATTCTCGTCACTTATAAGTGATTGAAATCCATTCTCGTCACTTATAAGTGATGGAAATCAATTCTCGTCACTTATAAGTGATGAGAATCAATTCTCGTCACTTATAAGTGACAGAAATCCATTCTCGTCACTTATAAGTGATGGAAATCAATTCTCGTCACTTATAAGTGACAGAAATCCATTCTCGTCACTTATAAGTGATGGAAATCAATTCTCATCACTTAAAAATGACAGGAATCCATTCTAGTCACTTAAGAGTGACAGAAATTCATTCTCGTCACTTATAAGTGATGGAAATCAATTCTCGTCACTTATAAGTGATGGAAATCAATTCTCGTCACTTATAAGTGATGGAAATCAATTCTCGTCACTTATAAGTGACAGAAATCCATTTTCGTCACTTATAAGTGACAGAAATCAATTCTCGTCACTTATAAGTGACGTAAATCCATTCTCGTCTTTTATAAGTGATGGAAATCAATTCTCGTCACTTATAAGTGACAGAAATCCATTCTCGTCACTTATAAGTGATGGAAATCAATTCTCATCACTTATAAGTGACCGAAATCCATTCTCGTCACTTATAAGTGATGGAAATCAATTCTCGTCACTTATGAGTGATGGAAATCAATTCTCGTCACTTATAAGTGACAGACATCAATTCTCATCACTCATAAGTGACCGAAATCAATTCTCGTCAGTTATAAGTGACGAAAATAAATTCTCGTCACTTATAAGTGATGGAAATCAATTCTCCTCACTTATAAGTGATGGAAATCAATTCTTGTCACTTATAAGTGACAGAAATCCATTTTCGTCACTTATAAGTGACAGAAATCAATTCTCGTCACTTATAAGTGACAGAAATCAATTCTCGTCACTTATAAGTGATGGAAATCAATTCTCGTCACTTATAAGTGACAGAAATCAATTCTCGTCACTTATAAGTGATGGAAATCAATTCTCATCACTTATAAGTGACCGAAGTCCATTCTCGTCACTTATAAGTGATGGAAATCAATTCTCGTCACTTATAAGTGATGGAAATCAATTCTCGTCACTTATAAGTGATGGAAATCAATTCTTGTCACTTATAAGTGACAGAAATCCATTTTCGTCACTTATAAGTGACAGAAATCAATTCTCGTCACTTATAAGTGACAGAAATCAATTCTCGTCACTTATAAGTGATGGAAATCAATTCTCGTCACTTATAAGTGACAGAAATCAATTCTCGTCACTTATAAGTGATGGAAATCAATTCTCGTCACTTATAAGTGATGACAATCAATTCTCGTCACTTATAAGTGACAGAAATCAATTCTCGTCACTTATAAGTGACAGAAATCAATTCTCGTTACTTATAAGTGACAGAAATCCATTCTCGTCACTTATAAGTGAAAGACATCAATTCTCATCACTTATAAGTGATGGAAATCAATTCTCGTCACTTATTAGTGATGGAAATCAATTTTCGTCACTTAGACAAGAATCGATTTCTGTGACTTATAAGTGACGAGAATTGATTTCTGTCACTTATAAGTGACGAGAATCGATTTCCATCACTTATAGAAGACGAGAATTGATTTCTGTCACTTATAAGTGACGAGAATTGATTTCTGTCACTTATAAGTGACGAGAATTGATTTCTATCACTTATAAGTGACGAGAATTGACTTTCATCACTGATAAGTGACGAGAATGGATTTCTGTCACTTATAAGTGACGAGAATTGATTTCTGTCACTTATAAGTGACGAGAATTGATTTCTGTCACTTATAAGTGACGAGAATTGATTTCTGTCACTTATAAGTGACGAGAATCGATTTCCACCACTTATAAGTGACGAGAATTGATTTCCATCACTTATGAGTGACGAGAATTGATTTATGTCACTTATCAGTGACGAGAATTGATTTCTGTCACTTATAAGTGACGAGAATGGATTTCGGTCACTTATAAGTGACGAGAATTGATTTCCATCACTTATAAGTGACGAGAATGGATTTCGGTCACTTATAAGTGATGAGAATTGATTTCCATCACTTATGAGTGACGAGAATTGATTTCTGTCACTTATAAGTGATGGAAATCAATTCTCGTCACTTATAAGTGACAGAAATCTATTCTCGTCACTTATAAGTGATGGAAATCAATTCTCATCACTTATAAGTGACCGAAATCCATTCTCGTCACTTATAAGTGATGGAAATCAATTCTCGTCACTTATAAGTGATGGAAATCAATTCTCGTCACTTATAAGTGACAGAAATCAATTCTCATCACTCATATGTGACCGAAATCAATGCTCGTCAGTTATAAGTGACAAAAATCAATTCTCGTCACTTATAAGTGATGGAAATCAATTCTCATCACTTATAAAAGACCGAAATCCATTCTCGTCACTTATAAGTGATGGAAATCAATTCTCGTCACTTATAAGTGATGGAAATCAATTCTCGTCACTTATAAGTGACAGAAATCAATTATCGTCACTTATAAGTGACGAGAATTGATTTCCATCACTAATAAGTGAAGAGAATTGATTTCCGTCACTTATAAGTGATGAGAATCGATGTCTGTCACTTATAAATGACGAGAATGGATTTCTGTCACTTATAAGTAACGAGAATTGATTTCTGTCACTTATAAGTGACGAGAATTGATTTCTGTCACTTATAAGTGACGAGGATTGATTGTCATCACTAATAAGTGACGAGAATTGATTTCCATCACTTATAAGTGACGAGAATGGATTTCTGTCACTTATAAGTGACTAGAATTGATTTCTGTCACTTATAAGTGACGAGAATTGATTTCTGTCACTTATAAGTGACGAGAATTGATTTCTGTCACTTATGAGTGACGAGAATTGACTTTCATCACTGATAAGTGACGAGAATGGATTTCTGTCACTTATAAGTGACGAGAATTGATTTCTGTCACTTATAAGTGACGAGAATTGATTTCCATCACTAATAAGTGACGAGAATTGATTTCCGTCACTTATAAGTGATGAGAATCGATGTCTGTCACTTATAAGTGACGAGAATGGATTTCTGTCACTTATAAGTAACGAGAATTGATTTCTGTCACTTATAAGTGACGAGAATTGATTTCTGTCACTTATAAGTGACGATGATTGATTGTCATCACTTGTAAGTGACGAGAATTGATTTCCATCACTTATAAGTGACGAGAATGGATTTCTGTCACTTATAAGTGACTAGAATTGATTTCTGTCACTAATAAGTGACGAGAATTGATTTCGGTCACTTATAAGTGACGAGAATTGATTTCTGTCACTTATGAGTGACGAGAATTGATTTCGGTCACTTATAAGTGATGAGAATTGATTTCTGTCACTCATAAGTGACGAGAATTGATTTCTGTCACTTATAAGTGACGAGAATTGATTGTCATCACTTATAAGTGACGAGAATTGATTTCCATCACTTATAAGTGACGAGAATGGATTTCTGTCACTTATAAGTGACGAGAATTAATTTCTGTCACTCATAAGTGACGAGAATTGATTTCTGTCACTTATAAGTGACGAGAATCGATTTCCATCACTTTTAAGTGACGACAATTGATTTCCATCACTTATAAGTGACGAGAATTGATTTCGGTCACTTATAAGTGACGAGAATGGATTTCCATCACTAATAAGTGACGAGAATGGATTTCTGTCACTTATAAGTAACGAGAATTGATTTCTGTCACTTATAAGTGACGAGAATTGATTTCGGTCACTTATAAGTGACGAGAATTGATTTCTGTCACTTATAAGTGACGAGAATTAATTTCTATCACTTATAAGTGACGAGAATTGACTTTCATCACTGATAAGTGACGAGAATGGATTTCTGTCACTTATAAGTGACGAGAATTGATTTCTGTCACTTATAAGTGACGAGAATTCATTTCTGTCACTTATAAGTGACGAGAATTGATTTCCATCACTTATAAGTGACGAGAATGGATTTCTGTCACTTATAAGTGATGAGAATTGATTTCCATCACTTATGAGTGACGAGAATTGATTTCTGTCACTTATGAGTGACGTAAATCAATTCTCGTCACTTGTGAGTGACAGAAATCAATTCTCGTCACTTGTAAGTGATAGAAATCAATTCTCGTCACTTATAAGTGACAGAAATCCATTCTCGTCACTTGTAAGTGACAGAAATCCATTCTCGTCACTTATATGTGATGGAAATCAATTCTCGTCACTTATAAGTGACAGAAATCAATTCTCGTCACTTATAAGTGACAGAAATCAATTCTCGTCATTTATAAGTGACAGAAATCCATTCTCGTCACTTATAAGTGATGGAAATCAATTCTCGTCACTTATAAGTGACAGAAATCCATCCTCGTCACTTATAAAGGATGGAAATCAATTCTCATCACTTATGAGTGACCGAAATCCATTCTCGTCACTTATAAGTGATTGAAATCAATTCTCGTCACTTATAAGTGATGGAAATCAATTCTCGTCACTTATAAGTGACAGAAATCAATTCTCATCACTCATAAGTGACCGAAATCAATTCTCGTCAGTTATAAGTGACAAAAATCAATTCTCGTCACTTATAAGTGATGGAAATCAATTCTCGTCACTTATAAGTGATGGAAATCAATTCTCGTCACTTATAAGTGATGGAAATCAATTCTCGTCACTTATAAGTGACAGAAATCCATTTTCGTCACTTATAAGTGACAGAAATCAATTCTCGTCACTTATAAGTGACAGAAATCAATTCTCGTCACTTATAAGTGATGGAAATCAATTCTCGTCACTTATAAGTGATGACAATCAATTCTCGTCACTTATAAGTGACAGAAATCAATTCTCGTCACTTATAAGTGACAGAAATCCATTCTCGTCACTTATAAGTGACAGAAATCCATTCTCGTCACTTATAAGTGATGGAAATCAATTCTCGTCACTTATAAGTGATGAGAATCAATTCTCGTCACTTATAAGTGACAGAAATCAATTCTCGTCACTTGTAAGTGATAGAAATCAATTCTCGTCACTTATAAGTGACAGAAATCCATTCTCGTCACTTATAAGTGATGGAAATCAATTCTCGTCACTTATAAGTGACAGAAATCCATTCTCGTCACTTATAAGTGATGGAAATCAATTCTCATCACTTAAAAATGACAGGAATCCATTCTAGTCACTTATGAGTGACAGAAATTCATTCTCGTCACTTATGAGTGATGGAAATCAATTCTCGTCACTTATAAGTGATGGAAATCAATTCTCGTCACTTATAAGTGATGGAAATCAATTCTCGTCACTTATAAGTGACAGAAATCCATTTTCGTCACTTATAAGTGACAGAAATCAATTCTCGTCACTTATAAGTGACAGAAATCCATTCTCGTCACTTATAAGTGATGGAAATCAATTCTCATCACTTATAAGTGACCGAAATCCATTCTCGTCACTTATAAGTGATGGAAATCAATTCTCGTCACTTATGAGTGATGGAAATGAATTCTCGTCACTTATAAGTGACAGAAATCAATTCTCATCACTCATAAGTGACCGAAATCAATTCTCGTCAGTTATAAGTGACGAAAATAAATTCTCGTCACTTATAAGTGATGGAAATCAATTCTCGTCACTTATAAGTGATGGAAATCAATTCTCGTCACTTATAAGTGACAGAAATCCATTTTCGTCACTTATAAGTGACAGAAATCAATTCTCGTCACTTATAAGTGACAGAAATCAATTCTCGTCACTTATAAGTGATGGAAATCAATTCTCGTCAGTTATAAGTGACAGAAATCCATTTTCGTCACTTGTAAGTGACAGAAATCAATTCTCGTCACTTATAAGTGATGGAAATCAATTCTCGTCACTTATAAGTGATGACAATCAATTCTCGTCACTTATAAGTGACAGAAATCAATTCTCGTCACTTATAAGTGACAGAAATCACTTCTTGTTACTTATAAGTGACAGAAATCAATTCTCATCACTCATAAGAGACCGAAATCAATTCTCGTCAGTTATAAGTGACGAAAATAAATTCTCGTCACTTATAAGTGATGGAAATCAATTCTCGTCACTTATAAGTGATGGAAATCAATTCTCGTCACTTATAAGTGACAGAAATCCATTTTCGTCACTTATAAGTGACAAAAATCAATTCTCGTCACTTATAAGTGACAGAAATCAATTCTCGTCACTTATAAGTGACAGAAATCCATTCTCGTCACTTATAAGTGATGGAAATCAATTCTCGTCACTCATAAGTGACAGAAATCCATTCTCGTCACTTATAAGTGATGGAAATCAATTCTCATCACTTATGAGTGACCGAAATCCATTGTCGTCACTTATAAGTGATTGAAATCAATTCTCGTCACTTATAAGTGATGGAAATCAATTCTCGTCACTTATAAGTGACAGAAATCAATTCTCATCACTCATAAGTGACCGAAATCAATTCTCGTCAGTTATAAGTGACAAAAATCAATTCTCGTCACTTATAAGTGATGGAAATCAATTCTCGTCACTTATAAGTGATGGAAATCAATTCTCGTCACTTATAAGTGATGGAAATCAATTCTCGTCACTTATAAGTGACAGAAATCCATTTTCGTCACTTATAAGTGACAGAAATCAATTCTCGTCACTTATAAGTGACAGAAATCAATTCTCGTCACTTATAAGTGACAGAAATCCATTCTCGTCACTTATAAGTGATTGAAATCCATTCTCGTCACTTATAAGTGATGGAAATCAATTCTCGTCACTTATAAGTGATGAGAATCAATTCTCGTCACTTATAAGTGATGGAAATCAATTCTCGTCACTTATAAGTAATGGAAATCAATTCTCGTCACTTATAAGTGACAGAAATCCATTTTCGTCACTTGTAAGTGACAGAAATCAATTCTCGTCACTTATAAGTGACAGAAATCAATTCTCGTCACTTATAAGTGACGTAAATCCATTCTCGTCTTTTATAAGTGATGGAAATCAATTCTCGTCACTTATAAGTGACAGAAATCCATTCTCGTCACTTATAAGTGATGGAAATCAATTCTCATCACTTATAAGTGACCGAAATCCATTCTCGTCACTTATAAGTGATGGAAATCAATTCTCGTCACTTATGAGTGATGGAAATCAATTCTCGTCACTTATAAGTGACAGACATCAATTCTCATCACTCATAAGTGACCGAAATCAATTCTCGTCAGTTATAAGTGACGAAAATAAATTCTCGTCACTTATAAGTGACAGAAATCAATTCTCGTCACTTATAAGTGATGGAAATCAATTCTCGTCACTTATAAGTGACAGAAATCAATTCTCGTCACTTATAAGTGACAGAAATCAATTCTCGTTATTTATAAGTGACAGGAATCCATTCTAGTCTTTTATGAGTGACAGAAATTCATTCTCGTCACTTATAAGTGATGGAAATCAATTCTCGTCACTTATAAGTGATGGAAATCAATTCTCGTCACTTATAAGTGATGGAAATCAATTCTCGTCACTTATAAGTAATGGAAATCAATTCTCGTCACTTATAAGTGACAGAAATCCATTTTCGTCACTTGTAAGTGACAGAAATCAATTCTCGTCACTTATAAGTGACAGAAATCAATTCTCGTCACTTATAAGTGATGGAAATCAATTCTCGTCACTTATAAGTGATGACAATCAATTCTCGTCACTTATAAGTGACAGAAATCAATTCTCGTCACTTATAAGTGACAGAAATCAATTCTCGTTACTTATAAGTGACAGAAATCCATTCTCGTCACTTATAAGTGAAAGACATCAATTCTCATCACTTATAAGTGATGGAAATCAATTCTCGTCACTTATTAGTGATGGAAATCAATTTTCGTCACTTAGACAAGAATCGATTTCTGTGACTTATAAGTGACGAGAATTGATTTCTGTCACTTATAAGTGACGAGAATCGATTTCCATCACTTATAAAAGACGAGAATTGATTTCTGTCACTTATAAGTGACGAGAATTGATTTCTGTCACTTATAAGTGACGAGAATTGATTTCTATCACTTATAAGTGACGAGAATTGACTTTCATCACTGATAAGTGACGAGAATGGATTTCTGTCACTTATAAGTGACGAGAATTGATTTCTGTCACTTATAAGTGACGAGGGTTGATTTCTGTCACTTATAAGTGACGAGAATTGATTTCTGTCACTTATAAGTGACGAGAATCGATTTCCACCACTTATAAGTGACGAGAATTGATTTCCATCACTTATGAGTGACGAGAATTGATTTATGTCACTTATCAGTGACGAGAATTGATTTCTGTCACTTATAAGTGACGAGAATGGATTTCGGTCACTTATAAGTGACGAGAATTGATTTCCATCACTTATAAGTGACGAGAATGGATTTCGGTCACTTATAAGTGATGAGAATTGATTTCCATCACTTATGAGTGACGAGAATTGATTTCTGTCACTTATAAGTGATGGAAATCAATTCTCGTCACTTATAAGTGACAGAAATCTATTCTCGTCACTTATAAGTGATGGAAATCAATTCTCATCACTTATAAGTGACCGAAATCCATTCTCGTCACTTATAAGTGATGGAAATCAATTCTCGTCACTTATAAGTGATGGAAATCAATTCTCGTCACTTATAAGTGACAGAAATTAATTCTCATCACTCATATGTGACCGAAATCAATGCTCGTCAGTTATAAGTGACAAAAATCAATTCTCGTCACTTATAAGTGATAGAAATCAATTCTCATCACTTATAAGTGATGGAAATCAATTCTCGTCACTTATAAGTGACAGAAATCCATTCTCGTCACTTATAAGTGATGGAAATCAATTCTCATCACTTATAAGTGACCGAAATCCATTCTCGTCACTTATCAGTGACAGAAATCTATTGTCGTCACTTATAAGTGATGGAAATCGATTCTCGTCACTTATAAGTTACAGAAATCAATTCTCGTCACTTATAAGTGATGGAAATCAATTCTCGTCTCTTATAAGTGATGGAAATCAATTCTCGTCACTTATAAGTGACAGAAATCAATTCTCGTCACTTATGAGTGACAGAAATCAATTCTCGTCACTTATTAGTGATGGAAATCAATTCTCGTCACTTATAAGTGACAGAAATCAATTCTAGTCACTTATAAGTGACAGAAATCCATTCTCGTCACTTAAAAGTGATGGAAATCGATTCTCGTCACTTATGAGTGATGACAATCAATTCTCGTCTTTTCTAAGTGACAGAAATCAATTCTCGTCGCTTATAAGTAACAGAAATCAATTCTCATCACTTATAAGTGACCGAAATCAATTCTCGTCACTCATAAGTGATCGAAATCAATTCTCGTCACTTATAAGTGATGGAAATCAATTCTCGTCACTTATAAGTGACAGAAATCAATTCTCGACACTTATAAGTGATCGAAATCAATTCTCGTCACTTATAAGTGATGGAAATCAATTCTCGTCACTCATAAGTGACAGAAATCCATTCTCGTCACTTATAAGTGATGGAAATCAATTCTCATCACTTATGAGTGACCGAAATCCATTGTCGTCACTTATAAGTGATTGAAATCAATTCTCGTCACTTATAAGTGATGGAAATCAATTCTCGTCACTTATAAGTGACAGAAATCAATTCTCATCACTCATAAGTGACCGAAATCAATTCTCGTCAGTTATAAGTGACAAAAATCAATTCTCGTCACTTATAAGTGATGGAAATCAATTCTCGTCACTTATAAGTGATGGAAATCAATTCTCGTCACTTATAAGTGATGGAAATCAATTCTCGTCACTTATAAGTGACAGAAATCCATTTTCGTCACTTATAAGTGACAGAAATCAATTCTCGTCACTTATAAGTGACAGAAATCAATTCTCGTCACTTATAAGTGATGGAAATCAATTCTCGTCACTTATAAGTGATGACAATCAATTCTCGTCACTTATAAGTGACAGAAATCAATTCTCGTCACTTATAAGTGACAGAAATCCATTCTCGTCACTTATAAGTGATTGAAATCCATTCTCGTCACTTATAAGTGATGGAAATCAATTCTCGTCACTTATAAGTGATGAGAATCAATTCTCGTCACTTATAAGTGACAGAAATCCATTCTCGTCACTTATAAGTGATGGAAATCAATTCTCGTCACTTATAAGTGACAGAAATCCATTCTCGTCACTTATAAGTGATGGAAATCAATTCTCATCACTTAAAAATGACAGGAATCCATTCTAGTCACTTAAGAGTGACAGAAATTCATTCTCGTCACTTATAAGTGATGGAAATCAATTCTCGTCACTTATAAGTGATGGAAATCAATTCTCGTCACTTATAAGTGATGGAAATCAATTCTCGTCACTTATAAGTGACAGAAATCCATTTTCGTCACTTATAAGTGACAGAAATCAATTCTCGTCACTTATAAGTGACGTAAATCCATTCTCGTCTTTTATAAGTGATGGAAATCAATTCTCGTCACTTATAAGTGACAGAAATCCATTCTCGTCACTTATAAGTGATGGAAATCAATTCTCATCACTTATAAGTGACCGAAATCCATTCTCGTCACTTATAAGTGATGGAAATCAATTCTCGTCACTTATGAGTGATGGAAATCAATTCTCGTCACTTATAAGTGACAGACATCAATTCTCATCACTCATAAGTGACCGAAATCAATTCTCGTCAGTTATAAGTGACGAAAATAAATTCTCGTCACTTATAAGTGATGGAAATCAATTCTCCTCACTTATAAGTGATGGAAATCAATTCTTGTCACTTATAAGTGACAGAAATCCATTTTCGTCACTTATAAGTGACAGAAATCAATTCTCGTCACTTATAAGTGACAGAAATCAATTCTCGTCACTTATAAGTGATGGAAATCAATTCTCGTCACTTATAAGTGACAGAAATCAATTCTCGTCACTTATAAGTGATGGAAATCAATTCTCATCACTTATAAGTGACCGAAATCCATTCTCGTCACTTATAAGTGATGGAAATCAATTCTCGTCACTTATAAGTGATGGAAATCAATTCTCGTCACTTATAAGTGATGGAAATCAATTCTTGTCACTTATAAGTGACAGAAATCCATTTTCGTCACTTATAAGTGACAGAAATCAATTCTCGTCACTTATAAGTGACAGAAATCAATTCTCGTCACTTATAAGTGATGGAAATCAATTCTCGTCACTTATAAGTGACAGAAATCAATTCTCGTCACTTATAAGTGATGGAAATCAATTCTCGTCACTTATAAGTGATGACAATCAATTCTCGTCACTTATAAGTGACAGAAATCAATTCTCGTCACTTATAAGTGACAGAAATCAATTCTCGTTACTTATAAGTGACAGAAATCCATTCTCGTCACTTATAAGTGAAAGACATCAATTCTCATCACTTATAAGTGATGGAAATCAATTCTCGTCACTTATTAGTGATGGAAATCAATTTTCGTCACTTAGACAAGAATCGATTTCTGTGACTTATAAGTGACGAGAATTGATTTCTGTCACTTATAAGTGACGAGAATCGATTTCCATCACTTATAGAAGACGAGAATTGATTTCTGTCACTTATAAGTGACGAGAATTGATTTCTGTCACTTATAAGTGACGAGAATTGATTTCTATCACTTATAAGTGACGAGAATTGACTTTCATCACTGATAAGTGACGAGAATGGATTTCTGTCACTTATAAGTGACGAGAATTGATTTCTGTCACTTATAAGTGACGAGAATTGATTTCTGTCACTTATAAGTGACGAGAATTGATTTCTGTCACTTATAAGTGACGAGAATCGATTTCCACCACTTATAAGTGACGAGAATTGATTTCCATCACTTATGAGTGACGAGAATTGATTTATGTCACTTATCAGTGACGAGAATTGATTTCTGTCACTTATAAGTGACGAGAATGGATTTCGGTCACTTATAAGTGACGAGAATTGATTTCCATCACTTATAAGTGACGAGAATGGATTTCGGTCACTTATAAGTGATGAGAATTGATTTCCATCACTTATGAGTGACGAGAATTGATTTCTGTCACTTATAAGTGATGGAAATCAATTCTCGTCACTTATAAGTGACAGAAATCTATTCTCGTCACTTATAAGTGATGGAAATCAATTCTCATCACTTATAAGTGACCGAAATCCATTCTCGTCACTTATAAGTGATGGAAATCAATTCTCGTCACTTATAAGTGATGGAAATCAATTCTCGTCACTTATAAGTGACAGAAATCAATTCTCATCACTCATATGTGACCGAAATCAATGCTCGTCAGTTATAAGTGACAAAAATCAATTCTCGTCACTTATAAGTGATGGAAATCAATTCTCATCACTTATAAAAGACCGAAATCCATTCTCGTCACTTATAAGTGATGGAAATCAATTCTCGTCACTTATAAGTGATGGAAATCAATTCTCGTCACTTATAAGTGACAGAAATCAATTATCGTCACTTATAAGTGACGAGAATTGATTTCCATCACTAATAAGTGAAGAGAATTGATTTCCGTCACTTATAAGTGATGAGAATCGATGTCTGTCACTTATAAATGACGAGAATGGATTTCTGTCACTTATAAGTAACGAGAATTGATTTCTGTCACTTATAAGTGACGAGAATTGATTTCTGTCACTTATAAGTGACGAGGATTGATTGTCATCACTAATAAGTGACGAGAATTGATTTCCATCACTTATAAGTGACGAGAATGGATTTCTGTCACTTATAAGTGACTAGAATTGATTTCTGTCACTTATAAGTGACGAGAATTGATTTCTGTCACTTATAAGTGACGAGAATTGATTTCTGTCACTTATGAGTGACGAGAATTGACTTTCATCACTGATAAGTGACGAGAATGGATTTCTGTCACTTATAAGTGACGAGAATTGATTTCTGTCACTTATAAGTGACGAGAATTCATTTCTGTATTTTATAAGTGACGAGAATTAATTTCTATCACTTATAAGTGACGAGAATTGACTTTCATCACTGATAAGTGACGAGAATGGATTTCTGTCACTTATAAGTGACGAGAATTGATTTATGTCACTTACAAGTGACGAGAATTGATTTCTGTCACTTATAAGTGACGAGAATTGATTTCTGTCACTTATAAGTGACGAGAATCGATTTCCACCACTTATAAGTGACGAGAATTGATTTCTGTCACTTATAAGTGACGAAAATGGATTTCTGTCACTTACAAGTGACGAGAATTGATTTCCATCACTTATAAGTGACGAGAATTGATTTCCATCACTTATAAGTGACGAGAATTGATTTCCATCACTTATAAAGGACGAGAATGAATTTTTGTCCCTCATAAGTGACTAGAATGGATTCCTGTCACTTATAAGTGACGAGAATTCATTTCTGTCACTTATAAGTGACGAGAATTTATTTCTGTCACTTATAAGTGACGAGAATTGATTTCCATCACTTATGAGTGACGAGAATTGATTTCTGTCACTTATAAGTGACGAGAATTGATTTCTGTCACTTATAAGTGACGAGAATTGATTTCTGTCACTTATAAGTGACGAGAATTGATTTCCATCACTTATAAGTGACGAGAATTGATTTCTGTCACTCATAAGTGACGAGAATGGATTTCTGTCACTTATAAATGACGAGAATTGATTTCTGTCACTTATAAGTGACGAGAATTGATTTCCATCACTAATAAGTGACGAGAATTGATTTCCGTCACTTATAAGTGATGAGAATCGATGTCTGTCACTTATAAGTGACGAGAATGGATTTCTGTCACTTATAAGTAACGAGAATTGATTTCTGTCACTTATAAGTGACGAGAATTGATTTCTGTCACTTATAAGTGACGATGATTGATTGTCATCACTTATAAGTGACGAGAATTGATTTCCATCACTTATAAGTGACGAGAATGGATTTCTGTCACTTATAAGTGACTAGAATTGATTTCTGTCACTTATAAGTGACGAGAATTGATTTCGGTCACTTATAAGTGACGAGAATTGATTTCTGTCACTTATGAGTGACGAGAATTGATTTCGGTCACTTATAAGTGATGAGAATTGATTTCTGTCACTCATAAGTGACGAGAATTGATTTCTGTCACTTATAAGTGACGAGAATTGATTGTCATCACTTATAAGTGACGAGAATTGATTTCCATCACTTATAAGTGACGAGAATGGATTTCTGTCACTTATAAGTGACGAGAATTAATTTCTGTCACTCATAAGTGACGAGAATTGATTTCTGTCACTTATAAGTGACGAGAATCGATTTCCATCACTTTTAAGTGACGACAATTGATTTCCATCACTTATAAGTGACGAGAATTGATTTCGGTCACTTATAAGTGACGAGAATGGATTTCCATCACTAATAAGTGACGAGAATGGATTTCTGTCACTTATAAGTAACGAGAATTGATTTCTGTCACTTATAAGTGACGAGAATTGATTTCGGTCACTTATAAGTGACGAGAATTGATTTCTGTCACTTATAAGTGACGAGAATTAATTTCTATCACTTATAAGTGACGAGAATTGACTTTCATCACTGATAAGTGACGAGAATGGATTTCTGTCACTTATAAGTGACGAGAATTGATTTCTGTCACTTATAAGTGACGAGAATTCATTTCTGTCACTTATAAGTGACGAGAATTGATTTCCATCACTTATAAGTGACGAGAATGGATTTCTGTCACTTACAAGTGATGAGAATTGATTTCCATCACTTATGAGTGACGAGAATTGATTTCTGTCACTTATGAGTGACGTAAATCAATTCTCGTCACTTGTGAGTGACAGAAATCAATTCTCGTCACTTGTAAGTGATAGAAATCAATTCTCGTCACTTATAAGTGACAGAAATCCATTCTCGTCACTTGTAAGTGACAGAAATCCATTCTCGTCACTTATAAGTGATGGAAATCAATTCTCGTCACTTATAAGTGACAGAAATCAATTCTCGTCACTTATAAGTGACAGAAATCAATTCTCGTCATTTATAAGTGACAGAAATCCATTCTCGTCACTTATAAGTGATGGAAATCAATTCTCGTCACTTATAAGTGACAGAAATCCATCCTCGTCACTTATAAAGGATGGAAATCAATTCTCATCACTTATGAGTGACCGAAATCCATTCTCGTCACTTATAAGTGATTGAAATCAATTCTCGTCACTTATAAGTGATGGAAATCAATTCTCGTCACTTATAAGTGACAGAAATCAATTCTCATCACTCATAAGTGACCGAAATCAATTCTCGTCAGTTATAAGTGACAAAAATCAATTCTCGTCACTTATAAGTGATGGAAATCAATTCTCGTCACTTATAAGTGATGGAAATCAATTCTCGTCACTTATAAGTGATGGAAATCAATTCTCGTCACTTATAAGTGACAGAAATCCATTTTCGTCACTTATAAGTGACAGAAATCAATTCTCGTCACTTATAAGTGACAGAAATCAATTCTCGTCACTTATAAGTGATGGAAATCAATTCTCGTCACTTATAAGTGATGACAATCAATTCTCGTCACTTATAAGTGACAGAAATCAATTCTCGTCACTTATAAGTGACAGAAATCCATTCTCGTCACTTATAAGTGACAGAAATCCATTCTCGTCACTTATAAGTGATGGAAATCAATTCTCGTCACTTATAAGTGATGAGAATCAATTCTCGTCACTTATAAGTGACAGAAATCAATTCTCGTCACTTGTAAGTGATAGAAATCAATTCTCGTCACTTATAAGTGACAGAAATCCATTCTCGTCACTTATAAGTGATGGAAATCAATTCTCGTCACTTATAAGTGACAGAAATCCATTCTCGTCACTTATAAGTGATGGAAATCAATTCTCATCACTTAAAAATGACAGGAATCCATTCTAGTCACTTATGAGTGACAGAAATTCATTCTCGTCACTTATGAGTGATGGAAATCAATTCTCGTCACTTATAAGTGATGGAAATCAATTCTCGTCACTTATAAGTGATGGAAATCAATTCTCGTCACTTATAAGTGACAGAAATCCATTTTCGTCACTTATAAGTGACAGAAATCAATTCTCGTCACTTATAAGTGACAGAAATCCATTCTCGTCACTTATAAGTGATGGAAATCAATTCTCATCACTTATAAGTGACCGAAATCCATTCTCGTCACTTATAAGTGATGGAAATCAATTCTCGTCACTTATGAGTGATGGAAATGAATTCTCGTCACTTATAAGTGACAGAAATCAATTCTCATCACTCATAAGTGACCGAAATCAATTCTCGTCAGTTATAAGTGACGAAAATAAATTCTCGTCACTTATAAGTGATGGAAATCAATTCTCGTCACTTATAAGTGATGGAAATCAATTCTCGTCACTTATAAGTGACAGAAATCCATTTTCGTCACTTATAAGTGACAGAAATCAATTCTCGTCACTTATAAGTGACAGAAATCAATTCTCGTCACTTATAAGTGATGGAAATCAATTCTCGTCAGTTATAAGTGACAGAAATCCATTTTCGTCACTTGTAAGTGACAGAAATCAATTCTCGTCACTTATAAGTGATGGAAATCAATTCTCGTCACTTATAAGTGATGACAATCAATTCTCGTCACTTATAAGTGACAGAAATCAATTCTCGTCACTTATAAGTGACAGAAATCAATTCTTGTTACTTATAAGTGACAGAAATCAATTCTCATCACTCATAAGAGACCGAAATCAATTCTCGTCAGTTATAAGTGACGAAAATAAATTCTCGTCACTTATAAGTGATGGAAATCAATTCTCGTCACTTATAAGTGATGGAAATCAATTCTCGTCACTTATAAGTGACAGAAATCCATTTTCGTCACTTATAAGTGACAAAAATCAATTCTCGTCACTTATAAGTGACAGAAATCAATTCTCGTCACTTATAAGTGACAGAAATCCATTCTCGTCACTTATAAGTGATGGAAATCAATTCTCGTCACTCATAAGTGACAGAAATCCATTCTCGTCACTTATAAGTGATGGAAATCAATTCTCATCACTTATGAGTGACCGAAATCCATTGTCGTCACTTATAAGTGATTGAAATCAATTTTCGTCACTTATAAGTGATGGAAATCAATTCTCGTCACTTATAAGTGACAGAAATCAATTCTCATCACTCATAAGTGACCGAAATCAATTCTCGTCAGTTATAAGTGACAAAAATCAATTCTCGTCACTTATAAGTGATGGAAATCAATTCTCGTCACTTATAAGTGATGGAAATCAATTCTCGTCACTTATAAGTGATGGAAATCAATTCTCGTCACTTATAAGTGACAGAAATCCATTTTCGTCACTTATAAGTGACAGAAATCAATTCTCGTCACTTATAAGTGACAGAAATCAATTCTCGTCACTTATAAGTGATGGAAATCAATTCTCGTCACTTATAAGTGATGACAATCAATTCTCGTCACTTATAAGTGACAGAAATCAATTCTCGTCACTTATAAGTGACAGAAATCCATTCTCGTCACTTATAAGTGATTGAAATCCATTCTCGTCACTTATAAGTGATGGAAATCAATTCTCGTCACTTATAAGTGATGAGAATCAATTCTCGTCACTTATAAGTGACAGAAATCCATTCTCGTCACTTATAAGTGATGGAAATCAATTCTCGTCACTTATAAGTGACAGAAATCCATTCTCGTCACTTATAAGTGATGGAAATCAATTCTCATCACTTAAAAATGACAGGAATCCATTCTAGTCACTTATGAGTGACAGAAATTCATTCTCGTCACTTATAAGTGATGGAAATCAATTCTCGTCACTTATAAGTGATGGAAATCAATTCTCGTCACTTATAAGTGATGGAAATCAATTCTCGTCACTTATAAGTGACAGAAATCCATTTTCGTCACTTATAAGTGACAGAAATCAATTCTCGTCACTTATAAGTGACGTAAATCCATTCTCGTCTTTTATAAGTGATGGAAATCAATTCTCGTCACTTATAAGTGACAGAAATCCATTCTCGTCACTTATAAGTGATGGAAATCAATTCTCATCACTTATAAGTGACCGAAATCCATTCTCGTCACTTATAAGTGATGGAAATCAATTCTCGTCACTTATGAGTGATGGAAATCAATTCTCGTCACTTATAAGTGACAGACATCAATTCTCATCACTCATAAGTGACCGAAATCAATTCTCGTCAGTTATAAGTGACGAAAATAAATTCTCGTCACTTATAAGTGATGGAAATCAATTCTCGTCACTTATAAGTGATGGAAATCAATTCTTGTCACTTATAAGTGACAGAAATCCATTCTCGTCACTTATAAGTGATGGAAATCAATTCTCGTCACTTATAAGTGATGGAAATCAATTCTCGTCACTTATAAGTAATGGAAATCAATTCTCGTCACTTATAAGTGACAGAAATCCATTTTCGTCACTTGTAAGTGACAGAAATCAATTCTCGTCACTTATAAGTGACAGAAATCAATTCTCGTCACTTATAAGTGACGTAAATCCATTCTCGTCTTTTATAAGTGATGGAAATCAATTCTCGTCACTTATAAGTGATGGAAATCAATTCTTGTCACTTACAAGTGACAGAAATCCATTTTCGTCACTTATAAGTGACAGAAATCAATTCTCGTCACTTATAAGTGACAGAAATCAATTCTCGTCACTTATAAGTGATGGAAATCAATTCTCGTCACTTATAAGTGACAGAAATCAATTCTCGTCACTTATAAGTGACAGAAATCAATTCTCGTTATTTATAAGTGACAGGAATCCATTCTAGTCTTTTATGAGTGACAGAAATTCATTCTCGTCACTTATAAGTGATGGAAATCAATTCTCGTCACTTATAAGTGATGGAAATCAATTCTCGTCACTTATAAGTGATGGAAATCAATTCTCGTCACTTATAAGTAATGGAAATCAATTCTCGTCACTTATAAGTGACAGAAATCCATTTTCGTCACTTGTAAGTGACAGAAATCAATTCTCGTCACTTATAAGTGACAGAAATCAATTCTCGTCACTTATAAGTGACGTAAATCCATTCTCGTCTTTTATAAGTGATGGAAATCAATTCTCGTCACTTATAAGTGACAGAAATCCATTCTCGTCACTTATAAGTGATGGAAATCAATTCTCATCACTTATAAGTGACCGAAATCCATTCTCGTCACTTATAAGTGATGGAAATCAATTCTCGTCACTTATGAGTGATGGAAATCAATTCTCGTCACTTATAAGTGACAGACATCAATTCTCATCACTCATAAGTGACCGAAATCAATTCTCGTCAGTTATAAGTGACGAAAATAAATTCTCGTCACTTATAAGTGACAGAAATCAATTCTCGTCACTTATAAGTGATGGAAATCAATTCTCGTCACTTATAAGTGACAGAAATCAATTCTCGTCACTTATAAGTGACAGAAATCAATTCTCGTTATTTATAAGTGACAGGAATCCATTCTAGTCTTTTATGAGTGACAGAAATTCATTCTCGTCACTTATAAGTGATGGAAATCAATTCTCGTCACTTATAAGTGATGGAAATCAATTCTCGTCACTTATAAGTGATGGAAATCAATTCTCGTCACTTATAAGTAATGGAAATCAATTCTCGTCACTTATAAGTGACAGAAATCCATTTTCGTCACTTGTAAGTGACAGAAATCAATTCTCGTCACTTATAAGTGACAGAAATCAATTCTCGTCACTTATAAGTGATGGAAATCAATTCTCGTCACTTATAAGTGATGACAATCAATTCTCGTCACTTATAAGTGACAGAAATCAATTCTCGTCACTTATAAGTGACAGAAATCAATTCTCGTTACTTATAAGTGACAGAAATCCATTCTCGTCACTTATAAGTGAAAGACATCAATTCTCATCACTTATAAGTGATGGAAATCAATTCTCGTCACTTATTAGTGATGGAAATCAATTTTCGTCACTTAGACAAGAATCGATTTCTGTGACTTATAAGTGACGAGAATTGATTTCTGTCACTTATAAGTGACGAGAATCGATTTCCATCACTTATAAAAGACGAGAATTGATTTCTGTCACTTATAAGTGACGAGAATTGATTTCTGTCACTTATAAGTGACGAGAATTGATTTCTATCACTTATAAGTGACGAGAATTGACTTTCATCACTGATAAGTGACGAGAATGGATTTCTGTCACTTATAAGTGACGAGAATTGATTTCTGTCACTTATAAGTGACGAGAATTGATTTCTGTCACTTATAAGTGACGAGAATTGATTTCTGTCACTTATAAGTGACGAGAATCGATTTCCACCACTTATAAGTGACGAGAATTGATTTCCATCAC
This sequence comes from Aleiodes leptofemur, assembly GCA_963942555.1. Lineage (NCBI taxonomy): Eukaryota > Metazoa > Arthropoda > Insecta > Hymenoptera > Braconidae > Aleiodes > Aleiodes leptofemur. The sequence continues at coordinate 4,275,265 of OZ012623.1, read as the reverse complement.
TTATGAGTGACGAGAATTGATTTATGTCACTTATCAGTGACGAGAATTGATTTCTGTCACTTATAAGTGACGAGAATGGATTTCGGTCACTTATAAGTGACGAGAATTGATTTCCATCACTTATAAGTGACGAGAATGGATTTCGGTCACTTATAAGTGATGAGAATTGATTTCCATCACTTATGAGTGACGAGAATTGATTTCTGTCACTTATAAGTGATGGAAATCAATTCTCGTCACTTATAAGTGACAGAAATCTATTCTCGTCACTTATAAGTGATGGAAATCAATTCTCATCACTTATAAGTGACCGAAATCCATTCTCGTCACTTATAAGTGATGGAAATCAATTCTCGTCACTTATAAGTGATGGAAATCAATTCTCGTCACTTATAAGTGACAGAAATTAATTCTCATCACTCATATGTGACCGAAATCAATGCTCGTCAGTTATAAGTGACAAAAATCAATTCTCGTCACTTATAAGTGATAGAAATCAATTCTCATCACTTATAAGTGATGGAAATCAATTCTCGTCACTTATAAGTGACAGAAATCCATTCTCGTCACTTATAAGTGATGGAAATCAATTCTCATCACTTATAAGTGACCGAAATCCATTCTCGTCACTTATAAGTGATGGAAATCAATTCTCATCACTTATAAGTGACCGAAATCCATTCTCGTCACTTATAAGTAATGGAAATCAATTCACATCACTTATAAGTGACCGAAATCCATTCTCGTCACTTATCAGTGACAGAAATCTATTGTCGTCACTTATAAGTGATGGAAATCGATTCTCGTCACTTATAAGTTACAGAAATCAATTCTCGTCACTTATAAGTGATGGAAATCAATTCTCGTCTCTTATAAGTGATGGAAATCAATTCTCGTCACTTATAAGTGACAGAAATCAATTCTCGTCACTTATGAGTGACAGAAATCAATTCTCGTCACTTATTAGTGATGGAAATCAATTCTCGTCACTTATAAGTGACAGAAATCAATTCTAGTCACTTATAAGTGACAGAAATCCATTCTCGTCACTTAAAAGTGATGGAAATCGATTCTCGTCACTTATGAGTAATGACAATCAATTCTCGTCTTTTCTAAGTGACAGAAATCAATTCTCGTCGCTTATAAGTAACAGAAATCAATTCTCATCACTTATAAGTGACCGAAATCAATTCTCGTCACTCATAAGTGATCGAAATCAATTCTCGTCACTTATAAGTGATGGAAATCAATTCTCGTCACTTATAAGTGACAGAAATCAATTCTCGACACTTATAAGTGATCGAAATCAATTCTCGTCACTTATAAGTGATGGAAATCAATTCTCGTCACTCATAAGTGACAGAAATCAATTCTCGTCACTTATAAGTGATGGAAATCAATTCTCATCACTTATGAGTGACCGAAATCCATTGTCGTCACTTATAAGTGATTGAAATCAATTCTCGTCACTTATAAGTGATGGAAATCAATTCTCGTCACTTATAAGTGACAGAAATCAATTCTCATCACTCATAAGTGACCGAAATCAATTCTCGTCAGTTATAAGTGACAAAAATCAATTCTCGTCACTTATAAGTGATGGAAATCAATTCTCGTCACTTATAAGTGATGGAAATCAATTCTCGTCACTTATAAGTGATGGAAATCAATTCTCGTCACTTATAAGTGACAGAAATCCATTTTCGTCACTTATAAGTGACAGAAATCAATTCTCGTCACTTATAAGTGACAGAAATCAATTCTCGTCACTTATAAGTGATGGAAATCAATTCTCGTCACTTATAAGTGATGACAATCAATTCTCGTCACTTATAAGTGACAGAAATCAATTCTCGTCACTTATAAGTGACAGAAATCCATTCTCGTCACTTATAAGTGATTGAAATCCATTCTCGTCACTTATAAGTGATGGAAATCAATTCTCGTCAGTTATAAGTGATGAGAATCAATTCTCGTCACTTATAAGTGACAGAAATCCATTCTCGTCACTTATAAGTGATGGAAATCATTTCTCGTCACTTATAAGTGACAGAAATCCATTCTCGTCACTTATAAGTGATGGAAATCAATTCTCATCACTTAAAAATGACAGGAATCCATTCTAGTCACTTATGAGTGACAGAAATTCATTCTCGTCACTTATAAGTGATGGAAATCAATTCTCGTCACTTATAAGTGATGGAAATCAATTCTCGTCACTTATAAGTGATGGAAATCAATTCTCGTCACTTATAAGTGACAGAAATCCATTTTCGTCACTTATAAGTGACAGAAATCAATTCTCGTCACTTATAAGTGACGTAAATCCATTCTCGTCTTTTATAAGTGATGGAAATCAATTCTCGTCACTTATAAGTGACAGAAATCCATTCTCGTCACTTATAAGTGATGGAAATCAATTCTCATCACTTATAAGTGACCGAAATCCATTCTCGTCACTTATAAGTGATGGAAATCAATTCTCGTCACTTATGAGTGATGGAAATCAATTCTCGTCACTTATAAGTGACAGACATCAATTCTCATCACTCATAAGTGACCGAAATCAATTCTCGTCAGTTATAAGTGACGAAAATAAATTCTCGTCACTTATAAGTGATGGAAATCAATTCTCGTCACTTATAAGTGATGGAAATCAATTCTTGTCACTTATAAGTGACAGAAATCCATTTTCGTCACTTATAAGTGACAGAAATCAATTCTCGTCACTTATAAGTGACAGAAATCAATTCTCGTCACTTATAAGTGACAGAAATCAATTCTCGTCACTTATAAGTGATGGAAATCAATTCTCGTCACTTATAAGTGATGACAATCAATTCTCGTCACTTATAAGTGACAGAAATCAATTCTCGTCACTTATAAGTGACAGAAATCCATTCTCGTCACTTATAAGTGATTGAAATCCATTCTCGTCACTTATAAGTGATGGAAATCAATTCTCGTCACTTATAAGTGACAGAAATCTATTCTCGTCACTTATAAGTGATGGAAATCAATTCTCATCACTTATAAGTGACCGAAATCCGTTCTCGTCACTTATAAGTGATGGAAATCAATTCTCGTCACTTATAAGTGATGGAAATCAATTCTCGTCACTTATAAGTGACAGAAATCAATTCTCATCACTCATATGTGACCGAAATCAATGCTCGTCAGTTATAAGTGACAAAAATCAATTCTCGTCACTTATAAGTGATGGAAATCAATTCTCATCACTTATAAAAGACCGAAATCAATTCTCGTCACTTATAAGTGACAGAAATCCATTTTCGTCACTTATAAGTGACAGAAATCAATTCTCGTCACTTATAAGTGACAGAAATCAATTCTCGTCACTTATAAGTGATGGAAATCAATTCTCGTCACTTATAAGTGATGACAATCAATTCTCGTCACTTATAAGTGACAGAAATCAATTCTCGTCACTTATAAGTGACAGAAATCCATTCTCGTCACTTATAAGTGATTGAAATCCATTCTCGTCACTTATAAGTGATGGAAATCAATTCTCGTCACTTATAAGTGATGAGAATCAATTCTCGTCACTTATAAGTGACAGAAATCCATTCTCGTCACTTATAAGTGATGGAAATCAATTCTCGTCACTTATAAGTGACAGAAATCCATTCTCGTCACTTATAAGTGATGGAAATCAATTCTCATCACTTAAAAATGACAGGAATCCATTCTAGTCACTTAAGAGTGACAGAAATTCATTCTCGTCACTTATAAGTGATGGAAATCAATTCTCGTCACTTATAAGTGATGGAAATCAATTCTCGTCACTTATAAGTGATGGAAATCAATTCTCGTCACTTATAAGTGACAGAAATCCATTTTCGTCACTTATAAGTGACAGAAATCAATTCTCGTCACTTATAAGTGACGTAAATCCATTCTCGTCTTTTATAAGTGATGGAAATCAATTCTCGTCACTTATAAGTGACAGAAATCCATTCTCGTCACTTATAAGTGATGGAAATCAATTCTCATCACTTATAAGTGACCGAAATCCATTCTCGTCACTTATAAGTGATGGAAATCAATTCTCGTCACTTATGAGTGATGGAAATCAATTCTCGTCACTTATAAGTGACAGACATCAATTCTCATCACTCATAAGTGACCGAAATCAATTCTCGTCAGTTATAAGTGACGAAAATAAATTCTCGTCACTTATAAGTGATGGAAATCAATTCTCCTCACTTATAAGTGATGGAAATCAATTCTTGTCACTTATAAGTGACAGAAATCCATTTTCGTCACTTATAAGTGACAGAAATCAATTCTCGTCACTTATAAGTGACAGAAATCAATTCTCGTCACTTATAAGTGATGGAAATCAATTCTCGTCACTTATAAGTGACAGAAATCAATTCTCGTCACTTATAAGTGATGGAAATCAATTCTCATCACTTATAAGTGACCGAAATCCATTCTCGTCACTTATAAGTGATGGAAATCAATTCTCGTCACTTATAAGTGATGGAAATCAATTCTCGTCACTTATAAGTGATGGAAATCAATTCTTGTCACTTATAAGTGACAGAAATCCATTTTCGTCACTTATAAGTGACAGAAATCAATTCTCGTCACTTATAAGTGACAGAAATCAATTCTCGTCACTTATAAGTGATGGAAATCAATTCTCGTCACTTATAAGTGACAGAAATCAATTCTCGTCACTTATAAGTGATGGAAATCAATTCTCGTCACTTATAAGTGATGACAATCAATTCTCGTCACTTATAAGTGACAGAAATCAATTCTCGTCACTTATAAGTGACAGAAATCAATTCTCGTTACTTATAAGTGACAGAAATCCATTCTCGTCACTTATAAGTGAAAGACATCAATTCTCATCACTTATAAGTGATGGAAATCAATTCTCGTCACTTATTAGTGATGGAAATCAATTTTCGTCACTTAGACAAGAATCGATTTCTGTGACTTATAAGTGACGAGAATTGATTTCTGTCACTTATAAGTGACGAGAATCGATTTCCATCACTTATAGAAGACGAGAATTGATTTCTGTCACTTATAAGTGACGAGAATTGATTTCTGTCACTTATAAGTGACGAGAATTGATTTCTATCACTTATAAGTGACGAGAATTGACTTTCATCACTGATAAGTGACGAGAATGGATTTCTGTCACTTATAAGTGACGAGAATTGATTTCTGTCACTTATAAGTGACGAGAATTGATTTCTGTCACTTATAAGTGACGAGAATTGATTTCTGTCACTTATAAGTGACGAGAATCGATTTCCACCACTTATAAGTGACGAGAATTGATTTCCATCACTTATGAGTGACGAGAATTGATTTATGTCACTTATCAGTGACGAGAATTGATTTCTGTCACTTATAAGTGACGAGAATGGATTTCGGTCACTTATAAGTGACGAGAATTGATTTCCATCACTTATAAGTGACGAGAATGGATTTCGGTCACTTATAAGTGATGAGAATTGATTTCCATCACTTATGAGTGACGAGAATTGATTTCTGTCACTTATAAGTGATGGAAATCAATTCTCGTCACTTATAAGTGACAGAAATCTATTCTCGTCACTTATAAGTGATGGAAATCAATTCTCATCACTTATAAGTGACCGAAATCCATTCTCGTCACTTATAAGTGATGGAAATCAATTCTCGTCACTTATAAGTGATGGAAATCAATTCTCGTCACTTATAAGTGACAGAAATCAATTCTCATCACTCATATGTGACCGAAATCAATGCTCGTCAGTTATAAGTGACAAAAATCAATTCTCGTCACTTATAAGTGATGGAAATCAATTCTCATCACTTATAAAAGACCGAAATCCATTCTCGTCACTTATAAGTGATGGAAATCAATTCTCGTCACTTATAAGTGATGGAAATCAATTCTCGTCACTTATAAGTGACAGAAATCAATTATCGTCACTTATAAGTGACGAGAATTGATTTCCATCACTAATAAGTGAAGAGAATTGATTTCCGTCACTTATAAGTGATGAGAATCGATGTCTGTCACTTATAAATGACGAGAATGGATTTCTGTCACTTATAAGTAACGAGAATTGATTTCTGTCACTTATAAGTGACGAGAATTGATTTCTGTCACTTATAAGTGACGAGGATTGATTGTCATCACTAATAAGTGACGAGAATTGATTTCCATCACTTATAAGTGACGAGAATGGATTTCTGTCACTTATAAGTGACTAGAATTGATTTCTGTCACTTATAAGTGACGAGAATTGATTTCTGTCACTTATAAGTGACGAGAATTGATTTCTGTCACTTATGAGTGACGAGAATTGACTTTCATCACTGATAAGTGACGAGAATGGATTTCTGTCACTTATAAGTGACGAGAATTGATTTCTGTCACTTATAAGTGACGAGAATTGATTTCCATCACTAATAAGTGACGAGAATTGATTTCCGTCACTTATAAGTGATGAGAATCGATGTCTGTCACTTATAAGTGACGAGAATGGAATTCTGTCACTTATAAGTAACGAGAATTGATTTCTGTCACTTATAAGTGACGAGAATTGATTTCTGTCACTTATAAGTGACGATGATTGATTGTCATCACTTATAAGTGACGAGAATTGATTTCCATCACTTATAAGTGACGAGAATGGATTTCTGTCACTTATAAGTGACTAGAATTGATTTCTGTCACTAATAAGTGACGAGAATTGATTTCGGTCACTTATAAGTGACGAGAATTGATTTCTGTCACTTATGAGTGACGAGAATTGATTTCGGTCACTTATAAGTGATGAGAATTGATTTCTGTCACTCATAAGTGACGAGAATTGATTTCTGTCACTTATAAGTGACGAGAATTGATTGTCATCACTTATAAGTGACGAGAATTGATTTCCATCACTTATAAGTGACGAGAATGGATTTCTGTCACTTATAAGTGACGAGAATTAATTTCTGTCACTCATAAGTGACGAGAATTGATTTCTGTCACTTATAAGTGACGAGAATCGATTTCCATCACTTTTAAGTGACGACAATTGATTTCCATCACTTATAAGTGACGAGAATTGATTTCGGTCACTTATAAGTGACGAGAATGGATTTCCATCACTAATAAGTGACGAGAATGGATTTCTGTCACTTATAAGTAACGAGAATTGATTTCTGTCACTTATAAGTGACGAGAATTGATTTCGGTCACTTATAAGTGACGAGAATTGATTTCTGTCACTTATAAGTGACGAGAATTAATTTCTATCACTTATAAGTGACGAGAATTGACTTTCATCACTGATAAGTGACGAGAATGGATTTCTGTCACTTATAAGTGACGAGAATTGATTTCTGTCACTTATAAGTGACGAGAATTCATTTCTGTCACTTATAAGTGACGAGAATTGATTTCCATCACTTATAAGTGACGAGAATGGATTTCTGTCACTTATAAGTGATGAGAATTGATTTCCATCACTTATGAGTGACGAGAATTGATTTCTGTCACTTATGAGTGACGTAAATCAATTCTCGTCACTTGTGAGTGACAGAAATCAATTCTCGTCACTTGTAAGTGATAGAAATCAATTCTCGTCACTTATAAGTGACAGAAATCCATTCTCGTCACTTGTAAGTGACAGAAATCCATTCTCGTCACTTATATGTGATGGAAATCAATTCTCGTCACTTATAAGTGACAGAAATCAATTCTCGTCACTTATAAGTGACAGAAATCAATTCTCGTCATTTATAAGTGACAGAAATCCATTCTCGTCACTTATAAGTGATGGAAATCAATTCTCGTCACTTATAAGTGACAGAAATCCATCCTCGTCACTTATAAAGGATGGAAATCAATTCTCATCACTTATGAGTGACCGAAATCCATTCTCGTCACTTATAAGTGATTGAAATCAATTCTCGTCACTTATAAGTGATGGAAATCAATTCTCGTCACTTATAAGTGACAGAAATCAATTCTCATCACTCATAAGTGACCGAAATCAATTCTCGTCAGTTATAAGTGACAAAAATCAATTCTCGTCACTTATAAGTGATGGAAATCAATTCTCGTCACTTATAAGTGATGGAAATCAATTCTCGTCACTTATAAGTGATGGAAATCAATTCTCGTCACTTATAAGTGACAGAAATCCATTTTCGTCACTTATAAGTGACAGAAATCAATTCTCGTCACTTATAAGTGACAGAAATCAATTCTCGTCACTTATAAGTGATGGAAATCAATTCTCGTCACTTATAAGTGATGACAATCAATTCTCGTCACTTATAAGTGACAGAAATCAATTCTCGTCACTTATAAGTGACAGAAATCCATTCTCGTCACTTATAAGTGACAGAAATCCATTCTCGTCACTTATAAGTGATGGAAATCAATTCTCGTCACTTATAAGTGATGAGAATCAATTCTCGTCACTTATAAGTGACAGAAATCAATTCTCGTCACTTGTAAGTGATAGAAATCAATTCTCGTCACTTATAAGTGACAGAAATCCATTCTCGTCACTTATAAGTGATGGAAATCAATTCTCGTCACTTATAAGTGACAGAAATCCATTCTCGTCACTTATAAGTGATGGAAATCAATTCTCATCACTTAAAAATGACAGGAATCCATTCTAGTCACTTATGAGTGACAGAAATTCATTCTCGTCACTTATGAGTGATGGAAATCAATTCTCGTCACTTATAAGTGATGGAAATCAATTCTCGTCACTTATAAGTGATGGAAATCAATTCTCGTCACTTATAAGTGACAGAAATCCATTTTCGTCACTTATAAGTGACAGAAATCAATTCTCGTCACTTATAAGTGACAGAAATCCATTCTCGTCACTTATAAGTGATGGAAATCAATTCTCATCACTTATAAGTGACCGAAATCCATTCTCGTCACTTATAAGTGATGGAAATCAATTCTCGTCACTTATGAGTGATGGAAATGAATTCTCGTCACTTATAAGTGACAGAAATCAATTCTCATCACTCATAAGTGACCGAAATCAATTCTCGTCAGTTATAAGTGACGAAAATAAATTCTCGTCACTTATAAGTGATGGAAATCAATTCTCGTCACTTATAAGTGATGGAAATCAATTCTCGTCACTTATAAGTGACAGAAATCCATTTTCGTCACTTATAAGTGACAGAAATCAATTCTCGTCACTTATAAGTGACAGAAATCAATTCTCGTCACTTATAAGTGATGGAAATCAATTCTCGTCAGTTATAAGTGACAGAAATCCATTTTCGTCACTTGTAAGTGACAGAAATCAATTCTCGTCACTTATAAGTGATGGAAATCAATTCTCGTCACTTATAAGTGATGACAATCAATTCTCGTCACTTATAAGTGACAGAAATCAATTCTCGTCACTTATAAGTGACAGAAATCACTTCTTGTTACTTATAAGTGACAGAAATCAATTCTCATCACTCATAAGAGACCGAAATCAATTCTCGTCAGTTATAAGTGACGAAAATAAATTCTCGTCACTTATAAGTGATGGAAATCAATTCTCGTCACTTATAAGTGATGGAAATCAATTCTCGTCACTTATAAGTGACAGAAATCCATTTTCGTCACTTATAAGTGACAAAAATCAATTCTCGTCACTTATAAGTGACAGAAATCAATTCTCGTCACTTATAAGTGACAGAAATCCATTCTCGTCACTTATAAGTGATGGAAATCAATTCTCGTCACTCATAAGTGACAGAAATCCATTCTCGTCACTTATAAGTGATGGAAATCAATTCTCATCACTTATGAGTGACCGAAATCCATTGTCGTCACTTATAAGTGATTGAAATCAATTCTCGTCACTTATAAGTGATGGAAATCAATTCTCGTCACTTATAAGTGACAGAAATCAATTCTCATCACTCATAAGTGACCGAAATCAATTCTCGTCAGTTATAAGTGACAAAAATCAATTCTCGTCACTTATAAGTGATGGAAATCAATTCTCGTCACTTATAAGTGATGGAAATCAATTCTCGTCACTTATAAGTGATGGAAATCAATTCTCGTCACTTATAAGTGACAGAAATCCATTTTCGTCACTTATAAGTGACAGAAATCAATTCTCGTCACTTATAAGTGACAGAAATCAATTCTCGTCACTTATAAGTGACAGAAATCCATTCTCGTCACTTATAAGTGATTGAAATCCATTCTCGTCACTTATAAGTGATGGAAATCAATTCTCGTCACTTATAAGTGATGAGAATCAATTCTCGTCACTTATAAGTGATGGAAATCAATTCTCGTCACTTATAAGTAATGGAAATCAATTCTCGTCACTTATAAGTGACAGAAATCCATTTTCGTCACTTGTAAGTGACAGAAATCAATTCTCGTCACTTATAAGTGACAGAAATCAATTCTCGTCACTTATAAGTGACGTAAATCCATTCTCGTCTTTTATAAGTGATGGAAATCAATTCTCGTCACTTATAAGTGACAGAAATCCATTCTCGTCACTTATAAGTGATGGAAATCAATTCTCATCACTTATAAGTGACCGAAATCCATTCTCGTCACTTATAAGTGATGGAAATCAATTCTCGTCACTTATGAGTGATGGAAATCAATTCTCGTCACTTATAAGTGACAGACATCAATTCTCATCACTCATAAGTGACCGAAATCAATTCTCGTCAGTTATAAGTGACGAAAATAAATTCTCGTCACTTATAAGTGACAGAAATCAATTCTCGTCACTTATAAGTGATGGAAATCAATTCTCGTCACTTATAAGTGACAGAAATCAATTCTCGTCACTTATAAGTGACAGAAATCAATTCTCGTTATTTATAAGTGACAGGAATCCATTCTAGTCTTTTATGAGTGACAGAAATTCATTCTCGTCACTTATAAGTGATGGAAATCAATTCTCGTCACTTATAAGTGATGGAAATCAATTCTCGTCACTTATAAGTGATGGAAATCAATTCTCGTCACTTATAAGTAATGGAAATCAATTCTCGTCACTTATAAGTGACAGAAATCCATTTTCGTCACTTGTAAGTGACAGAAATCAATTCTCGTCACTTATAAGTGACAGAAATCAATTCTCGTCACTTATAAGTGATGGAAATCAATTCTCGTCACTTATAAGTGATGACAATCAATTCTCGTCACTTATAAGTGACAGAAATCAATTCTCGTCACTTATAAGTGACAGAAATCAATTCTCGTTACTTATAAGTGACAGAAATCCATTCTCGTCACTTATAAGTGAAAGACATCAATTCTCATCACTTATAAGTGATGGAAATCAATTCTCGTCACTTATTAGTGATGGAAATCAATTTTCGTCACTTAGACAAGAATCGATTTCTGTGACTTATAAGTGACGAGAATTGATTTCTGTCACTTATAAGTGACGAGAATCGATTTCCATCACTTATAAAAGACGAGAATTGATTTCTGTCACTTATAAGTGACGAGAATTGATTTCTGTCACTTATAAGTGACGAGAATTGATTTCTATCACTTATAAGTGACGAGAATTGACTTTCATCACTGATAAGTGACGAGAATGGATTTCTGTCACTTATAAGTGACGAGAATTGATTTCTGTCACTTATAAGTGACGAGGGTTGATTTCTGTCACTTATAAGTGACGAGAATTGATTTCTGTCACTTATAAGTGACGAGAATCGATTTCCATCACTTTTAAGTGACGACAATTGATTTCCATCACTTATAAGTGACGAGAATTGATTTCGGTCACTTATAAGTGACGAGAATGGATTTCCATCACTAATAAGTGACGAGAATGGATTTCTGTCACTTATAAGTAACGAGAATTGATTTCTGTCACTTATAAGTGACGAGAATTGATTTCGGTCACTTATAAGTGACGAGAATTGATTTCTGTCACTTATAAGTGACGAGAATTAATTTCTATCACTTATAAGTGACGAGAATTGACTTTCATCACTGATAAGTGACGAGAATGGATTTCTGTCACTTATAAGTGACGAGAATTGATTTCTGTCACTTATAAGTGACGAGAATTCATTTCTGTCACTTATAAGTGACGAGAATTGATTTCCATCACTTATAAGTGACGAGAATGGATTTCTGTCACTTATAAGTGATGAGAATTGATTTCCATCACTTATGAGTGACGAGAATTGATTTCTGTCACTTATGAGTGACGTAAATCAATTCTCGTCACTTGTGAGTGACAGAAATCAATTCTCGTCACTTGTAAGTGATAGAAATCAATTCTCGTCACTTATAAGTGACAGAAATCCATTCTCGTCACTTGTAAGTGACAGAAATCCATTCTCGTCACTTATATGTGATGGAAATCAATTCTCGTCACTTATAAGTGACAGAAATCAATTCTCGTCACTTATAAGTGACAGAAATCAATTCTCGTCATTTATAAGTGACAGAAATCCATTCTCGTCACTTATAAGTGATGGAAATCAATTCTCGTCACTTATAAGTGACAGAAATCCATCCTCGTCACTTATAAAGGATGGAAATCAATTCTCATCACTTATGAGTGACCGAAATCCATTCTCGTCACTTATAAGTGATTGAAATCAATTCTCGTCACTTATAAGTGATGGAAATCAATTCTCGTCACTTATAAGTGACAGAAATCAATTCTCATCACTCATAAGTGACCGAAATCAATTCTCGTCAGTTATAAGTGACAAAAATCAATTCTCGTCACTTATAAGTGATGGAAATCAATTCTCGTCACTTATAAGTGATGGAAATCAATTCTCGTCACTTATAAGTGATGGAAATCAATTCTCGTCACTTATAAGTGACAGAAATCCATTTTCGTCACTTATAAGTGACAGAAATCAATTCTCGTCACTTATAAGTGACAGAAATCAATTCTCGTCACTTATAAGTGATGGAAATCAATTCTCGTCACTTATAAGTGATGACAATCAATTCTCGTCACTTATAAGTGACAGAAATCAATTCTCGTCACTTATAAGTGACAGAAATCCATTCTCGTCACTTATAAGTGACAGAAATCCATTCTCGTCACTTATAAGTGATGGAAATCAATTCTCGTCACTTATAAGTGATGAGAATCAATTCTCGTCACTTATAAGTGACAGAAATCAATTCTCGTCACTTGTAAGTGATAGAAATCAATTCTCGTCACTTATAAGTGACAGAAATCCATTCTCGTCACTTATAAGTGATGGAAATCAATTCTCGTCACTTATAAGTGACAGAAATCCATTCTCGTCACTTATAAGTGATGGAAATCAATTCTCATCACTTAAAAATGACAGGAATCCATTCTAGTCACTTATGAGTGACAGAAATTCATTCTCGTCACTTATGAGTGATGGAAATCAATTCTCGTCACTTATAAGTGATGGAAATCAATTCTCGTCACTTATAAGTGATGGAAATCAATTCTCGTCACTTATAAGTGACAGAAATCCATTTTCGTCACTTATAAGTGACAGAAATCAATTCTCGTCACTTATAAGTGACAGAAATCCATTCTCGTCACTTATAAGTGATGGAAATCAATTCTCATCACTTATAAGTGACCGAAATCCATTCTCGTCACTTATAAGTGATGGAAATCAATTCTCGTCACTTATGAGTGATGGAAATGAATTCTCGTCACTTATAAGTGACAGAAATCAATTCTCATCACTCATAAGTGACCGAAATCAATTCTCGTCAGTTATAAGTGACGAAAATAAATTCTCGTCACTTATAAGTGATGGAAATCAATTCTCGTCACTTATAAGTGATGGAAATCAATTCTCGTCACTTATAAGTGACAGAAATCCATTTTCGTCACTTATAAGTGACAGAAATCAATTCTCGTCACTTATAAGTGACAGAAATCAATTCTCGTCACTTATAAGTGATGGAAATCAATTCTCGTCAGTTATAAGTGACAGAAATCCATTTTCGTCACTTGTAAGTGACAGAAATCAATTCTCGTCACTTATAAGTGATGGAAATCAATTCTCGTCACTTATAAGTGATGACAATCAATTCTCGTCACTTATAAGTGACAGAAATCAATTCTCGTCACTTATAAGTGACAGAAATCACTTCTTGTTACTTATAAGTGACAGAAATCAATTCTCATCACTCATAAGAGACCGAAATCAATTCTCGTCAGTTATAAGTGACGAAAATAAATTCTCGTCACTTATAAGTGATGGAAATCAATTCTCGTCACTTATAAGTGATGGAAATCAATTCTCGTCACTTATAAGTGACAGAAATCCATTTTCGTCACTTATAAGTGACAAAAATCAATTCTCGTCACTTATAAGTGACAGAAATCAATTCTCGTCACTTATAAGTGACAGAAATCCATTCTCGTCACTTATAAGTGATGGAAATCAATTCTCGTCACTCATAAGTGACAGAAATCCATTCTCGTCACTTATAAGTGATGGAAATCAATTCTCATCACTTATGAGTGACCGAAATCCATTGTCGTCACTTATAAGTGATTGAAATCAATTCTCGTCACTTATAAGTGATGGAAATCAATTCTCGTCACTTATAAGTGACAGAAATCAATTCTCATCACTCATAAGTGACCGAAATCAATTCTCGTCAGTTATAAGTGACAAAAATCAATTCTCGTCACTTATAAGTGATGGAAATCAATTCTCGTCACTTATAAGTGATGGAAATCAATTCTCGTCACTTATAAGTGATGGAAATCAATTCTCGTCACTTATAAGTGACAGAAATCCATTTTCGTCACTTATAAGTGACAGAAATCAATTCTCGTCACTTATAAGTGACAGAAATCAATTCTCGTCACTTATAAGTGACAGAAATCCATTCTCGTCACTTATAAGTGATTGAAATCCATTCTCGTCACTTATAAGTGATGGAAATCAATTCTCGTCACTTATAAGTGATGAGAATCAATTCTCGTCACTTATAAGTGATGGAAATCAATTCTCGTCACTTATAAGTAATGGAAATCAATTCTCGTCACTTATAAGTGACAGAAATCCATTTTCGTCACTTGTAAGTGACAGAAATCAATTCTCGTCACTTATAAGTGACAGAAATCAATTCTCGTCACTTATAAGTGACGTAAATCCATTCTCGTCTTTTATAAGTGATGGAAATCAATTCTCGTCACTTATAAGTGACAGAAATCCATTCTCGTCACTTATAAGTGATGGAAATCAATTCTCATCACTTATAAGTGACCGAAATCCATTCTCGTCACTTATAAGTGATGGAAATCAATTCTCGTCACTTATGAGTGATGGAAATCAATTCTCGTCACTTATAAGTGACAGACATCAATTCTCATCACTCATAAGTGACCGAAATCAATTCTCGTCAGTTATAAGTGACGAAAATAAATTCTCGTCACTTATAAGTGACAGAAATCAATTCTCGTCACTTATAAGTGATGGAAATCAATTCTCGTCACTTATAAGTGACAGAAATCAATTCTCGTCACTTATAAGTGACAGAAATCAATTCTCGTTATTTATAAGTGACAGGAATCCATTCTAGTCTTTTATGAGTGACAGAAATTCATTCTCGTCACTTATAAGTGATGGAAATCAATTCTCGTCACTTATAAGTGATGGAAATCAATTCTCGTCACTTATAAGTGATGGAAATCAATTCTCGTCACTTATAAGTAATGGAAATCAATTCTCGTCACTTATAAGTGACAGAAATCCATTTTCGTCACTTGTAAGTGACAGAAATCAATTCTCGTCACTTATAAGTGACAGAAATCAATTCTCGTCACTTATAAGTGATGGAAATCAATTCTCGTCACTTATAAGTGATGACAATCAATTCTCGTCACTTATAAGTGACAGAAATCAATTCTCGTCACTTATAAGTGACAGAAATCAATTCTCGTTACTTATAAGTGACAGAAATCCATTCTCGTCACTTATAAGTGAAAGACATCAATTCTCATCACTTATAAGTGATGGAAATCAATTCTCGTCACTTATTAGTGATGGAAATCAATTTTCGTCACTTAGACAAGAATCGATTTCTGTGACTTATAAGTGACGAGAATTGATTTCTGTCACTTATAAGTGACGAGAATCGATTTCCATCACTTATAAAAGACGAGAATTGATTTCTGTCACTTATAAGTGACGAGAATTGATTTCTGTCACTTATAAGTGACGAGAATTGATTTCTATCACTTATAAGTGACGAGAATTGACTTTCATCACTGATAAGTGACGAGAATGGATTTCTGTCACTTATAAGTGACGAGAATTGATTTCTGTCACTTATAAGTGACGAGGGTTGATTTCTGTCACTTATAAGTGACGAGAATTGATTTCTGTCACTTATAAGTGACGAGAATCGATTTCCACCACTTATAAGTGACGAGAATTGATTTCCATCACTTATGAGTGACGAGAATTGATTTATGTCACTTATCAGTGACGAGAATTGATTTCTGTCACTTATAAGTGACGAGAATGGATTTCGGTCACTTATAAGTGACGAGAATTGATTTCCATCACTTATAAGTGACGAGAATGGATTTCGGTCACTTATAAGTGATGAGAATTGATTTCCATCACTTATGAGTGACGAGAATTGATTTCTGTCACTTATAAGTGATGGAAATCAATTCTCGTCACTTATAAGTGACAGAAATCTATTCTCGTCACTTATAAGTGATGGAAATCAATTCTCATCACTTATAAGTGACCGAAATCCATTCTCGTCACTTATAAGTGATGGAAATCAATTCTCGTCACTTATAAGTGATGGAAATCAATTCTCGTCACTTATAAGTGACAGAAATTAATTCTCATCACTCATATGTGACCGAAATCAATGCTCGTCAGTTATAAGTGACAAAAATCAATTCTCGTCACTTATAAGTGATAGAAATCAATTCTCATCACTTATAAGTGATGGAAATCAATTCTCGTCACTTATAAGTGACAGAAATCCATTCTCGTCACTTATAAGTGATGGAAATCAATTCTCATCACTTATAAGTGACCGAAATCCATTCTCGTCACTTATCAGTGACAGAAATCTATTGTCGTCACTTATAAGTGATGGAAATCGATTCTCGTCACTTATAAGTTACAGAAATCAATTCTCGTCACTTATAAGTGATGGAAATCAATTCTCGTCTCTTATAAGTGATGGAAATCAATTCTCGTCACTTATAAGTGACAGAAATCAATTCTCGTCACTTATGAGTGACAGAAATCAATTCTCGTCACTTATTAGTGATGGAAATCAATTCTCGTCACTTATAAGTGACAGAAATCAATTCTAGTCACTTATAAGTGACAGAAATCCATTCTCGTCACTTAAAAGTGATGGAAATCGATTCTCGTCACTTATGAGTGATGACAATCAATTCTCGTCTTTTCTAAGTGACAGAAATCAATTCTCGTCGCTTATAAGTAACAGAAATCAATTCTCATCACTTATAAGTGACCGAAATCAATTCTCGTCACTCATAAGTGATCGAAATCAATTCTCGTCACTTATAAGTGATGGAAATCAATTCTCGTCACTTATAAGTGACAGAAATCAATTCTCGACACTTATAAGTGATCGAAATCAATTCTCGTCACTTATAAGTGATGGAAATCAATTCTCGTCACTCATAAGTGACAGAAATCCATTCTCGTCACTTATAAGTGATGGAAATCAATTCTCATCACTTATGAGTGACCGAAATCCATTGTCGTCACTTATAAGTGATTGAAATCAATTCTCGTCACTTATAAGTGATGGAAATCAATTCTCGTCACTTATAAGTGACAGAAATCAATTCTCATCACTCATAAGTGACCGAAATCAATTCTCGTCAGTTATAAGTGACAAAAATCAATTCTCGTCACTTATAAGTGATGGAAATCAATTCTCGTCACTTATAAGTGATGGAAATCAATTCTCGTCACTTATAAGTGATGGAAATCAATTCTCGTCACTTATAAGTGACAGAAATCCATTTTCGTCACTTATAAGTGACAGAAATCAATTCTCGTCACTTATAAGTGACAGAAATCAATTCTCGTCACTTATAAGTGATGGAAATCAATTCTCGTCACTTATAAGTGATGACAATCAATTCTCGTCACTTATAAGTGACAGAAATCAATTCTCGTCACTTATAAGTGACAGAAATCCATTCTCGTCACTTATAAGTGATTGAAATCCATTCTCGTCACTTATAAGTGATGGAAATCAATTCTCGTCACTTATAAGTGATGAGAATCAATTCTCGTCACTTATAAGTGACAGAAATCCATTCTCGTCACTTATAAGTGATGGAAATCAATTCTCGTCACTTATAAGTGACAGAAATCCATTCTCGTCACTTATAAGTGATGGAAATCAATTCTCATCACTTAAAAATGACAGGAATCCATTCTAGTCACTTAAGAGTGACAGAAATTCATTCTCGTCACTTATAAGTGATGGAAATCAATTCTCGTCACTTATAAGTGATGGAAATCAATTCTCGTCACTTATAAGTGATGGAAATCAATTCTCGTCACTTATAAGTGACAGAAATCCATTTTCGTCACTTATAAGTGACAGAAATCAATTCTCGTCACTTATAAGTGACGTAAATCCATTCTCGTCTTTTATAAGTGATGGAAATCAATTCTCGTCACTTATAAGTGACAGAAATCCATTCTCGTCACTTATAAGTGATGGAAATCAATTCTCATCACTTATAAGTGACCGAAATCCATTCTCGTCACTTATAAGTGATGGAAATCAATTCTCGTCACTTATGAGTGATGGAAATCAATTCTCGTCACTTATAAGTGACAGACATCAATTCTCATCACTCATAAGTGACCGAAATCAATTCTCGTCAGTTATAAGTGACGAAAATAAATTCTCGTCACTTATAAGTGATGGAAATCAATTCTCCTCACTTATAAGTGATGGAAATCAATTCTTGTCACTTATAAGTGACAGAAATCCATTTTCGTCACTTATAAGTGACAGAAATCAATTCTCGTCACTTATAAGTGACAGAAATCAATTCTCGTCACTTATAAGTGATGGAAATCAATTCTCGTCACTTATAAGTGACAGAAATCAATTCTCGTCACTTATAAGTGATGGAAATCAATTCTCATCACTTATAAGTGACCGAAATCCATTCTCGTCACTTATAAGTGATGGAAATCAATTCTCGTCACTTATAAGTGATGGAAATCAATTCTCGTCACTTATAAGTGATGGAAATCAATTCTTGTCACTTATAAGTGACAGAAATCCATTTTCGTCACTTATAAGTGACAGAAATCAATTCTCGTCACTTATAAGTGACAGAAATCAATTCTCGTCACTTATAAGTGATGGAAATCAATTCTCGTCACTTATAAGTGACAGAAATCAATTCTCGTCACTTATAAGTGATGGAAATCAATTCTCGTCACTTATAAGTGATGACAATCAATTCTCGTCACTTATAAGTGACAGAAATCAATTCTCGTCACTTATAAGTGACAGAAATCAATTCTCGTTACTTATAAGTGACAGAAATCCATTCTCGTCACTTATAAGTGAAAGACATCAATTCTCATCACTTATAAGTGATGGAAATCAATTCTCGTCACTTATTAGTGATGGAAATCAATTTTCGTCACTTAGACAAGAATCGATTTCTGTGACTTATAAGTGACGAGAATTGATTTCTGTCACTTATAAGTGACGAGAATCGATTTCCATCACTTATAGAAGACGAGAATTGATTTCTGTCACTTATAAGTGACGAGAATTGATTTCTGTCACTTATAAGTGACGAGAATTGATTTCTATCACTTATAAGTGACGAGAATTGACTTTCATCACTGATAAGTGACGAGAATGGATTTCTGTCACTTATAAGTGACGAGAATTGATTTCTGTCACTTATAAGTGACGAGAATTGATTTCTGTCACTTATAAGTGACGAGAATTGATTTCTGTCACTTATAAGTGACGAGAATCGATTTCCACCACTTATAAGTGACGAGAATTGATTTCCATCACTTATGAGTGACGAGAATTGATTTATGTCACTTATCAGTGACGAGAATTGATTTCTGTCACTTATAAGTGACGAGAATGGATTTCGGTCACTTATAAGTGACGAGAATTGATTTCCATCACTTATAAGTGACGAGAATGGATTTCGGTCACTTATAAGTGATGAGAATTGATTTCCATCACTTATGAGTGACGAGAATTGATTTCTGTCACTTATAAGTGATGGAAATCAATTCTCGTCACTTATAAGTGACAGAAATCTATTCTCGTCACTTATAAGTGATGGAAATCAATTCTCATCACTTATAAGTGACCGAAATCCATTCTCGTCACTTATAAGTGATGGAAATCAATTCTCGTCACTTATAAGTGATGGAAATCAATTCTCGTCACTTATAAGTGACAGAAATCAATTCTCATCACTCATATGTGACCGAAATCAATGCTCGTCAGTTATAAGTGACAAAAATCAATTCTCGTCACTTATAAGTGATGGAAATCAATTCTCATCACTTATAAAAGACCGAAATCCATTCTCGTCACTTATAAGTGATGGAAATCAATTCTCGTCACTTATAAGTGATGGAAATCGATTCTCGTCACTTATAAGTGACAGAAATCAATTATCGTCACTTATAAGTGACGAGAATTGATTTCCATCACTAATAAGTGAAGAGAATTGATTTCCGTCACTTATAAGTGATGAGAATCGATGTCTGTCACTTATAAATGACGAGAATGGATTTCTGTCACTTATAAGTAACGAGAATTGATTTCTGTCACTTATAAGTGACGAGAATTGATTTCTGTCACTTATAAGTGACGAGGATTGATTGTCATCACTAATAAGTGACGAGAATTGATTTCCATCACTTATAAGTGACGAGAATGGATTTCTGTCACTTATAAGTGACTAGAATTGATTTCTGTCACTTATAAGTGACGAGAATTGATTTCTGTCACTTATAAGTGACGAGAATTGATTTCTGTCACTTATGAGTGACGAGAATTGACTTTCATCACTGATAAGTGACGAGAATGGATTTCTGTCACTTATAAGTGACGAGAATTGATTTCTGTCACTTATAAGTGACGAGAATTCATTTCTGTATTTTATAAGTGACGAGAATTAATTTCTATCACTTATAAGTGACGAGAATTGACTTTCATCACTGATAAGTGACGAGAATGGATTTCTGTCACTTATAAGTGACGAGAATTGATTTATGTCACTTACAAGTGACGAGAATTGATTTCTGTCACTTATAAGTGACGAGAATTGATTTCTGTCACTTATAAGTGACGAGAATCGATTTCCACCACTTATAAGTGACGAGAATTGATTTCTGTCACTTATAAGTGACGAAAATGGATTTCTGTCACTTACAAGTGACGAGAATTGATTTCCATCACTTATAAGTGACGAGAATTGATTTCCATCACTTATAAGTGACGAGAATTGATTTCCATCACTTATAAAGGACGAGAATGAATTTTTGTCCCTCATAAGTGACTAGAATGGATTCCTGTCACTTATAAGTGACGAGAATTCATTTCTGTCACTTATAAGTGACGAGAATTTATTTCTGTCACTTATAAGTGACGAGAATTGATTTCCATCACTTATGAGTGACGAGAATTGATTTCTGTCACTTATAAGTGACGAGAATTGATTTCTGTCACTTATAAGTGACGAGAATTGATTTCTGTCACTTATAAGTGACGAGAATTGATTTCCATCACTTATAAGTGACGAGAATTGATTTCTGTCACTCATAGGTGACGAGAATGGATTTCTGTCACTTATAAATGACGAGAATTGATTTCTGTCACTTATAAGTGACGAGAATTGATTTCCATCACTAATAAGTGACGAGAATTGATTTCCGTCACTTATAAGTGATGAGAATCGATGTCTGTCACTTATAAGTGACGAGAATGGATTTCTGTCACTTATAAGTAACGAGAATTGATTTCTGTCACTTATAAGTGACGAGAATTGATTTCTGTCACTTATAAGTGACGATGATTGATTGTCATCACTTATAAGTGACGAGAATTGATTTCCATCACTTATAAGTGACGAGAATGGATTTCTGTCACTTATAAGTGACTAGAATTGATTTCTGTCACTTATAAGTGACGAGAATTGATTTCGGTCACTTATAAGTGACGAGAATTGATTTCTGTCACTTATGAGTGACGAGAATTGATTTCGGTCACTTATAAGTGATGAGAATTGATTTCTGTCACTCATAAGTGACGAGAATTGATTTCTGTCACTTATAAGTGACGAGAATTGATTGTCATCACTTATAAGTGACGAGAATTGATTTCCATCACTTATTAGTGACGAGAATGGATTTCTGTCACTTATAAGTGACGAGAATTAATTTCTGTCACTCATAAGTGACGAGAATTGATTTCTGTCACTTATAAGTGACGAGAATCGATTTCCATCACTTTTAAGTGACGACAATTGATTTCCATCACTTATAAGTGACGAGAATTGATTTCGGTCACTTATAAGTGACGAGAATGGATTTCCATCACTAATAAGTGACGAGAATGGATTTCTGTCACTTATAAGTAACGAGAATTGATTTCT
Source organism: Aleiodes leptofemur (assembly GCA_963942555.1). Lineage (NCBI taxonomy): Eukaryota > Metazoa > Arthropoda > Insecta > Hymenoptera > Braconidae > Aleiodes > Aleiodes leptofemur. Next base: position 4,252,610 of record OZ012623.1, on the reverse strand, counting down.
GTCACTTATAAGTGACGAGAATTGATTTCGGTCACTTATAAGTGACGAGAATTGATTTCTGTCACTTATAAGTGACGAGAATTAATTTCTATCACTTATAAGTGACGAGAATTGACTTTCATCACTGATAAGTGACGAGAATGGATTTCTGTCACTTATAAGTGACGAGAATTGATTTCTGTCACTTATAAGTGACGAGAATTCATTTCTGTCACTTATAAGTGACGAGAATTGATTTCCATCACTTATAAGTGACGAGAATGGATTTCTGTCACTTATAAGTGATGAGAATTGATTTCCATCACTTATGAGTGACGAGAATTGATTTCTGTCACTTATGAGTGACGTAAATCAATTCTCGTCACTTGTGAGTGACAGAAATCAATTCTCGTCACTTGTAAGTGATAGAAATCAATTCTCGTCACTTATAAGTGACAGAAATCCATTCTCGTCACTTGTAAGTGACAGAAATCCATTCTCGTCACTTATAAGTGATGGAAATCAATTCTCGTCACTTATAAGTGACAGAAATCAATTCTCGTCACTTATAAGTGACAGAAATCAATTCTCGTCATTTATAAGTGACAGAAATCCATTCTCGTCACTTATAAGTGATGGAAATCAATTCTCGTCACTTATAAGTGACAGAAATCCATCCTCGTCACTTATAAAGGATGGAAATCAATTCTCATCACTTATGAGTGACCGAAATCCATTCTCGTCACTTATAAGTGATTGAAATCAATTCTCGTCACTTATAAGTGATGGAAATCAATTCTCGTCACTTATAAGTGACAGAAATCAATTCTCATCACTCATAAGTGACCGAAATCAATTCTCGTCAGTTATAAGTGACAAAAATCAATTCTCGTCACTTATAAGTGATGGAAATCAATTCTCGTCACTTATAAGTGATGGAAATCAATTCTCGTCACTTATAAGTGATGGAAATCAATTCTCGTCACTTATAAGTGACAGAAATCCATTTTCGTCACTTATAAGTGACAGAAATCAATTCTCGTCACTTATAAGTGACAGAAATCAATTCTCGTCACTTATAAGTGATGGAAATCAATTCTCGTCACTTATAAGTGATGACAATCAATTCTCGTCACTTATAAGTGACAGAAATCAATTCTCGTCACTTATAAGTGACAGAAATCCATTCTCGTCACTTATAAGTGACAGAAATCCATTCTCGTCACTTATAAGTGATGGAAATCAATTCTCGTCACTTATAAGTGATGAGAATCAATTCTCGTCACTTATAAGTGACAGAAATCAATTCTCGTCACTTGTAAGTGATAGAAATCAATTCTCGTCACTTATAAGTGACAGAAATCCATTCTCGTCACTTATAAGTGATGGAAATCAATTCTCGTCACTTATAAGTGACAGAAATCCATTCTCGTCACTTATAAGTGATGGAAATCAATTCTCATCACTTAAAAATGACAGGAATCCATTCTAGTCACTTATGAGTGACAGAAATTCATTCTCGTCACTTATGAGTGATGGAAATCAATTCTCGTCACTTATAAGTGATGGAAATCAATTCTCGTCACTTATAAGTGATGGAAATCAATTCTCGTCACTTATAAGTGACAGAAATCCATTTTCGTCACTTATAAGTGACAGAAATCAATTCTCGTCACTTATAAGTGACAGAAATCCATTCTCGTCACTTATAAGTGATGGAAATCAATTCTCATCACTTATAAGTGACCGAAATCCATTCTCGTCACTTATAAGTGATGGAAATCAATTCTCGTCACTTATGAGTGATGGAAATGAATTCTCGTCACTTATAAGTGACAGAAATCAATTCTCATCACTCATAAGTGACCGAAATCAATTCTCGTCAGTTATAAGTGACGAAAATAAATTCTCGTCACTTATAAGTGATGGAAATCAATTCTCGTCACTTATAAGTGATGGAAATCAATTCTCGTCACTTATAAGTGACAGAAATCCATTTTCGTCACTTATAAGTGACAGAAATCAATTCTCGTCACTTATAAGTGACAGAAATCAATTCTCGTCACTTATAAGTGATGGAAATCAATTCTCGTCAGTTATAAGTGACAGAAATCCATTTTCGTCACTTGTAAGTGACAGAAATCAATTCTCGTCACTTATAAGTGATGGAAATCAATTCTCGTCACTTATAAGTGATGACAATCAATTCTCGTCACTTATAAGTGACAGAAATCAATTCTCGTCACTTATAAGTGACAGAAATCAATTCTTGTTACTTATAAGTGACAGAAATCAATTCTCATCACTCATAAGAGACCGAAATCAATTCTCGTCAGTTATAAGTGACGAAAATAAATTCTCGTCACTTATAAGTGATGGAAATCAATTCTCGTCACTTATAAGTGATGGAAATCAATTCTCGTCACTTATAAGTGACAGAAATCCATTTTCGTCACTTATAAGTGACAAAAATCAATTCTCGTCACTTATAAGTGACAGAAATCAATTCTCGTCACTTATAAGTGACAGAAATCCATTCTCGTCACTTATAAGTGATGGAAATCAATTCTCGTCACTCATAAGTGACAGAAATCCATTCTCGTCACTTATAAGTGATGGAAATCAATTCTCATCACTTATGAGTGACCGAAATCCATTGTCGTCACTTATAAGTGATTGAAATCAATTTTCGTCACTTATAAGTGATGGAAATCAATTCTCGTCACTTATAAGTGACAGAAATCAATTCTCATCACTCATAAGTGACCGAAATCAATTCTCGTCAGTTATAAGTGACAAAAATCAATTCTCGTCACTTATAAGTGATGGAAATCAATTCTCGTCACTTATAAGTGATGGAAATCAATTCTCGTCACTTATAAGTGATGGAAATCAATTCTCGTCACTTATAAGTGACAGAAATCCATTTTCGTCACTTATAAGTGACAGAAATCAATTCTCGTCACTTATAAGTGACAGAAATCAATTCTCGTCACTTATAAGTGATGGAAATCAATTCTCGTCACTTATAAGTGATGACAATCAATTCTCGTCACTTATAAGTGACAGAAATCAATTCTCGTCACTTATAAGTGACAGAAATCCATTCTCGTCACTTATAAGTGATTGAAATCCATTCTCGTCACTTATAAGTGATGGAAATCAATTCTCGTCACTTATAAGTGATGAGAATCAATTCTCGTCACTTATAAGTGACAGAAATCCATTCTCGTCACTTATAAGTGATGGAAATCAATTCTCGTCACTTATAAGTGACAGAAATCCATTCTCGTCACTTATAAGTGATGGAAATCAATTCTCATCACTTAAAAATGACAGGAATCCATTCTAGTCACTTATGAGTGACAGAAATTCATTCTCGTCACTTATAAGTGATGGAAATCAATTCTCGTCACTTATAAGTGATGGAAATCAATTCTCGTCACTTATAAGTGATGGAAATCAATTCTCGTCACTTATAAGTGACAGAAATCCATTTTCGTCACTTATAAGTGACAGAAATCAATTCTCGTCACTTATAAGTGACGTAAATCCATTCTCGTCTTTTATAAGTGATGGAAATCAATTCTCGTCACTTATAAGTGACAGAAATCCATTCTCGTCACTTATAAGTGATGGAAATCAATTCTCATCACTTATAAGTGACCGAAATCCATTCTCGTCACTTATAAGTGATGGAAATCAATTCTCGTCACTTATGAGTGATGGAAATCAATTCTCGTCACTTATAAGTGACAGACATCAATTCTCATCACTCATAAGTGACCGAAATCAATTCTCGTCAGTTATAAGTGACGAAAATAAATTCTCGTCACTTATAAGTGATGGAAATCAATTCTCGTCACTTATAAGTGATGGAAATCAATTCTTGTCACTTATAAGTGACAGAAATCCATTCTCGTCACTTATAAGTGATGGAAATCAATTCTCGTCACTTATAAGTGATGGAAATCAATTCTCGTCACTTATAAGTAATGGAAATCAATTCTCGTCACTTATAAGTGACAGAAATCCATTTTCGTCACTTGTAAGTGACAGAAATCAATTCTCGTCACTTATAAGTGACAGAAATCAATTCTCGTCACTTATAAGTGACGTAAATCCATTCTCGTCTTTTATAAGTGATGGAAATCAATTCTCGTCACTTATAAGTGATGGAAATCAATTCTTGTCACTTACAAGTGACAGAAATCCATTTTCGTCACTTATAAGTGACAGAAATCAATTCTCGTCACTTATAAGTGACAGAAATCAATTCTCGTCACTTATAAGTGATGGAAATCAATTCTCGTCACTTATAAGTGACAGAAATCAATTCTCGTCACTTATAAGTGACAGAAATCAATTCTCGTTATTTATAAGTGACAGGAATCCATTCTAGTCTTTTATGAGTGACAGAAATTCATTCTCGTCACTTATAAGTGATGGAAATCAATTCTCGTCACTTATAAGTGATGGAAATCAATTCTCGTCACTTATAAGTGATGGAAATCAATTCTCGTCACTTATAAGTAATGGAAATCAATTCTCGTCACTTATAAGTGACAGAAATCCATTTTCGTCACTTGTAAGTGACAGAAATCAATTCTCGTCACTTATAAGTGACAGAAATCAATTCTCGTCACTTATAAGTGACGTAAATCCATTCTCGTCTTTTATAAGTGATGGAAATCAATTCTCGTCACTTATAAGTGACAGAAATCCATTCTCGTCACTTATAAGTGATGGAAATCAATTCTCATCACTTATAAGTGACCGAAATCCATTCTCGTCACTTATAAGTGATGGAAATCAATTCTCGTCACTTATGAGTGATGGAAATCAATTCTCGTCACTTATAAGTGACAGACATCAATTCTCATCACTCATAAGTGACCGAAATCAATTCTCGTCAGTTATAAGTGACGAAAATAAATTCTCGTCACTTATAAGTGACAGAAATCAATTCTCGTCACTTATAAGTGATGGAAATCAATTCTCGTCACTTATAAGTGACAGAAATCAATTCTCGTCACTTATAAGTGACAGAAATCAATTCTCGTTATTTATAAGTGACAGGAATCCATTCTAGTCTTTTATGAGTGACAGAAATTCATTCTCGTCACTTATAAGTGATGGAAATCAATTCTCGTCACTTATAAGTGATGGAAATCAATTCTCGTCACTTATAAGTGATGGAAATCAATTCTCGTCACTTATAAGTAAAGGAAATCAATTCTCGTCACTTATAAGTGACAGAAATCAATTCTCGTCACTTATAAGTGATGGAAATCAATTCTCGTCACTTATAAGTGACAGAAATCAATTCTCGTCACTTATAAGTGATGGAAATCAATTCTCGTCACTTATAAGTGATGACAATCAATTCTCGTCACTTATAAGTGACAGAAATCAATTCTCGTCACTTATAAGTGACAGAAATCAATTCTCGTTACTTATAAGTGACAGAAATCCATTCTCGTCACTTATAAGTGAAAGACATCAATTCTCATCACTTATAAGTGATGGAAATCAATTCTCGTCACTTATTAGTGATGGAAATCAATTTTCGTCACTTAGACAAGAATCGATTTCTGTGACTTATAAGTGACGAGAATTGATTTCTGTCACTTATAAGTGACGAGAATCGATTTCCATCACTTATAGAAGACGAGAATTGATTTCTGTCACTTATAAGTGACGAGAATTGATTTCTGTCACTTATAAGTGACGAGAATTGATTTCTATCACTTATAAGTGACGAGAATTGACTTTCATCACTGATAAGTGACGAGAATGGATTTCTGTCACTTATAAGTGACGAGAATTGATTTCTGTCACTTAGAAGTGACGAGAATTGATTTCTGTCACTTATAAGTGACGAGAATTGATTTCTGTCACTTATAAGTGACGAGAATCGATTTCCACCACTTATAAGTGACGAGAATTGATTTCCATCACTTATGAGTGACGAGAATTGATTTATGTCACTTATCAGTGACGAGAATTGATTTCTGTCACTTATAAGTGACGAGAATGGATTTCGGTCACTTATAAGTGACGAGAATTGATTTCCATCACTTATAAGTGACGAGAATGGATTTCGGTCACTTATAAGTGATGAGAATTGATTTCCATCACTTATGAGTGACGAGAATTGATTTCTGTCACTTATAAGTGATGGAAATCAATTCTCGTCACTTATAAGTGACAGAAATCTATTCTCGTCACTTATAAGTGATGGAAATCAATTCTCATCACTTATAAGTGACCGAAATCCGTTCTCGTCACTTATAAGTGATGGAAATCAATTCTCGTCACTTATAAGTGATGGAAATCAATTCTCGTCACTTATAAGTGACAGAAATCAATTCTCATCACTCATATGTGACCGAAATCAATGCTCGTCAGTTATAAGTGACAAAAATCAATTCTCGTCACTTATAAGTGATGGAAATCAATTCTCATCACTTATAAAAGACCGAAATCAATTCTCGTCACTTATAAGTGACAGAAATCCATTTTCGTCACTTATAAGTGACAGAAATCAATTCTCGTCACTTATAAGTGACAGAAATCAATTCTCGTCACTTATAAGTGATGGAAATCAATTCTCGTCACTTATAAGTGATGACAATCAATTCTCGTCACTTATAAGTGACAGAAATCAATTCTCGTCACTTATAAGTGACAGAAATCCATTCTCGTCACTTATAAGTGATTGAAATCCATTCTCGTCACTTATAAGTGATGGAAATCAATTCTCGTCACTTATAAGTGATGAGAATCAATTCTCGTCACTTATAAGTGACAGAAATCCATTCTCGTCACTTATAAGTGATGGAAATCAATTCTCGTCACTTATAAGTGACAGAAATCCATTCTCGTCACTTATAAGTGATGGAAATCAATTCTCATCACTTAAAAATGACAGGAATCCATTCTAGTCACTTAAGAGTGACAGAAATTCATTCTCGTCACTTATAAGTGATGGAAATCAATTCTCGTCACTTATAAGTGATGGAAATCAATTCTCGTCACTTATAAGTGATGGAAATCAATTCTCGTCACTTATAAGTGACAGAAATCCATTTTCGTCACTTATAAGTGACAGAAATCAATTCTCGTCACTTATAAGTGACGTAAATCCATTCTCGTCTTTTATAAGTGATGGAAATCAATTCTCGTCACTTATAAGTGACAGAAATCCATTCTCGTCACTTATAAGTGATGGAAATCAATTCTCATCACTTATAAGTGACCGAAATCCATTCTCGTCACTTATAAGTGATGGAAATCAATTCTCGTCACTTATGAGTGATGGAAATCAATTCTCGTCACTTATAAGTGACAGACATCAATTCTCATCACTCATAAGTGACCGAAATCAATTCTCGTCAGTTATAAGTGACGAAAATAAATTCTCGTCACTTATAAGTGATGGAAATCAATTCTCCTCACTTATAAGTGATGGAAATCAATTCTTGTCACTTATAAGTGACAGAAATCCATTTTCGTCACTTATAAGTGACAGAAATCAATTCTCGTCACTTATAAGTGACAGAAATCAATTCTCGTCACTTATAAGTGATGGAAATCAATTCTCGTCACTTATAAGTGACAGAAATCAATTCTCGTCACTTATAAGTGATGGAAATCAATTCTCATCACTTATAAGTGACCGAAATCCATTCTCGTCACTTATAAGTGATGGAAATCAATTCTCGTCACTTATAAGTGATGGAAATCAATTCTCGTCACTTATAAGTGATGGAAATCAATTCTTGTCACTTATAAGTGACAGAAATTCATTTTCGTCACTTATAAGTGACAGAAATCAATTCTCGTCACTTATAAGTGACAGAAATCAATTCTCGTCACTTATAAGTGATGGAAATCAATTCTCGTCACTTATAAGTGACAGAAATCAATTCTCGTCACTTATAAGTGATGGAAATCAATTCTCGTCACTTATAAGTGATGACAATCAATTCTCGTCACTTATAAGTGACAGAAATCAATTCTCGTCACTTATAAGTGACAGAAATCAATTCTCGTTACTTATAAGTGACAGAAATCCATTCTCGTCACTTATAAGTGAAAGACATCAATTCTCATCACTTATAAGTGATGGAAATCAATTCTCGTCACTTATTAGTGATGGAAATCAATTTTCGTCACTTAGACAAGAATCGATTTCTGTGACTTATAAGTGACGAGAATTGATTTCTGTCACTTATAAGTGACGAGAATCGATTTCCATCACTTATAGAAGACGAGAATTGATTTCTGTCACTTATAAGTGACGAGAATTGATTTCTGTCACTTATAAGTGACGAGAATTGATTTCTATCACTTATAAGTGACGAGAATTGACTTTCATCACTGATAAGTGACGAGAATGGATTTCTGTCACTTATAAGTGACGAGAATTGATTTCTGTCACTTATAAGTGACGAGAATTGATTTCTGTCACTTATAAGTGACGAGAATTGATTTCTGTCACTTATAAGTGACGAGAATCGATTTCCACCACTTATAAGTGACGAGAATTGATTTCCATCACTTATGAGTGACGAGAATTGATTTATGTCACTTATCAGTGACGAGAATTGATTTCTGTCACTTATAAGTGACGAGAATGGATTTCGGTCACTTATAAGTGACGAGAATTGATTTCCATCACTTATAAGTGACGAGAATGGATTTCGGTCACTTATAAGTGATGAGAATTGATTTCCATCACTTATGAGTGACGAGAATTGATTTCTGTCACTTATAAGTGATGGAAATCAATTCTCGTCACTTATAAGTGACAGAAATCTATTCTCGTCACTTATAAGTGATGGAAATCAATTCTCATCACTTATAAGTGACCGAAATCCATTCTCGTCACTTATAAGTGATGGAAATCAATTCTCGTCACTTATAAGTGATGGAAATCAATTCTCGTCACTTATAAGTGACAGAAATCAATTCTCATCACTCATATGTGACCGAAATCAATGCTCGTCAGTTATAAGTGACAAAAATCAATTCTCGTCACTTATAAGTGATGGAAATCAATTCTCATCACTTATAAAAGACCGAAATCCATTCTCGTCACTTATAAGTGATGGAAATCAATTCTCGTCACTTATAAGTGATGGAAATCAATTCTCGTCACTTATAAGTGACAGAAATCAATTATCGTCACTTATAAGTGACGAGAATTGATTTCCATCACTAATAAGTGAAGAGAATTGATTTCCGTCACTTATAAGTGATGAGAATCGATGTCTGTCACTTATAAATGACGAGAATGGATTTCTGTCACTTATAAGTAACGAGAATTGATTTCTGTCACTTATAAGTGACGAGAATTGATTTCTGTCACTTATAAGTGACGAGGATTGATTGTCATCACTAATAAGTGACGAGAATTGATTTCCATCACTTATAAGTGACGAGAATGGATTTCTGTCACTTATAAGTGACTAGAATTGATTTCTGTCACTTATAAGTGACGAGAATTGATTTCTGTCACTTATAAGTGACGAGAATTGATTTCTGTCACTTATGAGTGACGAGAATTGACTTTCATCACTGATAAGTGACGAGAATGGATTTCTGTCACTTATAAGTGACGAGAATTGATTTCTGTCACTTATAAGTGACGAGAATTGATTTCCATCACTAATAAGTGACGAGAATTGATTTCCGTCACTTATAAGTGATGAGAATCGATGTCTGTCACTTATAAGTGACGAGAATGGATTTCTGTCACTTATAAGTAACGAGAATTGATTTCTGTCACTTATAAGTGACGAGAATTGATTTCTGTCACTTATAAGTGACGATGATTGATTGTCATCACTTATAAGTGACGAGAATTGATTTCCATCACTTATAAGTGACGAGAATGGATTTCTGTCACTTATAAGTGACTAGAATTGATTTCTGTCACTAATAAGTGACGAGAATTGATTTCGGTCACTTATAAGTGACGAGAATTGATTTCTGTCACTTATGAGTGACGAGAATTGATTTCGGTCACTTATAAGTGATGAGAATTGATTTCTGTCACTCATAAGTGACGAGAATTGATTTCTGTCACTTATAAGTGACGAGAATTGATTGTCATCACTTATAAGTGACGAGAATTGATTTCCATCACTTATAAGTGACGAGAATGGATTTCTGTCACTTATAAGTGACGAGAATTAATTTCTGTCACTCATAAGTGACGAGAATTGATTTCTGTCACTTATAAGTGACGAGAATCGATTTCCATCACTTTTAAGTGACGACAATTGATTTCCATCACTTATAAGTGACGAGAATTGATTTCGGTCACTTATAAGTGACGAGAATGGATTTCCATCACTAATAAGTGACGAGAATGGATTTCTGTCACTTATAAGTAACGAGAATTGATTTCTGTCACTTATAAGTGACGAGAATTGATTTCGGTCACTTATAAGTGACGAGAATTGATTTCTGTCACTTATAAGTGACGAGAATTAATTTCTATCACTTATAAGTGACGAGAATTGACTTTCATCACTGATAAGTGACGAGAATGGATTTCTGTCACTTATAAGTGACGAGAATTGATTTCTGTCACTTATAAGTGACGAGAATTCATTTCTGTCACTTATAAGTGACGAGAATTGATTTCCATCACTTATAAGTGACGAGAATGGATTTCTGTCACTTATAAGTGATGAGAATTGATTTCCATCACTTATGAGTGACGAGAATTGATTTCTGTCACTTATGAGTGACGTAAATCAATTCTCGTCACTTGTGAGTGACAGAAATCAATTCTCGTCACTTGTAAGTGATAGAAATCAATTCTCGTCACTTATAAGTGACAGAAATCCATTCTCGTCACTTGTAAGTGACAGAAATCCATTCTCGTCACTTATATGTGATGGAAATCAATTCTCGTCACTTATAAGTGACAGAAATCAATTCTCGTCACTTATAAGTGACAGAAATCAATTCTCGTCATTTATAAGTGACAGAAATCCATTCTCGTCACTTATAAGTGATGGAAATCAATTCTCGTCACTTATAAGTGACAGAAATCCATCCTCGTCACTTATAAAGGATGGAAATCAATTCTCATCACTTATGAGTGACCGAAATCCATTCTCGTCACTTATAAGTGATTGAAATCAATTCTCGTCACTTATAAGTGATGGAAATCAATTCTCGTCACTTATAAGTGACAGAAATCAATTCTCATCACTCATAAGTGACCGAAATCAATTCTCGTCAGTTATAAGTGACAAAAATCAATTCTCGTCACTTATAAGTGATGGAAATCAATTCTCGTCACTTATAAGTGATGGAAATCAATTCTCGTCACTTATAAGTGATGGAAATCAATTCTCGTCACTTATAAGTGACAGAAATCCATTTTCGTCACTTATAAGTGACAGAAATCAATTCTCGTCACTTATAAGTGACAGAAATCAATTCTCGTCACTTATAAGTGATGGAAATCAATTCTCGTCACTTATAAGTGATGACAATCAATTCTCGTCACTTATAAGTGACAGAAATCAATTCTCGTCACTTATAAGTGACAGAAATCCATTCTCGTCACTTATAAGTGACAGAAATCCATTCTCGTCACTTATAAGTGATGGAAATCAATTCTCGTCACTTATAAGTGATGAGAATCAATTCTCGTCACTTATAAGTGACAGAAATCAATTCTCGTCACTTGTAAGTGATAGAAATCAATTCTCGTCACTTATAAGTGACAGAAATCCATTCTCGTCACTTATAAGTGATGGAAATCAATTCTCGTCACTTATAAGTGACAGAAATCCATTCTCGTCACTTATAAGTGATGGAAATCAATTCTCATCACTTAAAAATGACAGGAATCCATTCTAGTCACTTATGAGTGACAGAAATTCATTCTCGTCACTTATGAGTGATGGAAATCAATTCTCGTCACTTATAAGTGATGGAAATCAATTCTCGTCACTTATAAGTGATGGAAATCAATTCTCGTCACTTATAAGTGACAGAAATCCATTTTCGTCACTTATAAGTGACAGAAATCAATTCTCGTCACTTATAAGTGACAGAAATCCATTCTCGTCACTTATAAGTGATGGAAATCAATTCTCATCACTTATAAGTGACCGAAATCCATTCTCGTCACTTATAAGTGATGGAAATCAATTCTCGTCACTTATGAGTGATGGAAATGAATTCTCGTCACTTATAAGTGACAGAAATCAATTCTCATCACTCATAAGTGACCGAAATCAATTCTCGTCAGTTATAAGTGACGAAAATAAATTCTCGTCACTTATAAGTGATGGAAATCAATTCTCGTCACTTATAAGTGATGGAAATCAATTCTCGTCACTTATAAGTGACAGAAATCCATTTTCGTCACTTATAAGTGACAGAAATCAATTCTCGTCACTTATAAGTGACAGAAATCAATTCTCGTCACTTATAAGTGATGGAAATCAATTCTCGTCAGTTATAAGTGACAGAAATCCATTTTCGTCACTTGTAAGTGACAGAAATCAATTCTCGTCACTTATAAGTGATGGAAATCAATTCTCGTCACTTATAAGTGATGACAATCAATTCTCGTCACTTATAAGTGACAGAAATCAATTCTCGTCACTTATAAGTGACAGAAATCACTTCTTGTTACTTATAAGTGACAGAAATCAATTCTCATCACTCATAAGAGACCGAAATCAATTCTCGTCAGTTATAAGTGACGAAAATAAATTCTCGTCACTTATAAGTGATGGAAATCAATTCTCGTCACTTATAAGTGATGGAAATCAATTCTCGTCACTTATAAGTGACAGAAATCCATTTTCGTCACTTATAAGTGACAAAAATCAATTCTCGTCACTTATAAGTGACAGAAATCAATTCTCGTCACTTATAAGTGACAGAAATCCATTCTCGTCACTTATAAGTGATGGAAATCAATTCTCGTCACTCATAAGTGACAGAAATCCATTCTCGTCACTTATAAGTGATGGAAATCAATTCTCATCACTTATGAGTGACCGAAATCCATTGTCGTCACTTATAAGTGATTGAAATCAATTCTCGTCACTTATAAGTGATGGAAATCAATTCTCGTCACTTATAAGTGACAGAAATCAATTCTCATCACTCATAAGTGACCGAAATCAATTCTCGTCAGTTATAAGTGACAAAAATCAATTCTCGTCACTTATAAGTGATGGAAATCAATTCTCGTCACTTATAAGTGATGGAAATCAATTCTCGTCACTTATAAGTGATGGAAATCAATTCTCGTCACTTATAAGTGACAGAAATCCATTTTCGTCACTTATAAGTGACAGAAATCAATTCTCGTCACTTATAAGTGACAGAAATCAATTCTCGTCACTTATAAGTGACAGAAATCCATTCTCGTCACTTATAAGTGATTGAAATCCATTCTCGTCACTTATAAGTGATGGAAATCAATTCTCGTCACTTATAAGTGATGAGAATCAATTCTCGTCACTTATAAGTGATGGAAATCAATTCTCGTCACTTATAAGTAATGGAAATCAATTCTCGTCACTTATAAGTGACAGAAATCCATTTTCGTCACTTGTAAGTGACAGAAATCAATTCTCGTCACTTATAAGTGACAGAAATCAATTCTCGTCACTTATAAGTGACGTAAATCCATTCTCGTCTTTTATAAGTGATGGAAATCAATTCTCGTCACTTATAAGTGACAGAAATCCATTCTCGTCACTTATAAGTGATGGAAATCAATTCTCATCACTTATAAGTGACCGAAATCCATTCTCGTCACTTATAAGTGATGGAAATCAATTCTCGTCACTTATGAGTGATGGAAATCAATTCTCGTCACTTATAAGTGACAGACATCAATTCTCATCACTCATAAGTGACCGAAATCAATTCTCGTCAGTTATAAGTGACGAAAATAAATTCTCGTCACTTATAAGTGACAGAAATCAATTCTCGTCACTTATAAGTGATGGAAATCAATTCTCGTCACTTATAAGTGACAGAAATCAATTCTCGTCACTTATAAGTGACAGAAATCAATTCTCGTTATTTATAAGTGACAGGAATCCATTCTAGTCTTTTATGAGTGACAGAAATTCATTCTCGTCACTTATAAGTGATGGAAATCAATTCTCGTCACTTATAAGTGATGGAAATCAATTCTCGTCACTTATAAGTGATGGAAATCAATTCTCGTCACTTATAAGTAATGGAAATCAATTCTCGTCACTTATAAGTGACAGAAATCCATTTTCGTCACTTGTAAGTGACAGAAATCAATTCTCGTCACTTATAAGTGACAGAAATCAATTCTCGTCACTTATAAGTGATGGAAATCAATTCTCGTCACTTATAAGTGATGACAATCAATTCTCGTCACTTATAAGTGACAGAAATCAATTCTCGTCACTTATAAGTGACAGAAATCAATTCTCGTTACTTATAAGTGACAGAAATCCATTCTCGTCACTTATAAGTGAAAGACATCAATTCTCATCACTTATAAGTGATGGAAATCAATTCTCGTCACTTATTAGTGATGGAAATCAATTTTCGTCACTTAGACAAGAATCGATTTCTGTGACTTATAAGTGACGAGAATTGATTTCTGTCACTTATAAGTGACGAGAATCGATTTCCATCACTTATAAAAGACGAGAATTGATTTCTGTCACTTATAAGTGACGAGAATTGATTTCTGTCACTTATAAGTGACGAGAATTGATTTCTATCACTTATAAGTGACGAGAATTGACTTTCATCACTGATAAGTGACGAGAATGGATTTCTGTCACTTATAAGTGACGAGAATTGATTTCTGTCACTTATAAGTGACGAGGGTTGATTTCTGTCACTTATAAGTGACGAGAATTGATTTCTGTCACTTATAAGTGACGAGAATCGATTTCCACCACTTATAAGTGACGAGAATTGATTTCCATCACTTATGAGTGACGAGAATTGATTTATGTCACTTATCAGTGACGAGAATTGATTTCTGTTACTTATAAGTGACGAGAATGGATTTCGGTCACTTATAAGTGACGAGAATTGATTTCAATCACTTATAAGTGACGAGAATGGATTTCGGTCACTTATAAGTGATGAGAATTGATTTCCATCACTTATGAGTGACGAGAATTGATTTCTGTCACTTATAAGTGATGGAAATCAATTCTCGTCACTTATAAGTGACAGAAATCTATTCTCGTCACTTATAAGTGATGGAAATCAATTCTCATCACTTATAAGTGACCGAAATCCATTCTCGTCACTTATAAGTGATGGAAATCAATTCTCGTCACTTATAAGTGATGGAAATCAATTCTCGTCACTTATAAGTGACAGAAATTAATTCTCATCACTCATATGTGACCGAAATCAATGCTCGTCAGTTATAAGTGACAAAAATCAATTCTCGTCACTTATAAGTGATAGAAATCAATTCTCATCACTTATAAGTGATGGAAATCAATTCTCGTCACTTATAAGTGACAGAAATCCATTCTCGTCACTTATAAGTGATGGAAATCAATTCTCATCACTTATAAGTGACCGAAATCCATTCTCGTCACTTATCAGTGACAGAAATCTATTGTCGTCACTTATAAGTGATGGAAATCGATTCTCGTCACTTATAAGTTACAGAAATCAATTCTCGTCACTTATAAGTGATGGAAATCAATTCTCGTCTCTTATAAGTGATGGAAATCAATTCTCGTCACTTATAAGTGACAGAAATCAATTCTCGTCACTTATGAGTGACAGAAATCAATTCTCGTCACTTATTAGTGATGGAAATCAATTCTCGTCACTTATAAGTGACAGAAATCAATTCTAGTCACTTATAAGTGACAGAAATCCATTCTCGTCACTTAAAAGTGATGGAAATCGATTCTCGTCACTTATGAGTGATGACAATCAATTCTCGTCTTTTCTAAGTGACAGAAATCAATTCTCGTCGCTTATAAGTAACAGAAATCAATTCTCATCACTTATAAGTGACCGAAATCAATTCTCGTCACTCATAAGTGATCGAAATCAATTCTCGTCACTTATAAGTGATGGAAATCAATTCTCGTCACTTATAAGTGACAGAAATCAATTCTCGACACTTATAAGTGATCGAAATCAATTCTCGTCACTTATAAGTGATGGAAATCAATTCTCGTCACTCATAAGTGACAGAAATCCATTCTCGTCACTTATAAGTGATGGAAATCAATTCTCATCACTTATGAGTGACCGAAATCCATTGTCGTCACTTATAAGTGATTGAAATCAATTCTCGTCACTTATAAGTGATGGAAATCAATTCTCGTCACTTATAAGTGACAGAAATCAATTCTCATCACTCATAAGTGACCGAAATCAATTCTCGTCAGTTATAAGTGACAAAAATCAATTCTCGTCACTTATAAGTGATGGAAATCAATTCTCGTCACTTATAAGTGATGGAAATCAATTCTCGTCACTTATAAGTGATGGAAATCAATTCTCGTCACTTATAAGTGACAGAAATCCATTTTCGTCACTTATAAGTGACAGAAATCAATTCTCGTCACTTATAAGTGACAGAAATCAATTCTCGTCACTTATAAGTGATGGAAATCAATTCTCGTCACTTATAAGTGATGACAATCAATTCTCGTCACTTATAAGTGACAGAAATCAATTCTCGTCACTTATAAGTGACAGAAATCCATTCTCGTCACTTATAAGTGATTGAAATCCATTCTCGTCACTTATAAGTGATGGAAATCAATTCTCGTCACTTATAAGTGATGAGAATCAATTCTCGTCACTTATAAGTGACAGAAATCCATTCTCGTCACTTATAAGTGATGGAAATCAATTCTCGTCACTTATAAGTGACAGAAATCCATTCTCGTCACTTATAAGTGATGGAAATCAATTCTCATCACTTAAAAATGACAGGAATCCATTCTAGTCACTTAAGAGTGACAGAAATTCATTCTCGTCACTTATAAGTGATGGAAATCAATTCTCGTCACTTATAAGTGATGGAAATCAATTCTCGTCACTTATAAGTGATGGAAATCAATTCTCGTCACTTATAAGTGACAGAAATCCATTTTCGTCACTTATAAGTGACAGAAATCAATTCTCGTCACTTATAAGTGACGTAAATCCATTCTCGTCTTTTATAAGTGATGGAAATCAATTCTCGTCACTTATAAGTGACAGAAATCCATTCTCGTCACTTATAAGTGATGGAAATCAATTCTCATCACTTATAAGTGACCGAAATCCATTCTCGTCACTTATAAGTGATGGAAATCAATTCTCGTCACTTATGAGTGATGGAAATCAATTCTCGTCACTTATAAGTGACAGACATCAATTCTCATCACTCATAAGTGACCGAAATCAATTCTCGTCAGTTATAAGTGACGAAAATAAATTCTCGTCACTTATAAGTGATGGAAATCAATTCTCCTCACTTATAAGTGATGGAAATCAATTCTTGTCACTTATAAGTGACAGAAATCCATTTTCGTCACTTATAAGTGACAGAAATCAATTCTCGTCACTTATAAGTGACAGAAATCAATTCTCGTCACTTATAAGTGATGGAAATCAATTCTCGTCACTTATAAGTGACAGAAATCAATTCTCGTCACTTATAAGTGATGGAAATCAATTCTCATCACTTATAAGTGACCGAAATCCATTCTCGTCACTTATAAGTGATGGAAATCAATTCTCGTCACTTATAAGTGATGGAAATCAATTCTCGTCACTTATAAGTGATGGAAATCAATTCTTGTCACTTATAAGTGACAGAAATCCATTTTCGTCACTTATAAGTGACAGAAATCAATTCTCGTCACTTATAAGTGACAGAAATCAATTCTCGTCACTTATAAGTGATGGAAATCAATTCTCGTCACTTATAAGTGACAGAAATCAATTCTCGTCACTTATAAGTGATGGAAATCAATTCTCGTCACTTATAAGTGATGACAATCAATTCTCGTCACTTATAAGTGACAGAAATCAATTCTCGTCACTTATAAGTGACAGAAATCAATTCTCGTTACTTATAAGTGACAGAAATCCATTCTCGTCACTTATAAGTGAAAGACATCAATTCTCATCACTTATAAGTGATGGAAATCAATTCTCGTCACTTATTAGTGATGGAAATCAATTTTCGTCACTTAGACAAGAATCGATTTCTGTGACTTATAAGTGACGAGAATTGATTTCTGTCACTTATAAGTGACGAGAATCGATTTCCATCACTTATAGAAGACGAGAATTGATTTCTGTCACTTATAAGTGACGAGAATTGATTTCTGTCACTTATAAGTGACGAGAATTGATTTCTATCACTTATAAGTGACGAGAATTGACTTTCATCACTGATAAGTGACGAGAATGGATTTCTGTCACTTATAAGTGACGAGAATTGATTTCTGTCACTTATAAGTGACGAGAATTGATTTCTGTCACTTATAAGTGACGAGAATTGATTTCTGTCACTTATAAGTGACGAGAATCGATTTCCACCACTTATAAGTGACGAGAATTGATTTCCATCACTTATGAGTGACGAGAATTGATTTATGTCACTTATCAGTGACGAGAATTGATTTCTGTCACTTATAAGTGACGAGAATGGATTTCGGTCACTTATAAGTGACGAGAATTGATTTCCATCACTTATAAGTGACGAGAATGGATTTCGGTCACTTATAAGTGATGAGAATTGATTTCCATCACTTATGAGTGACGAGAATTGATTTCTGTCACTTATAAGTGATGGAAATCAATTCTCGTCACTTATAAGTGACAGAAATCTATTCTCGTCACTTATAAGTGATGGAAATCAATTCTCATCACTTATAAGTGACCGAAATCCATTCTCGTCACTTATAAGTGATGGAAATCAATTCTCGTCACTTATAAGTGATGGAAATCAATTCTCGTCACTTATAAGTGACAGAAATCAATTCTCATCACTCATATGTGACCGAAATCAATGCTCGTCAGTTATAAGTGACAAAAATCAATTCTCGTCACTTATAAGTGATGGAAATCAATTCTCATCACTTATAAAAGACCGAAATCCATTCTCGTCACTTATAAGTGATGGAAATCAATTCTCGTCACTTATAAGTGATGGAAATCAATTCTCGTCACTTATAAGTGACAGAAATCAATTATCGTCACTTATAAGTGACGAGAATTGATTTCCATCACTAATAAGTGAAGAGAATTGATTTCCGTCACTTATAAGTGATGAGAATCGATGTCTGTCACTTATAAATGACGAGAATGGATTTCTGTCACTTATAAGTAACGAGAATTGATTTCTGTCACTTATAAGTGACGAGAATTGATTTCTGTCACTTATAAGTGACGAGGATTGATTGTCATCACTAATAAGTGACGAGAATTGATTTCCATCACTTATAAGTGACGAGAATGGATTTCTGTCACTTATAAGTGACTAGAATTGATTTCTGTCACTTATAAGTGACGAGAATTGATTTCTGTCACTTATAAGTGACGAGAATTGATTTCTGTCACTTATGAGTGACGAGAATTGACTTTCATCACTGATAAGTGACGAGAATGGATTTCTGTCACTTATAAGTGACGAGAATTGATTTCTGTCACTTATAAGTGACGAGAATTCATTTCTGTATTTTATAAGTGACGAGAATTAATTTCTATCACTTATAAGTGACGAGAATTGACTTTCATCACTGATAAGTGACGAGAATGGATTTCTGTCACTTATAAGTGACGAGAATTGATTTATGTCACTTACAAGTGACGAGAATTGATTTCTGTCACTTATAAGTGACGAGAATTGATTTCTGTCACTTATAAGTGACGAGAATCGATTTCCACCACTTATAAGTGACGAGAATTGATTTCTGTCACTTATAAGTGACGAAAATGGATTTCTGTCACTTACAAGTGACGAGAATTGATTTCCATCACTTATAAGTGACGAGAATTGATTTCCATCACTTATAAGTGACGAGAATTGATTTCCATCACTTATAAAGGACGAGAATGAATTTTTGTCCCTCATAAGTGACTAGAATGGATTCCTGTCACTTATAAGTGACGAGAATTCATTTCTGTCACTTATAAGTGACGAGAATTTATTTCTGTCACTTATAAGTGACGAGAATTGATTTCCATCACTTATGAGTGACGAGAATTGATTTCTGTCACTTATAAGTGACGAGAATTGATTTCTGTCACTTATAAGTGACGAGAATTGATTTCTGTCACTTATAAGTGACGAGAATTGATTTCCATCACTTATAAGTGACGAGAATTGATTTCTGTCACTCATAAGTGACGAGAATGGATTTCTGTCACTTATAAATGACGAGAATTGATTTCTGTCACTTATAAGTGACGAGAATTGATTTCCATCACTAATAAGTGACGAGAATTGATTTCCGTCACTTATAAGTGATGAGAATCGATGTCTGTCACTTATAAGTGACGAGAATGGATTTCTGTCACTTATAAGTAACGAGAATTGATTTCTGTCACTTATAAGTGACGAGAATTGATTTCTGTCACTTATAAGTGACGATGATTGATTGTCATCACTTATAAGTGACGAGAATTGATTTCCATCACTTATAAGTGACGAGAATGGATTTCTGTCACTTATAAGTGACTAGAATTGATTTCTGTCACTTATAAGTGACGAGAATTGATTTCGGTCACTTATAAGTGACGAGAATTGATTTCTGTCACTTATGAGTGACGAGAATTGATTTCGGTCACTTATAAGTGATGAGAATTGATTTCTGTCACTCATAAGTGACGAGAATTGATTTCTGTCACTTATAAGTGACGAGAATTGATTGTCATCACTTATAAGTGACGAGAATTGATTTCCATCACTTATAAGTGACGAGAATGGATTTCTGTCACTTATAAGTGACGAGAATTAATTTCTGTCACTCATAAGTGACGAGAATTGATTTCTGTCACTTATAAGTGACGAGAATCGATTTCCATCACTTTTAAGTGACGACAATTGATTTCCATCACTTATAAGTGACGAGAATTGATTTCGGTCACTTATAAGTGACGAGAATGGATTTCCATCACTAATAAGTGACGAGAATGGATTTCTGTCACTTATAAGTAACGAGAATTGATTTCTGTCACTTATAAGTGACGAGAATTGATTTCGGTCACTTATAAGTGACGAGAATTGATTTCTGTCACTTATAAGTGACGAGAATTAATTTCTATCACTTATAAGTGACGAGAATTGACTTTCATCACTGATAAGTGACGAGAATGGATTTCTGTCACTTATAAGTGACGAGAATTGATTTCTGTCACTTATAAGTGACGAGAATTCATTTCTGTCACTTATAAGTGACGAGAATTGATTTCCATCACTTATAAGTGACGAGAATGGATTTCTGTCACTTATAAGTGATGAGAATTGATTTCCATCACTTATGAGTGACGAGAATTGATTTCTGTCACTTATGAGTGACGTAAATCAATTCTCGTCACTTGTGAGTGACAGAAATCAATTCTCGTCACTTGTAAGTGATAGAAATCAATTCTCGTCACTTATAAGTGACAGAAATCCATTCTCGTCACTTGTAAGTGACAGAAATCCATTCTCGTCACTTATAAGTGATGGAAATCAATTCTCGTCACTTATAAGTGACAGAAATCAATTCTCGTCACTTATAAGTGACAGAAATTAATTCTCGTCATTTATAAGTGACAGAAATCCATTCTCGTCACTTATAAGTGATGGAAATCAATTCTCGTCACTTATAAGTGACAGAAATCCATCCTCGTCACTTATAAAGGATGGAAATCAATTCTCATCACTTATGAGTGACCGAAATCCATTCTCGTCACTTATAAGTGATTGAAATCAATTCTCGTCACTTATAAGTGATGGAAATCAATTCTCGTCACTTATAAGTGACAGAAATCAATTCTCATCACTCATAAGTGACCGAAATCAATTCTCGTCAGTTATAAGTGACAAAAATCAATTCTCGTCACTTATAAGTGATGGAAATCAATTCTCGTCACTTATAAGTGATGGAAATCAATTCTCGTCACTTATAAGTGATGGAAATCAATTCTCGTCACTTATAAGTGACAGAAATCCATTTTCGTCACTTATAAGTGACAGAAATCAATTCTCGTCACTTATAAGTGACAGAAATCAATTCTCGTCACTTATAAGTGATGGAAATCAATTCTCGTCACTTATAAGTGATGACAATCAATTCTCGTCACTTATAAGTGACAGAAATCAATTCTCGTCACTTATAAGTGACAGAAATCCATTCTCGTCACTTATAAGTGACAGAAATCCATTCTCGTCACTTATAAGTGATGGAAATCAATTCTCGTCACTTATAAGTGATGAGAATCAATTCTCGTCACTTATAAGTGACAGAAATCAATTCTCGTCACTTGTAAGTGATAGAAATCAATTCTCGTCACTTATAAGTGACAGAAATCCATTCTCGTCACTTATAAGTGATGGAAATCAATTCTCGTCACTTATAAGTGACAGAAATCCATTCTCGTCACTTATAAGTGATGGAAATCAATTCTCATCACTTAAAAATGACAGGAATCCATTCTAGTCACTTATGAGTGACAGAAATTCATTCTCGTCACTTATGAGTGATGGAAATCAATTCTCGTCACTTATAAGTGATGGAAATCAATTCTCGTCACTTATAAGTGATGGAAATCAATTCTCGTCACTTATAAGTGACAGAAATCCATTTTCGTCACTTATAAGTGACAGAAATCAATTCTCGTCACTTATAAGTGACAGAAATCCATTCTCGTCACTTATAAGTGATGGAAATCAATTCTCATCACTTATAAGTGACCGAAATCCATTCTCGTCACTTATAAGTGATGGAAATCAATTCTCGTCACTTATGAGTGATGGAAATGAATTCTCGTCACTTATAAGTGACAGAAATCAATTCTCATCACTCATAAGTGACCGAAATCAATTCTCGTCAGTTATAAGTGACGAAAATAAATTCTCGTCACTTATAAGTGATGGAAATCAATTCTCGTCACTTATAAGTGATGGAAATCAATTCTCGTCACTTATAAGTGACAGAAATCCATTTTCGTCACTTATAAGTGACAGAAATCAATTCTCGTCACTTATAAGTGACAGAAATCAATTCTCGTCACTTATAAGTGATGGAAATCAATTCTCGTCAGTTATAAGTGACAGAAATCCATTTTCGTCACTTGTAAGTGACAGAAATCAATTCTCGTCACTTATAAGTGATGGAAATCAATTCTCGTCACTTATAAGTGATGACAATCAATTCTCGTCACTTATAAGTGACAGAAATCAATTCTCGTCACTTATAAGTGACAGAAATCAATTCTTGTTACTTATAAGTGACAGAAATCAATTCTCATCACTCATAAGAGACCGAAATCAATTCTCGTCAGTTATAAGTGACGAAAATAAATTCTCGTCACTTATAAGTGATGGAAATCAATTCTCGTCACTTATAAGTGATGGAAATCAATTCTCGTCACTTATAAGTGACAGAAATCCATTTTCGTCACTTATAAGTGACAAAAATCAATTCTCGTCACTTATAAGTGACAGAAATCAATTCTCGTCACTTATAAGTGACAGAAATCCATTCTCGTCACTTATAAGTGATGGAAATCAATTCTCGTCACTCATAAGTGACAGAAATCCATTCTCGTCACTTATAAGTGATGGAAATCAATTCTCATCACTTATGAGTGACCGAAATCCATTGTCGTCACTTATAAGTGATTGAAATCAATTTTCGTCACTTATAAGTGATGGAAATCAATTCTCGTCACTTATAAGTGACAGAAATCAATTCTCATCACTCATAAGTGACCGAAATCAATTCTCGTCAGTTATAAGTGACAAAAATCAATTCTCGTCACTTATAAGTGATGGAAATCAATTCTCGTCACTTATAAGTGATGGAAATCAATTCTCGTCACTTTTAAGTGATGGAAATCAATTCTCGTCACTTATAAGTGACAGAAATCCATTTTCGTCACTTATAAGTGACAGAAATCAATTCTCGTCACTTATAAGTGACAGAAATCAATTCTCGTCACTTATAAGTGATGGAAATCAATTCTCGTCACTTATAAGTGATGACAATCAATTCTCGTCACTTATAAGTGACAGAAATCAATTCTCGTCACTTATAAGTGACAGAAATCCATTCTCGTCACTTATAAGTGATTGAAATCCATTCTCGTCACTTATAAGTGATGGAAATCAATTCTCGTCACTTATAAGTGATGAGAATCAATTCTCGTCACTTATAAGTGACAGAAATCCATTCTCGTCACTTATAAGTGATGGAAATCAATTCTCGTCACTTATAAGTGACAGAAATCCATTCTCGTCACTTATAAGTGATGGAAATCAATTCTCATCACTTAAAAATGACAGGAATCCATTCTAGTCACTTATGAGTGACAGAAATTCATTCTCGTCACTTATAAGTGATGGAAATCAATTCTCGTCACTTATAAGTGATGGAAATCAATTCTCGTCACTTATAAGTGATGGAAATCAATTCTCGTCACTTATAAGTGACAGAAATCCATTTTCGTCACTTATAAGTGACAGAAATCAATTCTCGTCACTTATAAGTGACGTAAATCCATTCTCGTCTTTTATAAGTGATGGAAATCAATTCTCGTCACTTATAAGTGACAGAAATCCATTCTCGTCACTTATAAGTGATGGAAATCAATTCTCATCACTTATAAGTGACCGAAATCCATTCTCGTCACTTATAAGTGATGGAAATCAATTCTCGTCACTTATGAGTGATGGAAATCAATTCTCGTCACTTATAAGTGACAGACATCAATTCTCATCACTCATAAGTGACCGAAATCAATTCTCGTCAGTTATAAGTGACGAAAATAAATTCTCGTCACTTATAAGTGATGGAAATCAATTCTCGTCACTTATAAGTGATGGAAATCAATTCTTGTCACTTATAAGTGACAGAAATCCATTCTCGTCACTTATAAGTGATGGAAATCAATTCTCGTCACTTATAAGTGATGGAAATCAATTCTCGTCACTTATAAGTAATGGAAATCAATTCTCGTCACTTATAAGTGACAGAAATCCATTTTCGTCACTTGTAAGTGACAGAAATCAATTCTCGTCACTTATAAGTGACAGAAATCAATTCTCGTCACTTATAAGTGACGTAAATCCATTCTCGTCTTTTATAAGTGATGGAAATCAATTCTCGTCACTTATAAGTGATGGAAATCAATTCTTGTCACTTACAAGTGACAGAAATCCATTTTCGTCACTTATAAGTGACAGAAATCAATTCTCGTCACTTATAAGTGACAGAAATCAATTCTCGTCACTTATAAGTGATGGAAATCAATTCTCGTCACTTATAAGTGACAGAAATCAATTCTCGTCACTTATAAGTGACAGAAATCAATTCTCGTTATTTATAAGTGACAGGAATCCATTCTAGTCTTTTATGAGTGACAGAAATTCATTCTCGTCACTTATAAGTGATGGAAATCAATTCTCGTCACTTATAAGTGATGGAAATCAATTCTCGTCACTTATAAGTGATGGAAATCAATTCTCGTCACTTATAAGTAATGGAAATCAATTCTCGTCACTTATAAGTGACAGAAATCCATTTTCGTCACTTGTAAGTGACAGAAATCAATTCTCGTCACTTATAAGTGACAGAAATCAATTCTCGTCACTTATAAGTGACGTAAATCCATTCTCGTCTTTTATAAGTGATGGAAATCAATTCTCGTCACTTATAAGTGACAGAAATCCATTCTCGTCACTTATAAGTGATGGAAATCAATTCTCATCACTTATAAGTGACCGAAATCCATTCTCGTCACTTATAAGTGATGGAAATCAATTCTCGTCACTTATGAGTGATGGAAATCAATTCTCGTCACTTATAAGTGACAGACATCAATTCTCATCACTCATAAGTGACCGAAATCAATTCTCGTCAGTTATAAGTGACGAAAATAAATTCTCGTCACTTATAAGTGACAGAAATCAATTCTCGTCACTTATAAGTGATGGAAATCAATTCTCGTCACTTATAAGTGACAGAAATCAATTCTCGTCACTTATAAGTGACAGAAATCAATTCTCGTTATTTATAAGTGACAGGAATCCATTCTAGTCTTTTATGAGTGACAGAAATTCATTCTCGTCACTTATAAGTGATGGAAATCAATTCTCGTCACTTATAAGTGATGGAAATCAATTCTCGTCACTTATAAGTGATGGAAATCAATTCTCGTCACTTATAAGTAATGGAAATCAATTCTCGTCACTTATAAGTGACAGAAATCCATTTTCGTCACTTGTAAGTGACAGAAATCAATTCTCGTCACTTATAAGTGACAGAAATCAATTCTCGTCACTTATAAGTGATGGAAATCAATTCTCGTCACTTATAAGTGATGACAATCAATTCTCGTCACTTATAAGTGACAGAAATCAATTCTCGTCACTTATAAGTGACAGAAATCAATTCTCGTTACTTATAAGTGACAGAAATCCATTCTCGTCACTTATAAGTGAAAGACATCAATTCTCATCACTTATAAGTGATGGAAATCAATTCTCGTCACTTATTAGTGATGGAAATCAATTTTCGTCACTTAGACAAGAATCGATTTCTGTGACTTATAAGTGACGAGAATTGATTTCTGTCACTTATAAGTGACGAGAATCGATTTCCATCACTTATAAAAGACGAGAATTGATTTCTGTCACTTATAAGTGACGAGAATTGATTTCTGTCACTTATAAGTGACGAGAATTGATTTCTATCACTTATAAGTGACGAGAATTGACTTTCATCACTGATAAGTGACGAGAATGGATTTCTGTCACTTATAAGTGACGAGAATTGATTTCTGTCACTTATAAGTGACGAGAATTGATTTCTGTCACTTATAAGTGACGAGAATTGATTTCTGTCACTTATAAGTGACGAGAATCGATTTCCACCACTTATAAGTGACGAGAATTGATTTCCATCACTTATGAGTGACGAGAATTGATTTATGTCACTTATCAGTGACGAGAATTGATTTCTGTCACTTATAAGTGACGAGAATGGATTTCGGTCACTTATAAGTGACGAGAATTGATTTCCATCACTTATAAGTGACGAGAATGGATTTCGGTCACTTATAAGTGATGAGAATTGATTTCCATCACTTATGAGTGACGAGAATTGATTTCTGTCACTTATAAGTGATGGAAATCAATTCTCGTCACTTATAAGTGACAGAAATCTATTCTCGTCACTTATAAGTGATGGAAATCAATTCTCATCACTTATAAGTGACCGAAATCCATTCTCGTCACTTATAAGTGATGGAAATCAATTCTCGTCACTTATAAGTGATGGAAATCAATTCTCGTCACTTATAAGTGACAGAAATTAATTCTCATCACTCATATGTGACCGAAATCAATGCTCGTCAGTTATAAGTGACAAAAATCAATTCTCGTCACTTATAAGTGATAGAAATCAATTCTCATCACTTATAAGTGATGGAAATCAATTCTCGTCACTTATAAGTGACAGAAATCCATTCTCGTCACTTATAAGTGATGGAAATCAATTCTCATCACTTATAAGTGACCGAAATCCATTCTCGTCACTTATAAGTGATGGAAATCAATTCTCATCACTTATAAGTGACCGAAATCCATTCTCGTCACTTATAAGTAATGGAAATCAATTCACATCACTTATAAGTGACCGAAATCCATTCTCGTCACTTATCAGTGACAGAAATCTATTGTCGTCACTTATAAGTGATGGAAATCGATTCTCGTCACTTATAAGTTACAGAAATCAATTCTCGTCACTTATAAGTGATGGAAATCAATTCTCGTCTCTTATAAGTGATGGAAATCAATTCTCGTCACTTATAAGTGACAGAAATCAATTCTCGTCACTTATGAGTGACAGAAATCAATTCTCGTCACTTATTAGTGATGGAAATCAATTCTCGTCACTTATAAGTGACAGAAATCAATTCTAGTCACTTATAAGTGACAGAAATCCATTCTCGTCACTTAAAAGTGATGGAAATCGATTCTCGTCACTTATGAGTGATGACAATCAATTCTCGTCTTTTCTAAGTGACAGAAATCAATTCTCGTCGCTTATAAGTAACAGAAATCAATTCTCATCACTTATAAGTGACCGAAATCAATTCTCGTCACTCATAAGTGATCGAAATCAATTCTCGTCACTTATAAGTGATGGAAATCAATTCTCGTCACTTATAAGTGACAGAAATCAATTCTCGACACTTATAAGTGATCGAAATCAATTCTCGTCACTTATAAGTGATGGAAATCAATTCTCGTCACTCATAAGTGACAGAAATCCATTCTCGTCACTTATAAGTGATGGAAATCAATTCTCATCACTTATGAGTGACCGAAATCCATTGTCGTCACTTATAAGTGATTGAAATCAATTCTCGTCACTTATAAGTGATGGAAATCAATTCTCGTCACTTATAAGTGACAGAAATCAATTCTCATCACTCATAAGTGACCGAAATCAATTCTCGTCAGTTATAAGTGACAAAAATCAATTCTCGTCACTTATAAGTGATGGAAATCAATTCTCGTCACTTATAAGTGATGGAAATCAATTCTCGTCACTTATAAGTGATGGAAATCAATTCTCGTCACTTATAAGTGACAGAAATCCATTTTCGTCACTTATAAGTGACAGAAATCAATTCTCGTCACTTATAAGTGACAGAAATCAATTCTCGTCACTTATAAGTGATGGAAATCAATTCTCGTCACTTATAAGTGATGACAATCAATTCTCGTCACTTATAAGTGACAGAAATCAATTCTCGTCACTTATAAGTGACAGAAATCCATTCTCGTCACTTATAAGTGATTGAAATCCATTCTCGTCACTTATAAGTGATGGAAATCAATTCTCGTCAGTTATAAGTGATGAGAATCAATTCTCGTCACTTATAAGTGACAGAAATCCATTCTCGTCACTTATAAGTGATGGAAATCATTTCTCGTCACTTATAAGTGACAGAAATCCATTCTCGTCACTTATAAGTGATGGAAATCAATTCTCATCACTTAAAAATGACAGGAATCCATTCTAGTCACTTATGAGTGACAGAAATTCATTCTCGTCACTTATAAGTGATGGAAATCAATTCTCGTCACTTATAAGTGATGGAAATCAATTCTCGTCACTTATAAGTGATGGAAATCAATTCTCGTCACTTATAAGTGACAGAAATCCATTTTCGTCACTTATAAGTGACAGAAATCAATTCTCGTCACTTATAAGTGACGTAAATCCATTCTCGTCTTTTATAAGTGATGGAAATCAATTCTCGTCACTTATAAGTGACAGAAATCCATTCTCGTCACTTATAAGTGATGGAAATCAATTCTCATCACTTATAAGTGACCGAAATCCATTCTCGTCACTTATAAGTGATGGAAATCAATTCTCGTCACTTATGAGTGATGGAAATCAATTCTCGTCACTTATAAGTGACAGACATCAATTCTCATCACTCATAAGTGACCGAAATCAATTCTCGTCAGTTATAAGTGACGAAAATAAATTCTCGTCACTTATAAGTGATGGAAATCAATTCTCGTCACTTATAAGTGATGGAAATCAATTCTTGTCACTTATAAGTGACAGAAATCCATTTTCGTCACTTATAAGTGACAGAAATCAATTCTCGTCACTTATAAGTGACAGAAATCAATTCTCGTCACTTATAAGTGATGGAAATCAATTCTCGTCACTTATAAGTGACAGAAATCAATTCTCGTCACTTATAAGTGATGGAAATCAATTCTCATCACTTATAAGTGACCGAAATCCATTCTCGTCACTTATAAGTGATGGAAATCAATTCTCGTCACTTATAAGTGATGGAAATCAATTCTCGTCACTTATAAGTGATGGAAATCAATTCTTGTCACTTATAAGTGACAGAAATCCATTTTCGTCACTTATAAGTGACAGAAATCAATTCTCGTCACTTATAAGTGACAGAAATCAATTCTCGTCACTTATAAGTGATGGAAATCAATTCTCGTCACTTATAAGTGACAGAAATCAATTCTCGTCACTTATAAGTGATGGAAATCAATTCTCGTCACTTATAAGTGATGACAATCAATTCTCGTCACTTATAAGTGACAGAAATCAATTCTCGTCACTTATAAGTGACAGAAATCAATTCTCGTTACTTATAAGTGACAGAAATCCATTCTCGTCACTTATAAGTGAAAGACATCAATTCTCATCACTTATAAGTGATGGAAATCAATTCTCGTCACTTATTAGTGATGGAAATCAATTTTCGTCACTTAGACAAGAATCGATTTCTGTGACTTATAAGTGACGAGAATTGATTTCTGTCACTTATAAGTGACGAGAATCGATTTCCATCACTTATAGAAGACGAGAATTGATTTCTGTCACTTATAAGTGACGAGAATTGATTTCTGTCACTTATAAGTGACGAGAATTGATTTCTATCACTTATAAGTGACGAGAATTGACTTTCATCACTGATAAGTGACGAGAATGGATTTCTGTCACTTATAAGTGACGAGAATTGATTTCTGTCACTTATAAGTGACGAGAATTGATTTCTGTCACTTATAAGTGACGAGAATTGATTTCTGTCACTTATAAGTGACGAGAATCGATTTCCACCACTTATAAGTGACGAGAATTGATTTCCATCACTTATGAGTGACGAGAATTGATTTATGTCACTTATCAGTGACGAGAATTGATTTCTGTCACTTATAAGTGACGAGAATGGATTTCGGTCACTTATAAGTGACGAGAATTGATTTCCATCACTTATAAGTGACGAGAATGGATTTCGGTCACTTATAAGTGATGAGAATTGATTTCCATCACTTATGAGTGACGAGAATTGATTTCTGTCACTTATAAGTGATGGAAATCAATTCTCGTCACTTATAAGTGACAGAAATCTATTCTCGTCACTTATAAGTGATGGAAATCAATTCTCATCACTTATAAGTGACCGAAATCCGTTCTCGTCACTTATAAGTGATGGAAATCAATTCTCGTCACTTATAAGTGATGGAAATCAATTCTCGTCACTTATAAGTGACAGAAATCAATTCTCATCACTCATATGTGACCGAAATCAATGCTCGTCAGTTATAAGTGACAAAAATCAATTCTCGTCACTTATAAGTGATGGAAATCAATTCTCATCACTTATAAAAGACCGAAATCCATTCTCGTCACTTATAAGTGATGGAAATCAATTCTCGTCACTTATAAGTGATGGAAATCAATTCTCGTCACTTATAAGTGACAGAAATCAATTATCGTCACTTATAAGTGACGAGAATTGATTTCCATCACTAATAAGTGAAGAGAATTGATTTCCGTCACTTATAAGTGATGAGAATCGATGTCTGTCACTTATAAATGACGAGAATGGATTTCTGTCACTTATAAGTAACGAGAATTGATTTCTGTCACTTATAAGTGACGAGAATTGATTTCTGTCACTTATAAGTGACGAGGATTGATTGTCATCACTAATAAGTGACGAGAATTGATTTCCATCACTTATAAGTGACGAGAATGGATTTCTGTCACTTATAAGTGACTAGAATTGATTTCTGTCACTTATAAGTGACGAGAATTGATTTCTGTCACTTATAAGTGACGAGAATTGATTTCTGTCACTTATGAGTGACGAGAATTGACTTTCATCACTGATAAGTGACGAGAATGGATTTCTGTCACTTATAAGTGACGAGAATTGATTTCTGTCACTTATAAGTGACGAGAATTCATTTCTGTATTTTATAAGTGACGAGAATTAATTTCTATCACTTATAAGTGACGAGAATTGACTTTCATCACTGATAAGTGACGAGAATGGATTTCTGTCACTTATAAGTGACGAGAATTGATTTATGTCACTTACAAGTGACGAGAATTGATTTCTGTCACTTATAAGTGACGAGAATTGATTTCTGTCACTTATAAGTGACGAGAATCGATTTCCACCACTTATAAGTGACGAGAATTGATTTCTGTCACTTATAAGTGACGAAAATGGATTTCTGTCACTTACAAGTGACGAGAATTGATTTCCATCACTTATAAGTGACGAGAATTGATTTCCATCACTTATAAGTGACGAGAATTGATTTCCATCACTTATAAAGGACGAGAATGAATTTTTGTCCCTCATAAGTGACTAGAATGGATTCCTGTCACTTATAAGTGACGAGAATTGATTTCTGTCACTTATAAGTGACGAGAATTTATTTCTGTCACTTATAAGTGACGAGAATTGATTTCCATCACTTATGAGTGACGAGAATTGATTTCTGTCACTTATAAGTGACGAGAATTGATTTCTGTCACTTATAAGTGACGAGAATTGATTTCTGTCACTTATAAGTGACGAGAATTGATTTCCATCACTTATAAGTGACGAGAATTGATTTCTGTCACTCATAAGTGACGAGAATGGATTTCTGTCACTTATAAATGACGAGAATTGATTTCTGTCACTTATAAGTGACGAGAATTGATTTCCATCACTAATAAGTGACGAGAATTGATTTCCGTCACTTATAAGTGATGAGAATCGATGTCTGTCACTTATAAGTGACGAGAATGGATTTCTGTCACTTATAAGTAACGAGAATTGATTTCTGTCACTTATAAGTGACGAGAATTGATTTCTGTCACTTATAAGTGACGATGATTGATTGTCATCACTTATAAGTGACGAGAATTGATTTCCATCACTTATAAGTGACGAGAATGGATTTCTGTCACTTATAAGTGACTAGAATTGATTTCTGTCACTTATAAGTGACGAGAATTGATTTCGGTCACTTATAAGTGACGAGAATTGATTTCTGTCACTTATGAGTGACGAGAATTGATTTCGGTCACTTATAAGTGATGAGAATTGATTTCTGTCACTCATAAGTGACGAGAATTGATTTCTGTCACTTATAAGTGACGAGAATTGATTGTCATCACTTATAAGTGACGAGAATTGATTTCCATCACTTATAAGTGACGAGAATGGATTTCTGTCACTTATAAGTGACGAGAATTAATTTCTGTCACTCATAAGTGACGAGAATTGATTTCTGTCACTTATAAGTGACGAGAATCGATTTCCATCACTTTTAAGTGACGACAATTGATTTCCATCACTTATAAGTGACGAGAATTGATTTCGGTCACTTATATGTGACGAGAATGGATTTCCATCACTAATAAGTGACGAGAATGGATTTCTGTCACTTATAAGTAACGAGAATTGATTTCTGTCACTTATAAGTGACGAGAATTGATTTCGGTCACTTATAAGTGACGAGAATTGATTTCTGTCACTTATAAGTGACGAGAATTAATTTCTATCACTTATAAGTGACGAGAATTGACTTTCATCACTGATAAGTGACGAGAATGGATTTCTGTCACTTATAAGTGACGAGAATTGATTTCTGTCACTTATAAGTGACGAGAATTCATTTCTGTCACTTATAAGTGACGAGAATTGATTTCCATCACTTATAAGTGACGAGAATGGATTTCTGTCACTTATAAGTGATGAGAATTGATTTCCATCACTTATGAGTGACGAGAATTGATTTCTGTCACTTATGAGTGACGTAAATCAATTCTCGTCACTTGTGAGTGACAGAAATCAATTCTCGTCACTTGTAAGTGATAGAAATCAATTCTCGTCACTTATAAGTGACAGAAATCCATTCTCGTCACTTGTAAGTGACAGAAATCCATTCTCGTCACTTATAAGTGATGGAAATCAATTCTCGTCACTTATAAGTGACAGAAATCAATTCTCGTCACTTATAAGTGACAGAAATCAATTCTCGTCATTTATAAGTGACAGAAATCCATTCTCGTCACTTATAAGTGATGGAAATCAATTCTCGTCACTTATAAGTGACAGAAATCCATCCTCGTCACTTATAAAGGATGGAAATCAATTCTCATCACTTATGAGTGACCGAAATCCATTCTCGTCACTTATAAGTGATTGAAATCAATTCTCGTCACTTATAAGTGATGGAAATCAATTCTCGTCACTTATAAGTGACAGAAATCAATTCTCATCACTCATAAGTGACCGAAATCAATTCTCGTCAGTTATAAGTGACAAAAATCAATTCTCGTCACTTATAAGTGATGGAAATCAATTCTCGTCACTTATAAGTGATGGAAATCAATTCTCGTCACTTATAAGTGATGGAAATCAATTCTCGTCACTTATAAGTGACAGAAATCCATTTTCGACACTTATAAGTGACAGAAATCAATTCTCGTCACTTATAAGTGACAGAAATCAATTCTCGTCACTTATAAGTGATGGAAATCAATTCTCGTCACTTATAAGTGATGACAATCAATTCTCGTCACTTATAAGTGACAGAAATCAATTCTCGTCACTTATAAGTGACAGAAATCCATTCTCGTCACTTATAAGTGACAGAAATCCATTCTCGTCACTTATAAGTGATGGAAATCAATTCTCGTCACTTATAAGTGATGAGAATCAATTCTCGTCACTTATAAGTGACAGAAATCAATTCTCGTCACTTGTAAGTGATAGAAATCAATTCTCGTCACTTATAAGTGACAGAAATCCATTCTCGTCACTTATAAGTGATGGAAATCAATTCTCGTCACTTATAAGTGACAGAAATCCATTCTCGTCACTTATAAGTGATGGAAATCAATTCTCATCACTTAAAAATGACAGGAATCCATTCTAGTCACTTATGAGTGACAGAAATTCATTCTCGTCACTTATGAGTGATGGAAATCAATTCTCGTCACTTATAAGTGATGGAAATCAATTCTCGTCACTTATAAGTGATGGAAATCAATTCTCGTCACTTATAAGTGACAGAAATCCATTTTCGTCATTTATAAGTGACAGAAATCAATTCTCGTCACTTATAAGTGACAGAAATCCATTCTCGTCACTTATAAGTGATGGAAATCAATTCTCATCACTTATAAGTGACCGAAATCCATTCTCGTCACTTATAAGTGATGGAAATCAATTCTCGTCACTTATGAGTGATGGAAATGAATTCTCGTCACTTATAAGTGACAGAAATAAATTCTCATCACTCATAAGTGACCGAAATCAATTCTCGTCAGTTATAAGTGACGAAAATAAATTCTCGTCACTTATAAGTGATGGAAATCAATTCTCGTCACTTATAAGTGATGGAAATCAATTCTCGTCACTTATAAGTGACAGAAATCCATTTTCGTCACTTATAAGTGACAGAAATCAATTCTCGTCACTTATAAGTGACAGAAATCAATTCTCGTCACTTATAAGTGATGGAAATCAATTCTCGTCAGTTATAAGTGACAGAAATCCATTTTCGTCACTTGTAAGTGACAGAAATCAATTCTCGTCACTTATAAGTGATGGAAATCAATTCTCGTCACTTATAAGTGATGACAATCAATTCTCGTCACTTATAAGTGACAGAAATCAATTCTCGTCACTTATAAGTGACAGAAATCAATTCTTGTTACTTATAAGTGACAGAAATCAATTCTCATCACTCATAAGAGACCGAAATCAATTCTCGTCAGTTATAAGTGACGAAAATAAATTCTCGTCACTTATAAGTGATGGAAATCAATTCTCGTCACTTATAAGTGATGGAAATCAATTCTCGTCACTTATAAGTGACAGAAATCCATTTTCGTCACTTATAAGTGACAAAAATCAATTCTCGTCACTTATAAGTGACAGAAATCAATTCTCGTCACTTATAAGTGACAGAAATCCATTCTCGTCACTTATAAGTGATGGAAATCAATTCTCGTCACTCATAAGTGACAGAAATCCATTCTCGTCACTTATAAGTGATGGAAATCAATTCTCATCACTTATGAGTGACCGAAATCCATTGTCGTCACTTATAAGTGATTGAAATCAATTCTCGTCACTTATAAGTGATGGAAATCAATTCTCGTCACTTATAAGTGACAGAAATCAATTCTCATCACTCATAAGTGACCGAAATCAATTCTCGTCAGTTATAAGTGACAAAAATCAATTCTCGTCACTTATAAGTGATGGAAATCAATTCTCGTCACTTATAAGTGATGGAAATCAATTCTCGTCACTTATAAGTGATGGAAATCAATTCTCGTCACTTATAAGTGACAGAAATCCATTTTCGTCACTTATAAGTGACAGAAATCAATTCTCGTCACTTATAAGTGACAGAAATCAATTCTCGTCACTTATAAGTGATGGAAATCAAT
This sequence comes from Aleiodes leptofemur, assembly GCA_963942555.1. Classification (NCBI taxonomy): domain Eukaryota; kingdom Metazoa; phylum Arthropoda; class Insecta; order Hymenoptera; family Braconidae; genus Aleiodes; species Aleiodes leptofemur. Next base: position 4,216,134 of record OZ012623.1, on the reverse strand, counting down.
TCTCGTCACTTATAAGTGATGACAATCAATTCTCGTCACTTATAAGTGACAGAAATCAATTCTCGTCACTTATAAGTGACAGAAATCCATTCTCGTCACTTATAAGTGATTGAAATCCATTCTCGTCACTTATAAGTGATGGAAATCAATTCTCGTCACTTATAAGTGATGAGAATCAATTCTCGTCACTTATAAGTGACAGAAATCCATTCTCGTCACTTATAAGTGATGGAAATCAATTCTCGTCACTTATAAGTGACAGAAATCCATTCTCGTCACTTATAAGTGATGGAAATCAATTCTCATCACTTAAAAATGACAGGAATCCATTCTAGTCACTTATGAGTGACAGAAATTCATTCTCGTCACTTATAAGTGATGGAAATCAATTCTCGTCACTTATAAGTGATGGAAATCAATTCTCGTCACTTATAAGTGATGGAAATCAATTCTCGTCACTTATAAGTGACAGAAATCCATTTTCGTCACTTATAAGTGACAGAAATCAATTCTCGTCACTTATAAGTGACGTAAATCCATTCTCGTCTTTTATAAGTGATGGAAATCAATTCTCGTCACTTATAAGTGACAGAAATCCATTCTCGTCACTTATAAGTGATGGAAATCAATTCTCATCACTTATAAGTGACCGAAATCCATTCTCGTCACTTATAAGTGATGGAAATCAATTCTCGTCACTTATAAGTGACAGAAATCAATTCTCATCACTCATATGTGACCGAAATCAATGCTCGTCAGTTATAAGTGACAAAAATCAATTCTCGTCACTTATAAGTGATGGAAATCAATTCTCATCACTTATAAAAGACCGAAATCCATTCTCGTCACTTATAAGTGATGGAAATCAATTCTCGTCACTTATAAGTGATGGAAATCAATTCTCGTCACTTATAAGTGACAGAAATCAATTATCGTCACTTATAAGTGACGAGAATTGATTTCCATCACTAATAAGTGAAGAGAATTGATTTCCGTCACTTATAAGTGATGAGAATCGATGTCTGTCACTTATAAATGACGAGAATGGATTTCTGTCACTTATAAGTAACGAGAATTGATTTCTGTCACTTATAAGTGACGAGAATTGATTTCTGTCACTTATAAGTGACGAGGATTGATTGTCATCACTAATAAGTGACGAGAATTGATTTCCATCACTTATAAGTGACGAGAATGGATTTCTGTCACTTATAAGTGAATAGAATTGATTTCTGTCACTTATAAGTGACGAGAATTGATTTCTGTCACTTATAAGTGACGAGAATTGATTTCTGTCACTTATGAGTGACGAGAATTGACTTTCATCACTGATAAGTGACGAGAATGGATTTCTGTCACTTATAAGTGACGAGAATTGATTTCTGTCACTTATAAGTGACGAGAATTCATTTCTGTATTTTATAAGTGACGAGAATTAATTTCTATCACTTATAAGTGACGAGAATTGACTTTCATCACTGATAAGTGACGAGAATGGATTTCTGTCACTTATAAGTGACGAGAATTGATTTATGTCACTTACAAGTGACGAGAATTGATTTCTGTCACTTATAAGTGACGAGAATTGATTTCTGTCACTTATAAGTGACGAGAATCGATTTCCACCACTTATAAGTGACGAGAATTGATTTCTGTCACTTATAAGTGACGAAAATGGATTTCTGTCACTTACAAGTGACGAGAATTGATTTCCATCACTTATAAGTGACGAGAATTGATTTCCATCACTTATAAGTGACGAGAATTGATTTCCATCACTTATAAAGGACGAGAATGAATTTTTGTCCCTCATAAGTGACTAGAATGGATTCCTGTCACTTATAAGTGACGAGAATTGATTTCTGTCACTTATAAGTGACGAGAATTTATTTCTGTCACTTATAAGTGACGAGAATTGATTTCCATCACTTATAAGTGACGAGAATTGATTTCTGTCACTCATAAGTGACGAGAATGGATTTCTGTCACTTATAAATGACGAGAATTGATTTCTGTCACTTATAAGTGACGAGAATTGATTTCCATCACTAATAAGTGACGAGAATTGATTTCCGTCACTTATAAGTGATGAGAATCGATGTCTGTCACTTATAAGTGACGAGAATGGATTTCTGTCACTTATAAGTAACGAGAATTGATTTCTGTCACTTATAAGTGACGAGAATTGATTTCTGTCACTTATAAGTGACGATGATTGATTGTCATCACTTATAAGTGACGAGAATTGATTTCCATCACTTATAAGTGACGAGAATGGATTTCTGTCACTTATAAGTGACTAGAATTGATTTCTGTCACTTATAAGTGACGAGAATTGATTTCGGTCACTTATAAGTGACGAGAATTGATTTCTGTCACTTATGAGTGACGAGAATTGATTTCGGTCACTTATAAGTGATGAGAATTGATTTCTGTCACTCATAAGTGACGAGAATTGATTTCTGTCACTTATAAGTGACGAGAATTGATTGTCATCACTTATAAGTGACGAGAATTGATTTCCATCACTTATAAGTGACGAGAATGGATTTCTGTCACTTATAAGTGACGAGAATTAATTTCTGTCACTCATAAGTGACGAGAATTGATTTCTGTCACTTATAAGTGACGAGAATCGATTTCCATCACTTTTAAGTGACGACAATTGATTTCCATCACTTATAAGTGACGAGAATTGATTTCGGTCACTTATAAGTGACGAGAATGGATTTCCATCACTAATAAGTGACGAGAATGGATTTCTGTCACTTATAAGTAACGAGAATTGATTTCTGTCACTTATAAGTGACGAGAATTGATTTCGGTCACTTATAAGTGACGAGAATTGATTTCTGTCACTTATAAGTGACGAGAATTAATTTCTATCACTTATAAGTGACGAGAATTGACTTTCATCACTGATAAGTGACGAGAATGGATTTCTGTCACTTATAAGTGACGAGAATTGATTTCTGTCACTTATAAGTGACGAGAATTCATTTCTGTCACTTATAAGTGACGAGAATTGATTTCCATCACTTATAAGTGACGAGAATGGATTTCTGTCACTTATAAGTGATGAGAATTGATTTCCATCACTTATGAGTGACGAGAATTGATTTCTGTCACTTATGAGTGACGTAAATCAATTCTCGTCACTTGTGAGTGACAGAAATCAATTCTCGTCACTTGTAAGTGATAGAAATCAATTCTCGTCACTTATAAGTGACAGAAATCCATTCTCGTCACTTGTAAGTGACAGAAATCCATTCTCGTCACTTATAAGTGACAGAAATCCATTTTCGTCACTTATAAGTGACAGAAATCAATTCTCGTCACTTATAAGTGACAGAAATCAATTCTCGTCACTTATAAGTGATGGAAATCAATTCTCGTCACTTATAAGTGATGACAATCAATTCTCGTCACTTATAAGTGACAGAAATCAATTCTCGTCACTTATAAGTGACAGAAATCCATTCTCGTCACTTATAAGTGATTGAAATCCATTCTCGTCACTTATAAGTGATGGAAATCAATTCTCGTCACTTATAAGTGATGAGAATCAATTCTCGTCACTTATAAGTGACAGAAATCCATTCTCGTCACTTATAAGTGATGGAAATCAATTCTCGTCACTTATAAGTGACAGAAATCCATTCTCGTCACTTATAAGTGATGGAAATCAATTCTCATCACTTAAAAATGACAGGAATCCATTCTAGTCACTTATGAGTGACAGAAATTCATTCTCGTCACTTATAAGTGATGGAAATCAATTCTCGTCACTTATAAGTGATGGAAATCAATTCTCGTCACTTATAAGTGATGGAAATCAATTCTCGTCACTTATAAGTGACAGAAATCCATTTTCGTCACTTATAAGTGACAGAAATCAATTCTCGTCACTTATAAGTGACGTAAATCCATTCTCGTCTTTTATAAGTGATGGAAATCAATTCTCGTCACTTATAAGTGACAGAAATCCATTCTCGTCACTTATAAGTGATGGAAATCAATTCTCATCACTTATAAGTGACCGAAATCCATTCTCGTCACTTATAAGTGATGGAAATCAATTCTCGTCACTTATAAGTGACAGAAATCAATTCTCATCACTCATATGTGACCGAAATCAATGCTCGTCAGTTATAAGTGACAAAAATCAATTCTCGTCACTTATAAGTGATGGAAATCAATTCTCATCACTTATAAAAGACCGAAATCCATTCTCGTCACTTATAAGTGATGGAAATCAATTCTCGTCACTTATAAGTGATGGAAATCAATTCTCGTCACTTATAAGTGACAGAAATCAATTATCGTCACTTATAAGTGACGAGAATTGATTTCCATCACTAATAAGTGAAGAGAATTGATTTCCGTCACTTATAAGTGATGAGAATCGATGTCTGTCACTTATAAATGACGAGAATGGATTTCTGTCACTTATAAGTAACGAGAATTGATTTCTGTCACTTATAAGTGACGAGAATTGATTTCTGTCACTTATAAGTGACGAGGATTGATTGTCATCACTAATAAGTGACGAGAATTGATTTCCATCACTTATAAGTGACGAGAATGGATTTCTGTCACTTATAAGTGAATAGAATTGATTTCTGTCACTTATAAGTGACGAGAATTGATTTCTGTCACTTATAAGTGACGAGAATTGATTTCTGTCACTTATGAGTGACGAGAATTGACTTTCATCACTGATAAGTGACGAGAATGGATTTCTGTCACTTATAAGTGACGAGAATTGATTTCTGTCACTTATAAGTGACGAGAATTCATTTCTGTATTTTATAAGTGACGAGAATTAATTTCTATCACTTATAAGTGACGAGAATTGACTTTCATCACTGATAAGTGACGAGAATGGATTTCTGTCACTTATAAGTGACGAGAATTGATTTATGTCACTTACAAGTGACGAGAATTGATTTCTGTCACTTATAAGTGACGAGAATTGATTTCTGTCACTTATAAGTGACGAGAATCGATTTCCACCACTTATAAGTGACGAGAATTGATTTCTGTCACTTATAAGTGACGAAAATGGATTTCTGTCACTTACAAGTGACGAGAATTGATTTCCATCACTTATAAGTGACGAGAATTGATTTCCATCACTTATAAGTGACGAGAATTGATTTCCATCACTTATAAAGGACGAGAATGAATTTTTGTCCCTCATAAGTGACTAGAATGGATTCCTGTCACTTATAAGTGACGAGAATTGATTTCTGTCACTTATAAGTGACGAGAATTTATTTCTGTCACTTATAAGTGACGAGAATTGATTTCCATCACTTATGAGTGACGAGAATTGATTTCTGTCACTTATAAGTGACGAGAATTGATTTCTGTCACTTATAAGTGACGAGAATTGATTTCTGTCACTTATAAGTGACGAGAATTGATTTCCATCACTTATAAGTGACGAGAATTGATTTCTGTCACTCATAAGTGACGAGAATGGATTTCTGTCACTTATAAATGACGAGAATTGATTTCTGTCACTTATAAGTGACGAGAATTGATTTCCATCACTAATAAGTGACGAGAATTGATTTCCGTCACTTATAAGTGATGAGAATCGATGTCTGTCACTTATAAGTGACGAGAATGGATTTCTGTCACTTATAAGTAACGAGAATTGATTTCTGTCACTTATAAGTGACGAGAATTGATTTCTGTCACTTATAAGTGACGATGATTGATTGTCATCACTTATAAGTGACGAGAATTGATTTCCATCACTTATAAGTGACGAGAATGGATTTCTGTCACTTATAAGTGACTAGAATTGATTTCTGTCACTTATAAGTGACGAGAATTGATTTCGGTCACTTATAAGTGACGAGAATTGATTTCTGTCACTTATGAGTGACGAGAATTGATTTCGGTCACTTATAAGTGATGAGAATTGATTTATGTCACTCATAAGTGACGAGAATTGATTTCTGTCACTTATAAGTGACGAGAATTGATTGTCATCACTTATAAGTGACGAGAATTGATTTCCATCACTTATAAGTGACGAGAATGGATTTCTGTCACTTATAAGTGACGAGAATTAATTTCTGTCACTCATAAGTGACGAGAATTGATTTCTGTCACTTATAAGTGACGAGAATCGATTTCCATCACTTTTAAGTGACGACAATTGATTTCCATCACTTATAAGTGACGAGAATTGATTTCGGTCACTTATAAGTGACGAGAATGGATTTCCATCACTAATAAGTGACGAGAATGGATTTCTGTCACTTATAAGTAACGAGAATTGATTTCTGTCACTTATAAGTGACGAGAATTGATTTCGGTCACTTATAAGTGACGAGAATTGATTTCTGTCACTTATAAGTGACGAGAATTAATTTCTATCACTTATAAGTGACGAGAATTGACTTTCATCACTGATAAGTGACGAGAATGGATTTCTGTCACTTATAAGTGACGAGAATTGATTTCTGTCACTTATAAGTGACGAGAATTCATTTCTGTCACTTATAAGTGACGAGAATTGATTTCCATCACTTATAAGTGACGAGAATGGATTTCTGTCACTTATAAGTGATGAGAATTGATTTCCATCACTTATGAGTGACGAGAATTGATTTCTGTCACTTATGAGTGACGTAAATCAATTCTCGTCACTTGTGAGTGACAGAAATCAATTCTCGTCACTTGTAAGTGATAGAAATCAATTCTCGTCACTTATAAGTGACAGAAATCCATTCTCGTCACTTGTAAGTGACAGAAATCCATTCTCGTCACTTATAAGTGATGGAAATCAATTCTCGTCACTTATAAGTGACAGAAATCAATTCTCGTCACTTATAAGTGACAGAAATCAATTCTCGTCATTTATAAGTGACAGAAATCCATTCTCGTCACTTATAAGTGATGGAAATCAATTCTCGTCACTTATAAGTGACAGAAATCCATCCTCGTCACTTATAAAGGAGGGAAATCAATTCTCATCACTTATGAGTGACCGAAATCCCTTCTCGTCACTTATAAGTGATTGAAATCAATTCTCGTCACTTATAAGTGATGGAAATCAATTCTCGTCACTTATAAGTGACAGAAATCAATTCTCATCACTCATAAGTGACCGAAATCAATTCTCGTCAGTTATAAGTGACAAAAATCAATTCTCGTCACTTATAAGTGATGGAAATCAATTCTCGTCACTTATAAGTGATGGAAATCAATTCTCGTCACTTATAAGTGATGGAAATCAATTCTCGTCACTTATAAGTGACAGAAATCCATTTTCGTCACTTATAAGTGACAGAAATCAATTCTCGTCACTTATAAGTGACAGAAATCAATTCTCGTCACTTATAAGTGATGGAAATCAATTCTCGTCACTTATAAGTGATGACAATCAATTCTCGTCACTTATAAGTGACAGAAATCAATTCTCGTCACTTATAAGTGACAGAAATCCATTCTCGTCACTTATAAGTGACAGAAATCCATTCTCGTCACTTATAAGTGATGGAAATCAATTCTCGTCACTTATAAGTGATGAGAATCAATTCTCGTCACTTATAAGTGACAGAAATCAATTCTCGTCACTTGTAAGTGATAGAAATCAATTCTCGTCACTTATAAGTGACAGAAATCCATTCTCGTCACTTATAAGTGATGGAAATCAATTCTCGTCACTTATAAGTGACAGAAATCCATTCTCGTCACTTATAAGTGATGGAAATCAATTCTCATCACTTAAAAATGACAGGAATCCATTCTAGTCACTTATGAGTGACAGAAATTCATTCTCGTCACTTATGAGTGATGGAAATCAATTCTCGTCACTTATAAGTGATGGAAATCAATTCTCGTCACTTATAAGTGATGGAAATCAATTCTCGTCACTTATAAGTGACAGAAATCCATTTTCGTCACTTATAAGTGACAGAAATCAATTCTCGTCACTTATAAGTGACAGAAATCCATTCTCGTCACTTATAAGTGATGGAAATCAATTCTCATCACTTATAAGTGACCGAAATCCATTCTCGTCACTTATAAGTGATGGAAATCAATTCTCGTCACTTATGAGTGATGGAAATGAATTCTCGTCACTTATAAGTGACAGAAATCAATTCTCATCACTCATAAGTGACCGAAATCAATTCTCGTCAGTTATAAGTGACGAAAATAAATTCTCGTCACTTATAAGTGATGGAAATCAATTCTCGTCACTTATAAGTGATGGAAATCAATTCTCGTCACTTATAAGTGACAGAAATCCATTTTCGTCACTTATAAGTGACAGAAATCAATTCTCGTCACTTATAAGTGACAGAAATCAATTCTCGTCACTTATAAGTGATGGAAATCAATTCTCGTCAGTTATAAGTGACAGAAATCCATTTTCGTCACTTGTAAGTGACAGAAATCAATTCTCGTCACTTATAAGTGATGGAAATCAATTCTCGTCACTTATAAGTGATGACAATCAATTCTCGTCACTTATAAGTGACAGAAATCAATTCTCGTCACTTATAAGTGACAGAAATCAATTCTTGTTACTTATAAGTGACAGAAATCAATTCTCATCACTCATAAGAGACCGAAATCAATTCTCGTCAGTTATAAGTGACGAAAATAAATTCTCGTCACTTATAAGTGATGGAAATCAATTCTCGTCACTTATAAGTGATGGAAATCAATTCTCGTCACTTATAAGTGACAGAAATCCATTTTCGTCACTTATAAGTGACAAAAATCAATTCTCGTCACTTATAAGTGACAGAAATCAATTCTCGTCACTTATAAGTGACAGAAATCCATTCTCGTCACTTATAAGTGATGGAAATCAATTCTCGTCACTCATAAGTGACAGAAATCCATTCTCGTCACTTATAAGTGATGGAAATCAATTCTCATCACTTATGAGTGACCGAAATCCATTGTCGTCACTTATAAGTGATTGAAATCAATTCTCGTCACTTATAAGTGATGGAAATAGATTCTCGTCACTTATAAGTGACAGAAATCAATTCTCATCACTCATAAGTGACCGAAATCAATTCTCGTCAGTTATAAGTGACAAAAATCAATTCTCGTCACTTATAAGTGATGGAAATCAATTCTCGTCACTTATAAGTGATGGAAATCAATTCTCGTCACTTATAAGTGATGGAAATCAATTCTCGTCACTTATAAGTGACAGAAATCCATTTTCGTCACTTATAAGTGACAGAAATCAATTCTCGTCACTTATAAGTGACAGAAATCAATTCTCGTCACTTATAAGTGATGGAAATCAATTCTCGTCACTTATAAGTGATGACAATCAATTCTCGTCACTTATAAGTGACAGAAATCAATTCTCGTCACTTATAAGTGACAGAAATCCATTCTCGTCACTTATAAGTGATTGAAATCCATTCTCGTCACTTATAAGTGATGGAAATCAATTCTCGTCACTTATAAGTGATGAGAATCAATTCTCGTCACTTATAAGTGACAGAAATCCATTCTCGTCACTTATAAGTGATGGAAATCAATTCTCGTTACTTATAAGTGACAGAAATCCATTCTCGTCACTTATAAAAGATGGAAATCAATTCTCATCACTTAAAAATGACAGGAATCCATTCTAGTCACTTATGAGTGACAGAAATTCATTCTCGTCACTTATAAGTGATGGAAATCAATTCTCGTCACTTATAAGTGATGGAAATCAATTCTCGTCACTTATAAGTGATGGAAATCAATTCTCGTCACTTATAAGTGACAGACATCCATTTTCGTCACTTATAAGTGACAGAAATCAATTCTCGTCACTTATAAGTGACGTAAATCCATTCTCGTCTTTTATAAGTGATGGAAATCAATTCTCGTCACTTATAAGTGACAGAAATCCATTCTCGTCACTTATAAGTGATGGAAATCAATTCTCATCACTCATAAGTGACCGAAATCAATTCTCGTCAGTTATAAGTGACGAAAATAAATTCTCGTCACTTATAAGTGATGGAAATCAATTCTCGTCACTTATAAGTGATGGAAATCAATTCTTGTCACTTATAAGTGACAGAAATCCATTCTCGTCACTTATAAGTGATGGAAATCAATTCTCGTCACTTATAAGTGATGGAAATCAATTCTCGTCACTTATAAGTAATGGAAATCAATTCTCGTCACTTATAAGTGACAGAAATCCATTTTCGTCACTTGTAAGTGACAGAAATCAATTCTCGTCACTTATAAGTGACAGAAATCAATTCTCGTCACTTATAAGTGACGTAAATCCATTCTCGTCTTTTATAAGTGATGGAAATCAATTCTCGTCACTTATAAGTGATGGAAATCAATTCTTGTCACTTACAAGTGACAGAAATCCATTTTCGTCACTTATAAGTGACAGAAATCAATTCTCGTCACTTATAAGTGACAGAAATCAATTCTCGTCACTTATAAGTGATGGAAATCAATTCTCGTCACTTATAAGTGACAGAAATCAATTCTCGTCACTTATAAGTGACAGAAATCAATTCTCGTTATTTATAAGTGACAGGAATCCATTCTAGTCTTTTATGAGTGACAGAAATTCATTCTCGTCACTTATAAGTGATGGAAATCAATTCTCGTCACTTATAAGTGATGGAAATCAATTCTCGTCACTTATAAGTGATGGAAATCAATTCTCGTCACTTATAAGTAATGGAAATCAATTCTCGTCACTTATAAGTGACAGAAATCCATTTTCGTCACTTGTAAGTGACAGAAATCAATTCTCGTCACTTATAAGTGACAGAAATCAATTCTCGTCACTTATAAGTGACGTAAATCCATTCTCGTCTTTTATAAGTGATGGAAATCAATTCTCGTCACTTATAAGTGACAGAAATCCATTCTCGTCACTTATAAGTGATGGAAATCAATTCTCATCACTTATAAGTGACCGAAATCCATTCTCGTCACTTATAAGTGATGGAAATCAATTCTCGTCACTTATGAGTGATGGAAATCAATTCTCGTCACTTATAAGTGACAGACATCAATTCTCATCACTCATAAGTGACCGAAATCAATTCTCGTCAGTTATAAGTGACGAAAATAAATTCTCGTCACTTATAAGTGACAGAAATCAATTCTCGTCACTTATAAGTGATGGAAATCAATTCTCGTCACTTATAAGTGACAGAAATCAATTCTCGTCACTTATAAGTGACAGAAATCAATTCTCGTTATTTATAAGTGACAGGAATCCATTCTAGTCTTTTATGAGTGACAGAAATTCATTCTCGTCACTTATAAGTGATGGAAATCAATTCTCGTCACTTATAAGTGATGGAAATCAATTCTCGTCACTTATAAGTGATGGAAATCAATTCTCGTCACTTATAAGTAATGGAAATCAATTCTCGTCACTTATAAGTGACAGAAATCCATTTTCGTCACTTGTAAGTGACAGAAATCAATTCTCGTCACTTATAAGTGACAGAAATCAATTCTCGTCACTTATAAGTGATGGAAATCAATTCTCGTCACTTATAAGTGATGACAATCAATTCTCGTCACTTATAAGTGACAGAAATCAATTCTCGTCACTTATAAGTGACAGAAATCAATTCTCGTTACTTATAAGTGACAGAAATCCATTCTCGTCACTTATAAGTGAAAGACATCAATTCTCATCACTTATAAGTGATGGAAATCAATTCTCGTCACTTATTAGTGATGGAAATCAATTTTCGTCACTTAGACAAGAATCGATTTCTGTGACTTATAAGTGACGAGAATTGATTTCTGTCACTTATAAGTGACGAGAATCGATTTCCATCACTTATAAAAGACGAGAATTGATTTCTGTCACTTATAAGTGACGAGAATTGATTTCTGTCACTTATAAGTGACGAGAATTGATTTCTATCACTTATAAGTGACGAGAATTGACTTTCATCACTGATAAGTGACGAGAATGGATTTCTGTCACTTATAAGTGACGAGAATTGATTTCTGTCACTTATAAGTGACGAGAATTGATTTCTGTCACTTATAAGTGACGAGAATTGATTTCTGTCACTTATAAGTGACGAGAATCGATTTCCACCACTTATAAGTGACGAGAATTGATTTCCATCACTTATGAGTGACGAGAATTGATTTATGTCACTTATCAGTGACGAGAATTGATTTCTGTCACTTATAAGTGACGAGAATGGATTTCGGTCACTTATAAGTGACGAGAATTGATTTCCATCACTTATAAGTGACGAGAATGGATTTCGGTCACTTATAAGTGATGAGAATTGATTTCCATCACTTATGAGTGACGAGAATTGATTTCTGTCACTTATAAGTGATGGAAATCAATTCTCGTCACTTATAAGTGACAGAAATCTATTCTCGTCACTTATAAGTGATGGAAATCAATTCTCATCACTTATAAGTGACCGAAATCCATTCTCGTCACTTATAAGTGATGGAAATCAATTCTCGTCACTTATAAGTGATGGAAATCAATTCTCGTCACTTATAAGTGACAGAAATTAATTCTCATCACTCATATGTGACCGAAATCAATGCTCGTCAGTTATAAGTGACAAAAATCAATTCTCGTCACTTATAAGTGATAGAAATCAATTCTCATCACTTATAAGTGATGGAAATCAATTCTCGTCACTTATAAGTGACAGAAATCCATTCTCGTCACTTATAAGTGATGGAAATCAATTCTCATCACTTATAAGTGACCGAAATCCATTCTCGTCACTTATAAGTGATGGAAATCAATTCTCATCACTTATAAGTGACCGAAATCCATTCTCGTCACTTATAAGTAATGGAAATCAATTCACATCACTTATAAGTGACCGAAATCCATTCTCGTCACTTATCAGTGACAGAAATCTATTGTCGTCACTTATAAGTGATGGAAATCGATTCTCGTCACTTATAAGTTACAGAAATCAATTCTCGTCACTTATAAGTGATGGAAATCAATTCTCGTCTCTTATAAGTGATGGAAATCAATTCTCGTCACTTATAAGTGATGGAAATCAATTCTCGTCACTTATAAGTGACAGAAATCCATTTTCGTCACTTATAAGTGACAGAAATCAATTCTCGTCACTTATAAGTGACAGAAATCAATTCTCGTCACTTATAAGTGATGGAAATCAATTCTCGTCACTTATAAGTGATGACAATCAATTCTCGTCACTTATAAGTGACAGAAATCAATTCTCGTCACTTATAAGTGACAGAAATCCATTCTCGTCACTTATAAGTGACAGAAATCCATTCTCGTCACTTATAAGTGATGGAAATCAATTCTCGTCACTTATAAGTGATGAGAATCAATTCTCGTCACTTATAAGTGACAGAAATCAATTCTCGTCACTTGTAAGTGATAGAAATCAATTCTCGTCACTTATAAGTGACAGAAATCCATTCTCGTCACTTATAAGTGATGGAAATCAATTCTCGTCACTTATAAGTGACAGAAATCCATTCTCGTCACTTATAAGTGATGGAAATCAATTCTCATCACTTAAAAATGACAGGAATCCATTCTAGTCACTTATGAGTGACAGAAATTCATTCTCGTCACTTATGAGTGATGGAAATCAATTCTCGTCACTTATAAGTGATGGAAATCAATTCTCGTCACTTATAAGTGATGGAAATCAATTCTCGTCACTTATAAGTGACAGAAATCCATTTTCGTCACTTATAAGTGACAGAAATCAATTCTCGTCACTTATAAGTGACAGAAATCCATTCTCGTCACTTATAAGTGATGGAAATCAATTCTCATCACTTATAAGTGACCGAAATCCATTCTCGTCACTTATAAGTGATGGAAATCAATTCTCGTCACTTATGAGTGATGGAAATGAATTCTCGTCACTTATAAGTGACAGAAATCAATTCTCATCACTCATAAGTGACCGAAATCAATTCTCGTCAGTTATAAGTGACGAAAATAAATTCTCGTCACTTATAAGTGATGGAAATCAATTCTCGTCACTTATAAGTGATGGAAATCAATTCTCGTCACTTATAAGTGACAGAAATCCATTTTCGTCACTTATAAGTGACAGAAATCAATTCTCGTCACTTATAAGTGACAGAAATCAATTCTCGTCACTTATAAGTGATGGAAATCAATTCTCGTCAGTTATAAGTGACAGAAATCCATTTTCGTCACTTGTAAGTGACAGAAATCAATTCTCGTCACTTATAAGTGATGGAAATCAATTCTCGTCACTTATAAGTGATGACAATCAATTCTCGTCACTTATAAGTGACAGAAATCAATTCTCGTCACTTATAAGTGACAGAAATCAATTCTTGTTACTTATAAGTGACAGAAATCAATTCTCATCACTCATAAGAGACCGAAATCAATTCTCGTCAGTTATAAGTGACGAAAATAAATTCTCGTCACTTATAAGTGATGGAAATCAATTCTCGTCACTTATAAGTGATGGAAATCAATTCTCGTCACTTATAAGTGACAGAAATCCATTTTCGTCACTTATAAGTGACAAAAATCAATTCTCGTCACTTATAAGTGACAGAAATCAATTCTCGTCACTTATAAGTGACAGAAATCCATTCTCGTCACTTATAAGTGATGGAAATCAATTCTCGTCACTCATAAGTGACAGAAATCCATTCTCGTCACTTATAAGTGATGGAAATCAATTCTCATCACTTATGAGTGACCGAAATCCATTGTCGTCACTTATAAGTGATTGAAATCAATTCTCGTCACTTATAAGTGATGGAAATCAATTCTCGTCACTTATAAGTGACAGAAATCAATTCTCATCACTCATAAGTGACCGAAATCAATTCTCGTCAGTTATAAGTGACAAAAATCAATTCTCGTCACTTATAAGTGATGGAAATCAATTCTCGTCACTTATAAGTGATGGAAATCAATTCTCGTCACTTATAAGTGATGGAAATCAATTCTCGTCACTTATAAGTGACAGAAATCCATTTTCGTCACTTATAAGTGACAGAAATCAATTCTCGTCACTTATAAGTGACAGAAATCAATTCTCGTCACTTATAAGTGATGGAAATCAATTCTCGTCACTTATAAGTGATGACAATCAATTCTCGTCACTTATAAGTGACAGAAATCAATTCTCGTCACTTATAAGTGACAGAAATCCATTCTCGTCACTTATAAGTGATTGAAATCCATTCTCGTCACTTATAAGTGATGGAAATCAATTCTCGTCACTTATAAGTGATGAGAATCAATTCTCGTCACTTATAAGTGACAGAAATCCATTCTCGTCACTTATAAGTGATGGAAATCAATTCTCGTCACTTATAAGTGACAGAAATCCATTCTCGTCACTTATAAGTGATGGAAATCAATTCTCATCACTTAAAAATGACAGGAATCCATTCTAGTCACTTATGAGTGACAGAAATTCATTCTCGTCACTTATAAGTGATGGAAATCAATTCTCGTCACTTATAAGTGATGGAAATCAATTCTCGTCACTTATAAGTGATGGAAATCAATTCTCGTCACTTATAAGTGACAGAAATCCATTTTCGTCACTTATAAGTGACAGAAATCAATTCTCGTCACTTATAAGTGACGTAAATCCATTCTCGTCTTTTATAAGTGATGGAAATCAATTCTCGTCACTTATAAGTGACAGAAATCCATTCTCGTCACTTATAAGTGATGGAAATCAATTCTCATCACTTATAAGTGACCGAAATCCATTCTCGTCACTTATAAGTGATGGAAATCAATTCTCGTCACTTATGAGTGATGGAAATCAATTCTCGTCACTTATAAGTGACAGACATCAATTCTCATCACTCATAAGTGACCGAAATCAATTCTCGTCAGTTATAAGTGACGAAAATAAATTCTCGTCACTTATAAGTGATGGAAATCAATTCTCGTCACTTATAAGTGATGGAAATCAATTCTTGTCACTTATAAGTGACAGAAATCCATTCTCGTCACTTATAAGTGACGAAAATAAATTCTCGTCACTTATAAGTGATGGAAATCAATTCTCGTCACTTATAAGTGATGGAAATCAATTCTTGTCACTTATAAGTGACAGAAATCCATTTTCGTCACTTATAAGTGACAGAAATCAATTCTCGTCACTTATAAGTGACAGAAATCAATTCTCGTCACTTATAAGTGATGGAAATCAATTCTCGTCACTTATAAGTGACAGAAATCAATTCTCGTCACTTATAAGTGACAGAAATCAATTCTCGTTATTTATAAGTGACAGGAATCCATTCTAGTCTTTTATGAGTGACAGAAATTCATTCTCGTCACTTATAAGTGATGGAAATCAATTCTCGTCACTTATAAGTGATGGAAATCAATTCTCGTCACTTATAAGTGATGGAAATCAATTCTCGTCACTTATAAGTAATGGAAATCAATTCTCGTCACTTATAAGTGACAGAAATCCATTTTCGTCACTTGTAAGTGACAGAAATCAATTCTCGTCACTTATAAGTGACAGAAATCAATTCTCGTCACTTATAAGTGATGGAAATCAATTCTCGTCACTTATAAGTGATGACAATCAATTCTCGTCACTTATAAGTGATGGAAATCAATTCTCGTCACTTATAAGTGATGGAAATCAATTCTCGTCACTTATAAGTAATGGAAATTAATTCTCGTCACTTATAAGTGAAAGAAATCCATTTTCGTCACTTGTAAGTGACAGAAATCAATTCTCGTCACTTATAAGTGACAGAAATCAATTCTCGTCACTTATAAGTGACGTAAATCCATTCTCGTCTTTTATAAGTGATGGAAATCAATTCTCGTCACTTATAAGTGATGGAAATCAATTCTTGTCACTTATAAGTGACAGAAATCCATTTTCGTCACTTATAAGTGACAGAAATCAATTCTCGTCACTTATAAGTGACAGAAATCAATTCTCGTCACTTATAAGTGATGGAAATCAATTCTCGTCACTTATAAGTGACAGAAATCAATTCTCGTCACTTATAAGTGACAGAAATCAATTCTCGTTATTTATAAGTGACAGGAATCCATTCTAGTCTTTTATGAGTGACAGAAATTCATTCTCGTCACTTATAAGTGATGGAAATCAATTCTCGTCACTTATAAGTGATGGAAATCAATTCTCGTCACTTATAAGTGATGGAAATCAATTCTCGTCACTTATAAGTAATGGAAATCAATTCTCGTCACTTATAAGTGACAGAAATCCATTTTCGTCACTTGTAAGTGACAGAAATCAATTCTCGTCACTTATAAGTGACAGAAATCAATTCTCGTCACTTATAAGTGACGTAAATCCATTCTCGTCTTTTATAAGTGATGGAAATCAATTCTCGTCACTTATAAGTGACAGAAATCCATTCTCGTCACTTATAAGTGATGGAAATCAATTCTCATCACTTATAAGTGACCGAAATCCATTCTCGTCACTTATAAGTGATGGAAATCAATTCTCGTCACTTATGAGTGATGGAAATCAATTCTCGTCACTTATAAGTGACAGACATCAATTCTCATCACTCATAAGTGACCGAAATCAATTCTCGTCAGTTATAAGTGACGAAAATAAATTCTCGTCACTTATAAGTGATGGAAATCAATTCTCGTCACTTATAAGTGATGGAAATCAATTCTTGTCACTTATAAGTGACAGAAATCCATTTTCGTCACTTATAAGTGACAGAAATCAATTCTCGTCACTTATAAGTGACAGAAATCAATTCTCGTCACTTATAAGTGATGGAAATCAATTCTCGTCACTTATAAGTGACAGAAATCAATTCTCGTCACTTATAAGTGATGGAAATCAATTCTCATCACTTATAAGTGACCGAAATCCATTCTCGTCACTTATAAGTGATGGAAATCAATTCTCGTCACTTATAAGTGATGGAAATCAATTCTCGTCACTTATAAGTGATGGAAATCAATTCTTGTCACTTATAAGTGACAGAAATCCATTTTCGTCACTTATAAGTGACAGAAATCAATTCTCGTCACTTATAAGTGACAGAAATCAATTCTCGTCACTTATAAGTGATGGAAATCAATTCTCGTCACTTATAAGTGACAGAAATCAATTCTCGTCACTTATAAGTGATGGAAATCAATTCTCGTCACTTATAAGTGATGACAATCAATTCTCGTCACTTATAAGTGACAGAAATCAATTCTCGTCACTTATAAGTGACAGAAATCAATTCTCGTTACTTATAAGTGACAGAAATCCATTCTCGTCACTTATAAGTGAAAGACATCAATTCTCATCACTTATAAGTGATGGAAATCAATTCTCGTCACTTATTAGTGATGGAAATCAATTTTCGTCACTTAGACAAGAATCGATTTCTGTGACTTATAAGTGACGAGAATTGATTTCTGTCACTTATAAGTGACGAGAATCGATTTCCATCACTTATAGAAGACGAGAATTGATTTCTGTCACTTATAAGTGACGAGAATTGATTTCTGTCACTTATAAGTGACGAGAATTGATTTCTATCACTTATAAGTGACGAGAATTGACTTTCATCACTGATAAGTGACGAGAATGGATTTCTGTCACTTATAAGTGACGAGAATTGATTTCTGTCACTTATAAGTGACGAGAATTGATTTCTGTCACTTATAAGTGACGAGAATTGATTTCTGTCACTTATAAGTGACGAGAATCGATTTCCACCACTTATAAGAGACGAGAATTGATTTCCATCACTTATGAGTGACGAGAATTGATTTATGTCACTTATCAGTGACGAGAATTGATTTCTGTCACTTATAAGTGACGAGAATGGATTTCGGTCACTTATAAGTGACGAGAATTGATTTCCATCACTTATAAGTGACGAGAATGGATTTCGGTCACTTATAAGTGATGAGAATTGATTTCCATCACTTATGAGTGACGAGAATTGATTTCTGTCACTTATAAGTGATGGAAATCAATTCTCGTCACTTATAAGTGACAGAAATCTATTCTCGTCACTTATAAGTGATGGAAATCAATTCTCATCACTTATAAGTGACCGAAATCCATTCTCGTCACTTATAAGTGATGGAAATCAATTCTCGTCACTTATAAGTGATGGAAATCAATTCTCGTCACTTATAAGTGACAGAAATCAATTCTCATCACTCATATGTGACCGAAATCAATGCTCGTCAGTTATAAGTGACAAAAATCAATTCTCGTCACTTATAAGTGATTGAAATCAATTCTCATCACTTATAAGTGATGGAAATCAATTCTCGTCACTTATAAGTGACAGAAATCCATTCTCGTCACTTATAAGTGATGGAAATCAATTCTCATCACTTATAAGTGACCGAAATCCACTCTCGTCACTTATAAGAAATGGAAATCAATTCACATCACTTATAAGTGACCGAAATCCATTCTCGTCACTTATCAGTGACAGAAATCTATTGTCGTCACTTATAAGTGATGGAAATCGATTCTCGTCACTTATAAGTTACAGAAATCAATTCTCGTCACTTATAAGTGATGGAAATCAATTCTCGTCTCTTATAAGTGATGGAAATCAATTCTCGTCACTTATAAGTGACAGAAATCAATTCTCGTCACTTATAAGTGACAGAAATCCATTCTCGTCACTTATAAGTGATTGAAATCCATTCTCGTCACTTATAAGTGATGGAAATCAATTCTCGTCACTTATAAGTGATGAGAATCAATTCTCGTCACTTATAAGTGACAGAAATCCATTCTCGTCACTTATAAGTGATGGAAATCAATTCTCGTCACTTATAAGTGACAGAAATCCATTCTCGTCACTTATAAGTGATGGAAATCAATTCTCATCACTTAAAAATGACAGGAATCCATTCTAGTCACTTATGAGTGACAGAAATTCATTCTCGTCACTTATAAGTGATGGAAATCAATTCTCGTCACTTATAAGTGATGGAAATCAATTCTCGTCACTTATAAGTGATGGAAATCAATTCTCGTCACTTATAAGTGACAGAAATCCATTTTCGTCACTTATAAGTGACAGAAATCAATTCTCGTCACTTATAAGTGACGTAAATCCATTCTCGTCTTTTATAAGTGATGGAAATCAATTCTCGTCACTTATAAGTGACAGAAATCCATTCTCGTCACTTATAAGTGATGGAAATCAATTCTCATCACTTATAAGTGACCGAAATCCATTCTCGTCACTTATAAGTGATGGAAATCAATTCTCGTCACTTATAAGTGACAGAAATCAATTCTCATCACTCATATGTGACCGAAATCAATGCTCGTCAGTTATAAGTGACAAAAATCAATTCTCGTCACTTATAAGTGATGGAAATCAATTCTCATCACTTATAAAAGACCGAAATCCATTCTCGTCACTTATAAGTGATGGAAATCAATTCTCGTCACTTATAAGTGATGGAAATCAATTCTCGTCACTTATAAGTGACAGAAATCAATTATCGTCACTTATAAGTGACGAGAATTGATTTCCATCACTAATAAGTGAAGAGAATTGATTTCCGTCACTTATAAGTGATGAGAATCGATGTCTGTCACTTATAAATGACGAGAATGGATTTCTGTCACTTATAAGTAACGAGAATTGATTTCTGTCACTTATAAGTGACGAGAATTGATTTCTGTCACTTATAAGTGACGAGGATTGATTGTCATCACTAATAAGTGACGAGAATTGATTTCCATCACTTATAAGTGACGAGAATGGATTTCTGTCACTTATAAGTGAATAGAATTGATTTCTGTCACTTATAAGTGACGAGAATTGATTTCTGTCACTTATAAGTGACGAGAATTGATTTCTGTCACTTATGAGTGACGAGAATTGACTTTCATCACTGATAAGTGACGAGAATGGATTTCTGTCACTTATAAGTGACGAGAATTGATTTCTGTCACTTATAAGTGACGAGAATTCATTTCTGTATTTTATAAGTGACGAGAATTAATTTCTATCACTTATAAGTGACGAGAATTGACTTTCATCACTGATAAGTGACGAGAATGGATTTCTGTCACTTATAAGTGACGAGAATTGATTTATGTCACTTACAAGTGACGAGAATTGATTTCTGTCACTTATAAGTGACGAGAATTGATTTCTGTCACTTATAAGTGACGAGAATCGATTTCCACCACTTATAAGTGACGAGAATTGATTTCTGTCACTTATAAGTGACGAAAATGGATTTCTGTCACTTACAAGTGACGAGAATTGATTTCCATCACTTATAAGTGACGAGAATTGATTTCCATCACTTATAAGTGACGAGAATTGATTTCCATCACTTATAAAGGACGAGAATGAATTTTTGTCCCTCATAAGTGACTAGAATGGATTCCTGTCACTTATAAGTGACGAGAATTGATTTCTGTCACTTATAAGTGACGAGAATTTATTTCTGTCACTTATAAGTGACGAGAATTGATTTCCATCACTTATGAGTGACGAGAATTGATTTCTGTCACTTATAAGTGACGAGAATTGATTTCTGTCACTTATAAGTGACGAGAATTGATTTCTGTCACTTATAAGTGACGAGAATTGATTTCCATCACTTATAAGTGACGAGAATTGATTTCTGTCACTCATAAGTGACGAGAATGGATTTCTGTCACTTATAAATGACGAGAATTGATTTCTGTCACTTATAAGTGACGAGAATTGATTTCCATCACTAATAAGTGACGAGAATTGATTTCCGTCACTTATAAGTGATGAGAATCGATGTCTGTCACTTATAAGTGACGAGAATGGATTTCTGTCACTTATAAGTAACGAGAATTGATTTCTGTCACTTATAAGTGACGAGAATTGATTTCTGTCACTTATAAGTGACGATGATTGATTGTCATCACTTATAAGTGACGAGAATTGATTTCCATCACTTATAAGTGACGAGAATGGATTTCTGTCACTTATAAGTGACTAGAATTGATTTCTGTCACTTATAAGTGACGAGAATTGATTTCGGTCACTTATAAGTGACGAGAATTGATTTCTGTCACTTATGAGTGACGAGAATTGATTTCGGTCACTTATAAGTGATGAGAATTGATTTATGTCACTCATAAGTGACGAGAATTGATTTCTGTCACTTATAAGTGACGAGAATTGATTGTCATCACTTATAAGTGACGAGAATTGATTTCCATCACTTATAAGTGACGAGAATGGATTTCTGTCACTTATAAGTGACGAGAATTAATTTCTGTCACTCATAAGTGACGAGAATTGATTTCTGTCACTTATAAGTGACGAGAATCGATTTCCATCACTTTTAAGTGACGACAATTGATTTCCATCACTTATAAGTGACGAGAATTGATTTCGGTCACTTATAAGTGACGAGAATGGATTTCCATCACTAATAAGTGACGAGAATGGATTTCTGTCACTTATAAGTAACGAGAATTGATTTCTGTCACTTATAAGTGACGAGAATTGATTTCGGTCACTTATAAGTGACGAGAATTGATTTCTGTCACTTATAAGTGACGAGAATTAATTTCTATCACTTATAAGTGACGAGAATTGACTTTCATCACTGATAAGTGACGAGAATGGATTTCTGTCACTTATAAGTGACGAGAATTGATTTCTGTCACTTATAAGTGACGAGAATTCATTTCTGTCACTTATAAGTGACGAGAATTGATTTCCATCACTTATAAGTGACGAGAATGGATTTCTGTCACTTATAAGTGATGAGAATTGATTTCCATCACTTATGAGTGACGAGAATTGATTTCTGTCACTTATGAGTGACGTAAATCAATTCTCGTCACTTGTGAGTGACAGAAATCAATTCTCGTCACTTGTAAGTGATAGAAATCAATTCTCGTCACTTATAAGTGACAGAAATCCATTCTCGTCACTTGTAAGTGACAGAAATCCATTCTCGTCACTTATAAGTGATGGAAATCAATTCTCGTCACTTATAAGTGACAGAAATCAATTCTCGTCACTTATAAGTGACAGAAATCAATTCTCGTCATTTATAAGTGACAGAAATCCATTCTCGTCACTTATAAGTGATGGAAATCAATTCTCGTCACTTATAAGTGACAGAAATCCATCCTCGTCACTTATAAAGGAGGGAAATCAATTCTCATCACTTATGAGTGACCGAAATCCCTTCTCGTCACTTATAAGTGATTGAAATCAATTCTCGTCACTTATAAGTGATGGAAATCAATTCTCGTCACTTATAAGTGACAGAAATCAATTCTCATCACTCATAAGTGACCGAAATCAATTCTCGTCAGTTATAAGTGACAAAAATCAATTCTCGTCACTTATAAGTGATGGAAATCAATTCTCGTCACTTATAAGTGATGGAAATCAATTCTCGTCACTTATAAGTGATGGAAATCAATTCTCGTCACTTATAAGTGACAGAAATCCATTTTCGTCACTTATAAGTGACAGAAATCAATTCTCGTCACTTATAAGTGACAGAAATCAATTCTCGTCACTTATAAGTGATGGAAATCAATTCTCGTCACTTATAAGTGATGACAATCAATTCTCGTCACTTATAAGTGACAGAAATCAATTCTCGTCACTTATAAGTGACAGAAATCCATTCTCGTCACTTATAAGTGACAGAAATCCATTCTCGTCACTTATAAGTGATGGAAATCAATTCTCGTCACTTATAAGTGATGAGAATCAATTCTCGTCACTTATAAGTGACAGAAATCAATTCTCGTCACTTGTAAGTGATAGAAATCAATTCTCGTCACTTATAAGTGACAGAAATCCATTCTCGTCACTTATAAGTGATGGAAATCAATTCTCGTCACTTATAAGTGACAGAAATCCATTCTCGTCACTTATAAGTGATGGAAATCAATTCTCATCACTTAAAAATGACAGGAATCCATTCTAGTCACTTATGAGTGACAGAAATTCATTCTCGTCACTTATGAGTGATGGAAATCAATTCTCGTCACTTATAAGTGATGGAAATCAATTCTCGTCACTTATAAGTGATGGAAATCAATTCTCGTCACTTATAAGTGACAGAAATCCATTTTCGTCACTTATAAGTGACAGAAATCAATTCTCGTCACTTATAAGTGACAGAAATCCATTCTCGTCACTTATAAGTGATGGAAATCAATTCTCATCACTTATAAGTGACCGAAATCCATTCTCGTCACTTATAAGTGATGGAAATCAATTCTCGTCACTTATGAGTGATGGAAATGAATTCTCGTCACTTATAAGTGACAGAAATCAATTCTCATCACTCATAAGTGACCGAAATCAATTCTCGTCAGTTATAAGTGACGAAAATAAATTCTCGTCACTTATAAGTGATGGAAATCAATTCTCGTCACTTATAAGTGATGGAAATCAATTCTCGTCACTTATAAGTGACAGAAATCCATTTTCGTCACTTATAAGTGACAGAAATCAATTCTCGTCACTTATAAGTGACAGAAATCAATTCTCGTCACTTATAAGTGATGGAAATCAATTCTCGTCAGTTATAAGTGACAGAAATCCATTTTCGTCACTTGTAAGTGACAGAAATCAATTCTCGTCACTTATAAGTGATGGAAATCAATTCTCGTCACTTATAAGTGATGACAATCAATTCTCGTCACTTATAAGTGACAGAAATCAATTCTCGTCACTTATAAGTGACAGAAATCAATTCTTGTTACTTATAAGTGACAGAAATCAATTCTCATCACTCATAAGAGACCGAAATCAATTCTCGTCAGTTATAAGTGACGAAAATAAATTCTCGTCACTTATAAGTGATGGAAATCAATTCTCGTCACTTATAAGTGATGGAAATCAATTCTCGTCACTTATAAGTGACAGAAATCCATTTTCGTCACTTATAAGTGACAAAAATCAATTCTCGTCACTTATAAGTGACAGAAATCAATTCTCGTCACTTATAAGTGACAGAAATCCATTCTCGTCACTTATAAGTGATGGAAATCAATTCTCGTCACTCATAAGTGACAGAAATCCATTCTCGTCACTTATAAGTGATGGAAATCAATTCTCATCACTTATGAGTGACCGAAATCCATTGTCGTCACTTATAAGTGATTGAAATCAATTCTCGTCACTTATAAGTGATGGAAATAGATTCTCGTCACTTATAAGTGACAGAAATCAATTCTCATCACTCATAAGTGACCGAAATCAATTCTCGTCAGTTATAAGTGACAAAAATCAATTCTCGTCACTTATAAGTGATGGAAATCAATTCTCGTCACTTATAAGTGATGGAAATCAATTCTCGTCACTTATAAGTGATGGAAATCAATTCTCGTCACTTATAAGTGACAGAAATCCATTTTCGTCACTTATAAGTGACAGAAATCAATTCTCGTCACTTATAAGTGACAGAAATCAATTCTCGTCACTTATAAGTGATGGAAATCAATTCTCGTCACTTATAAGTGATGACAATCAATTCTCGTCACTTATAAGTGACAGAAATCAATTCTCGTCACTTATAAGTGACAGAAATCCATTCTCGTCACTTATAAGTGATTGAAATCCATTCTCGTCACTTATAAGTGATGGAAATCAATTCTCGTCACTTATAAGTGATGAGAATCAATTCTCGTCACTTATAAGTGACAGAAATCCATTCTCGTCACTTATAAGTGATGGAAATCAATTCTCGTTACTTATAAGTGACAGAAATCCATTCTCGTCACTTATAAAAGATGGAAATCAATTCTCATCACTTAAAAATGACAGGAATCCATTCTAGTCACTTATGAGTGACAGAAATTCATTCTCGTCACTTATAAGTGATGGAAATCAATTCTCGTCACTTATAAGTGATGGAAATCAATTCTCGTCACTTATAAGTGATGGAAATCAATTCTCGTCACTTATAAGTGACAGACATCCATTTTCGTCACTTATAAGTGACAGAAATCAATTCTCGTCACTTATAAGTGACGTAAATCCATTCTCGTCTTTTATAAGTGATGGAAATCAATTCTCGTCACTTATAAGTGACAGAAATCCATTCTCGTCACTTATAAGTGATGGAAATCAATTCTCATCACTCATAAGTGACCGAAATCAATTCTCGTCAGTTATAAGTGACGAAAATAAATTCTCGTCACTTATAAGTGATGGAAATCAATTCTCGTCACTTATAAGTGATGGAAATCAATTCTTGTCACTTATAAGTGACAGAAATCCATTCTCGTCACTTATAAGTGATGGAAATCAATTCTCGTCACTTATAAGTGATGGAAATCAATTCTCGTCACTTATAAGTAATGGAAATCAATTCTCGTCACTTATAAGTGACAGAAATCCATTTTCGTCACTTGTAAGTGACAGAAATCAATTCTCGTCACTTATAAGTGACAGAAATCAATTCTCGTCACTTATAAGTGACGTAAATCCATTCTCGTCTTTTATAAGTGATGGAAATCAATTCTCGTCACTTATAAGTGATGGAAATCAATTCTTGTCACTTACAAGTGACAGAAATCCATTTTCGTCACTTATAAGTGACAGAAATCAATTCTCGTCACTTATAAGTGACAGAAATCAATTCTCGTCACTTATAAGTGATGGAAATCAATTCTCGTCACTTATAAGTGACAGAAATCAATTCTCGTCACTTATAAGTGACAGAAATCAATTCTCGTTATTTATAAGTGACAGGAATCCATTCTAGTCTTTTATGAGTGACAGAAATTCATTCTCGTCACTTATAAGTGATGGAAATCAATTCTCGTCACTTATAAGTGATGGAAATCAATTCTCGTCACTTATAAGTGATGGAAATCAATTCTCGTCACTTATAAGTAATGGAAATCAATTCTCGTCACTTATAAGTGACAGAAATCCATTTTCGTCACTTGTAAGTGACAGAAATCAATTCTCGTCACTTATAAGTGACAGAAATCAATTCTCGTCACTTATAAGTGACGTAAATCCATTCTCGTCTTTTATAAGTGATGGAAATCAATTCTCGTCACTTATAAGTGACAGAAATCCATTCTCGTCACTTATAAGTGATGGAAATCAATTCTCATCACTTATAAGTGACCGAAATCCATTCTCGTCACTTATAAGTGATGGAAATCAATTCTCGTCACTTATGAGTGATGGAAATCAATTCTCGTCACTTATAAGTGACAGACATCAATTCTCATCACTCATAAGTGACCGAAATCAATTCTCGTCAGTTATAAGTGACGAAAATAAATTCTCGTCACTTATAAGTGACAGAAATCAATTCTCGTCACTTATAAGTGATGGAAATCAATTCTCGTCACTTATAAGTGACAGAAATCAATTCTCGTCACTTATAAGTGACAGAAATCAATTCTCGTTATTTATAAGTGACAGGAATCCATTCTAGTCTTTTATGAGTGACAGAAATTCATTCTCGTCACTTATAAGTGATGGAAATCAATTCTCGTCACTTATAAGTGATGGAAATCAATTCTCGTCACTTATAAGTGATGGAAATCAATTCTCGTCACTTATAAGTAATGGAAATCAATTCTCGTCACTTATAAGTGACAGAAATCCATTTTCGTCACTTGTAAGTGACAGAAATCAATTCTCGTCACTTATAAGTGACAGAAATCAATTCTCGTCACTTATAAGTGATGGAAATCAATTCTCGTCACTTATAAGTGATGACAATCAATTCTCGTCACTTATAAGTGACAGAAATCAATTCTCGTCACTTATAAGTGACAGAAATCAATTCTCGTTACTTATAAGTGACAGAAATCCATTCTCGTCACTTATAAGTGAAAGACATCAATTCTCATCACTTATAAGTGATGGAAATCAATTCTCGTCACTTATTAGTGATGGAAATCAATTTTCGTCACTTAGACAAGAATCGATTTCTGTGACTTATAAGTGACGAGAATTGATTTCTGTCACTTATAAGTGACGAGAATCGATTTCCATCACTTATAAAAGACGAGAATTGATTTCTGTCACTTATAAGTGACGAGAATTGATTTCTGTCACTTATAAGTGACGAGAATTGATTTCTATCACTTATAAGTGACGAGAATTGACTTTCATCACTGATAAGTGACGAGAATGGATTTCTGTCACTTATAAGTGACGAGAATTGATTTCTGTCACTTATAAGTGACGAGAATTGATTTCTGTCACTTATAAGTGACGAGAATTGATTTCTGTCACTTATAAGTGACGAGAATCGATTTCCACCACTTATAAGTGACGAGAATTGATTTCCATCACTTATGAGTGACGAGAATTGATTTATGTCACTTATCAGTGACGAGAATTGATTTCTGTCACTTATAAGTGACGAGAATGGATTTCGGTCACTTATAAGTGACGAGAATTGATTTCCATCACTTATAAGTGACGAGAATGGATTTCGGTCACTTATAAGTGATGAGAATTGATTTCCATCACTTATGAGTGACGAGAATTGATTTCTGTCACTTATAAGTGATGGAAATCAATTCTCGTCACTTATAAGTGACAGAAATCTATTCTCGTCACTTATAAGTGATGGAAATCAATTCTCATCACTTATAAGTGACCGAAATCCATTCTCGTCACTTATAAGTGATGGAAATCAATTCTCGTCACTTATAAGTGATGGAAATCAATTCTCGTCACTTATAAGTGACAGAAATTAATTCTCATCACTCATATGTGACCGAAATCAATGCTCGTCAGTTATAAGTGACAAAAATCAATTCTCGTCACTTATAAGTGATAGAAATCAATTCTCATCACTTATAAGTGATGGAAATCAATTCTCGTCACTTATAAGTGACAGAAATCCATTCTCGTCACTTATAAGTGATGGAAATCAATTCTCATCACTTATAAGTGACCGAAATCCATTCTCGTCACTTATAAGTGATGGAAATCAATTCTCATCACTTATAAGTGACCGAAATCCATTCTCGTCACTTATAAGTAATGGAAATCAATTCACATCACTTATAAGTGACCGAAATCCATTCTCGTCACTTATCAGTGACAGAAATCTATTGTCGTCACTTATAAGTGATGGAAATCGATTCTCGTCACTTATAAGTTACAGAAATCAATTCTCGTCACTTATAAGTGATGGAAATCAATTCTCGTCTCTTATAAGTGATGGAAATCAATTCTCGTCACTTATAAGTGATGGAAATCAATTCTCGTCACTTATAAGTGACAGAAATCCATTTTCGTCACTTATAAGTGACAGAAATCAATTCTCGTCACTTATAAGTGACAGAAATCAATTCTCGTCACTTATAAGTGATGGAAATCAATTCTCGTCACTTATAAGTGATGACAATCAATTCTCGTCACTTATAAGTGACAGAAATCAATTCTCGTCACTTATAAGTGACAGAAATCCATTCTCGTCACTTATAAGTGACAGAAATCCATTCTCGTCACTTATAAGTGATGGAAATCAATTCTCGTCACTTATAAGTGATGAGAATCAATTCTCGTCACTTATAAGTGACAGAAATCAATTCTCGTCACTTGTAAGTGATAGAAATCAATTCTCGTCACTTATAAGTGACAGAAATCCATTCTCGTCACTTATAAGTGATGGAAATCAATTCTCGTCACTTATAAGTGACAGAAATCCATTCTCGTCACTTATAAGTGATGGAAATCAATTCTCATCACTTAAAAATGACAGGAATCCATTCTAGTCACTTATGAGTGACAGAAATTCATTCTCGTCACTTATGAGTGATGGAAATCAATTCTCGTCACTTATAAGTGATGGAAATCAATTCTCGTCACTTATAAGTGATGGAAATCAATTCTCGTCACTTATAAGTGACAGAAATCCATTTTCGTCACTTATAAGTGACAGAAATCAATTCTCGTCACTTATAAGTGACAGAAATCCATTCTCGTCACTTATAAGTGATGGAAATCAATTCTCATCACTTATAAGTGACCGAAATCCATTCTCGTCACTTATAAGTGATGGAAATCAATTCTCGTCACTTATGAGTGATGGAAATGAATTCTCGTCACTTATAAGTGACAGAAATCAATTCTCATCACTCATAAGTGACCGAAATCAATTCTCGTCAGTTATAAGTGACGAAAATAAATTCTCGTCACTTATAAGTGATGGAAATCAATTCTCGTCACTTATAAGTGATGGAAATCAATTCTCGTCACTTATAAGTGACAGAAATCCATTTTCGTCACTTATAAGTGACAGAAATCAATTCTCGTCACTTATAAGTGACAGAAATCAATTCTCGTCACTTATAAGTGATGGAAATCAATTCTCGTCAGTTATAAGTGACAGAAATCCATTTTCGTCACTTGTAAGTGACAGAAATCAATTCTCGTCACTTATAAGTGATGGAAATCAATTCTCGTCACTTATAAGTGATGACAATCAATTCTCGTCACTTATAAGTGACAGAAATCAATTCTCGTCACTTATAAGTGACAGAAATCAATTCTTGTTACTTATAAGTGACAGAAATCAATTCTCATCACTCATAAGAGACCGAAATCAATTCTCGTCAGTTATAAGTGACGAAAATAAATTCTCGTCACTTATAAGTGATGGAAATCAATTCTCGTCACTTATAAGTGATGGAAATCAATTCTCGTCACTTATAAGTGACAGAAATCCATTTTCGTCACTTATAAGTGACAAAAATCAATTCTCGTCACTTATAAGTGACAGAAATCAATTCTCGTCACTTATAAGTGACAGAAATCCATTCTCGTCACTTATAAGTGATGGAAATCAATTCTCGTCACTCATAAGTGACAGAAATCCATTCTCGTCACTTATAAGTGATGGAAATCAATTCTCATCACTTATGAGTGACCGAAATCCATTGTCGTCACTTATAAGTGATTGAAATCAATTCTCGTCACTTATAAGTGATGGAAATCAATTCTCGTCACTTATAAGTGACAGAAATCAATTCTCATCACTCATAAGTGACCGAAATCAATTCTCGTCAGTTATAAGTGACAAAAATCAATTCTCGTCACTTATAAGTGATGGAAATCAATTCTCGTCACTTATAAGTGATGGAAATCAATTCTCGTCACTTATAAGTGATGGAAATCAATTCTCGTCACTTATAAGTGACAGAAATCCATTTTCGTCACTTATAAGTGACAGAAATCAATTCTCGTCACTTATAAGTGACAGAAATCAATTCTCGTCACTTATAAGTGATGGAAATCAATTCTCGTCACTTATAAGTGATGACAATCAATTCTCGTCACTTATAAGTGACAGAAATCAATTCTCGTCACTTATAAGTGACAGAAATCCATTCTCGTCACTTATAAGTGATTGAAATCCATTCTCGTCACTTATAAGTGATGGAAATCAATTCTCGTCACTTATAAGTGATGAGAATCAATTCTCGTCACTTATAAGTGACAGAAATCCATTCTCGTCACTTATAAGTGATGGAAATCAATTCTCGTCACTTATAAGTGACAGAAATCCATTCTCGTCACTTATAAGTGATGGAAATCAATTCTCATCACTTAAAAATGACAGGAATCCATTCTAGTCACTTATGAGTGACAGAAATTCATTCTCGTCACTTATAAGTGATGGAAATCAATTCTCGTCACTTATAAGTGATGGAAATCAATTCTCGTCACTTATAAGTGATGGAAATCAATTCTCGTCACTTATAAGTGACAGAAATCCATTTTCGTCACTTATAAGTGACAGAAATCAATTCTCGTCACTTATAAGTGACGTAAATCCATTCTCGTCTTTTATAAGTGATGGAAATCAATTCTCGTCACTTATAAGTGACAGAAATCCATTCTCGTCACTTATAAGTGATGGAAATCAATTCTCATCACTTATAAGTGACCGAAATCCATTCTCGTCACTTATAAGTGATGGAAATCAATTCTCGTCACTTATGAGTGATGGAAATCAATTCTCGTCACTTATAAGTGACAGACATCAATTCTCATCACTCATAAGTGACCGAAATCAATTCTCGTCAGTTATAAGTGACGAAAATAAATTCTCGTCACTTATAAGTGATGGAAATCAATTCTCGTCACTTATAAGTGATGGAAATCAATTCTTGTCACTTATAAGTGACAGAAATCCATTCTCGTCACTTATAAGTGACGAAAATAAATTCTCGTCACTTATAAGTGATGGAAATCAATTCTCGTCACTTATAAGTGATGGAAATCAATTCTTGTCACTTATAAGTGACAGAAATCCATTTTCGTCACTTATAAGTGACAGAAATCAATTCTCGTCACTTATAAGTGACAGAAATCAATTCTCGTCACTTATAAGTGATGGAAATCAATTCTCGTCACTTATAAGTGACAGAAATCAATTCTCGTCACTTATAAGTGACAGAAATCAATTCTCGTTATTTATAAGTGACAGGAATCCATTCTAGTCTTTTATGAGTGACAGAAATTCATTCTCGTCACTTATAAGTGATGGAAATCAATTCTCGTCACTTATAAGTGATGGAAATCAATTCTCGTCACTTATAAGTGATGGAAATCAATTCTCGTCACTTATAAGTAATGGAAATCAATTCTCGTCACTTATAAGTGACAGAAATCCATTTTCGTCACTTGTAAGTGACAGAAATCAATTCTCGTCACTTATAAGTGACAGAAATCAATTCTCGTCACTTATAAGTGATGGAAATCAATTCTCGTCACTTATAAGTGATGACAATCAATTCTCGTCACTTATAAGTGATGGAAATCAATTCTCGTCACTTATAAGTGATGGAAATCAATTCTCGTCACTTATAAGTAATGGAAATTAATTCTCGTCACTTATAAGTGAAAGAAATCCATTTTCGTCACTTGTAAGTGACAGAAATCAATTCTCGTCACTTATAAGTGACAGAAATCAATTCTCGTCACTTATAAGTGACGTAAATCCATTCTCGTCTTTTATAAGTGATGGAAATCAATTCTCGTCACTTATAAGTGATGGAAATCAATTCTTGTCACTTATAAGTGACAGAAATCCATTTTCGTCACTTATAAGTGACAGAAATCAATTCTCGTCACTTATAAGTGACAGAAATCAATTCTCGTCACTTATAAGTGATGGAAATCAATTCTCGTCACTTATAAGTGACAGAAATCAATTCTCGTCACTTATAAGTGACAGAAATCAATTCTCGTTATTTATAAGTGACAGGAATCCATTCTAGTCTTTTATGAGTGACAGAAATTCATTCTCGTCACTTATAAGTGATGGAAATCAATTCTCGTCACTTATAAGTGATGGAAATCAATTCTCGTCACTTATAAGTGATGGAAATCAATTCTCGTCACTTATAAGTAATGGAAATCAATTCTCGT
This sequence comes from Aleiodes leptofemur, assembly GCA_963942555.1. NCBI lineage: Eukaryota > Metazoa > Arthropoda > Insecta > Hymenoptera > Braconidae > Aleiodes > Aleiodes leptofemur. The sequence goes on along the minus strand of OZ012623.1, from coordinate 4,182,753 downwards.
CACTTATAAGTGACAGAAATCCATTTTCGTCACTTGTAAGTGACAGAAATCAATTCTCGTCACTTATAAGTGACAGAAATCAATTCTCGTCACTTATAAGTGACGTAAATCCATTCTCGTCTTTTATAAGTGATGGAAATCAATTCTCGTCACTTATAAGTGACAGAAATCCATTCTCGTCACTTATAAGTGATGGAAATCAATTCTCATCACTTATAAGTGACCGAAATCCATTCTCGTCACTTATAAGTGATGGAAATCAATTCTCGTCACTTATGAGTGATGGAAATCAATTCTCGTCACTTATAAGTGACAGACATCAATTCTCATCACTCATAAGTGACCGAAATCAATTCTCGTCAGTTATAAGTGACGAAAATAAATTCTCGTCACTTATAAGTGATGGAAATCAATTCTCGTCACTTATAAGTGATGGAAATCAATTCTTGTCACTTATAAGTGACAGAAATCCATTTTCGTCACTTATAAGTGACAGAAATCAATTCTCGTCACTTATAAGTGACAGAAATCAATTCTCGTCACTTATAAGTGATGGAAATCAATTCTCGTCACTTATAAGTGACAGAAATCAATTCTCGTCACTTATAAGTGATGGAAATCAATTCTCATCACTTATAAGTGACCGAAATCCATTCTCGTCACTTATAAGTGATGGAAATCAATTCTCGTCACTTATAAGTGATGGAAATCAATTCTCGTCACTTATAAGTGATGGAAATCAATTCTTGTCACTTATAAGTGACAGAAATCCATTTTCGTCACTTATAAGTGACAGAAATCAATTCTCGTCACTTATAAGTGACAGAAATCAATTCTCGTCACTTATAAGTGATGGAAATCAATTCTCGTCACTTATAAGTGACAGAAATCAATTCTCGTCACTTATAAGTGATGGAAATCAATTCTCGTCACTTATAAGTGATGACAATCAATTCTCGTCACTTATAAGTGACAGAAATCAATTCTCGTCACTTATAAGTGACAGAAATCAATTCTCGTTACTTATAAGTGACAGAAATCCATTCTCGTCACTTATAAGTGAAAGACATCAATTCTCATCACTTATAAGTGATGGAAATCAATTCTCGTCACTTATTAGTGATGGAAATCAATTTTCGTCACTTAGACAAGAATCGATTTCTGTGACTTATAAGTGACGAGAATTGATTTCTGTCACTTATAAGTGACGAGAATCGATTTCCATCACTTATAGAAGACGAGAATTGATTTCTGTCACTTATAAGTGACGAGAATTGATTTCTGTCACTTATAAGTGACGAGAATTGATTTCTATCACTTATAAGTGACGAGAATTGACTTTCATCACTGATAAGTGACGAGAATGGATTTCTGTCACTTATAAGTGACGAGAATTGATTTCTGTCACTTATAAGTGACGAGAATTGATTTCTGTCACTTATAAGTGACGAGAATTGATTTCTGTCACTTATAAGTGACGAGAATCGATTTCCACCACTTATAAGAGACGAGAATTGATTTCCATCACTTATGAGTGACGAGAATTGATTTATGTCACTTATCAGTGACGAGAATTGATTTCTGTCACTTATAAGTGACGAGAATGGATTTCGGTCACTTATAAGTGACGAGAATTGATTTCCATCACTTATAAGTGACGAGAATGGATTTCGGTCACTTATAAGTGATGAGAATTGATTTCCATCACTTATGAGTGACGAGAATTGATTTCTGTCACTTATAAGTGATGGAAATCAATTCTCGTCACTTATAAGTGACAGAAATCTATTCTCGTCACTTATAAGTGATGGAAATCAATTCTCATCACTTATAAGTGACCGAAATCCATTCTCGTCACTTATAAGTGATGGAAATCAATTCTCGTCACTTATAAGTGATGGAAATCAATTCTCGTCACTTATAAGTGACAGAAATCAATTCTCATCACTCATATGTGACCGAAATCAATGCTCGTCAGTTATAAGTGACAAAAATCAATTCTCGTCACTTATAAGTGATTGAAATCAATTCTCATCACTTATAAGTGATGGAAATCAATTCTCGTCACTTATAAGTGACAGAAATCCATTCTCGTCACTTATAAGTGATGGAAATCAATTCTCATCACTTATAAGTGACCGAAATCCACTCTCGTCACTTATAAGAAATGGAAATCAATTCACATCACTTATAAGTGACCGAAATCCATTCTCGTCACTTATCAGTGACAGAAATCTATTGTCGTCACTTATAAGTGATGGAAATCGATTCTCGTCACTTATAAGTTACAGAAATCAATTCTCGTCACTTATAAGTGATGGAAATCAATTCTCGTCTCTTATAAGTGATGGAAATCAATTCTCGTCACTTATAAGTGACAGAAATCAATTCTCGTCACTTATAAGTGACAGAAATCCATTCTCGTCACTTATAAGTGATGGAAATCAATTCTCATCACTCATAAAAGACCGAAATCCATTCTCGTCACTTATAAGTGATGGAAATCAATTCTCGTCACTTATAAGTGATGGAAATCAATTCTCGTCACTTATAAGTGATGGAAATCAATTCTCGTCACTTATAAGTGACAGAAATCCATTTTCGTCACTTATAAGTGACAGAAATCAATTCTCGTCACTTATAAGTGACCGAAATCAATTCTCGTCACTTATAAGTGATGGAAATCAATTCTCGTCACTTATAAGTGATGACAATCAATTCTCGTCACTTATAAGTGACAGAAATCAATTCTCGTCACTTATAAGTGACAGAAATCCATTCTCGTCACTTATAAGTGACAGAAATCCATTCTCGTCACTTATAAGTGATGGAAATCAATTCTCGTCACTTATAAGTGATGAGAATCAATTCTCGTCACTTATAAGTGACAGAAATCAATTCTCGTCACTTGTAAGTGATAGAAATCAATTCTCGTCACTTATAAGTGACAGAAATCCATTCTCGTCACTTATAAGTGATGGAAATCAATTCTCGTCACTTATAAGTGACAGAAATCCATTCTCGTCACTTATAAGTGATGGAAATCAATTCTCATCACTTAAAAATGACAGGAATCCATTCTAGTCACTTATGAGTGACAGAAATTCATTCTCGTCACTTATGAGTGATGGAAATCAATTCTCGTCACTTATAAGTGATGGAAATCAATTCTCGTCACTTATAAGTGATGGAAATCAATTCTCGTCACTTATAAGTGACAGAAATCCATTTTCGTCACTTATAAGTGACAGAAATCAATTCTCGTCACTTATAAGTGACAGAAATCCATTCTCGTCACTTATAAGTGATGGAAATCAATTCTCATCACTTATAAGTGACCGAAATCCATTCTCGTCACTTATAAGTGATGGAAATCAATTCTCGTCACTTATGAGTGATGGAAATGAATTCTCGTCACTTATAAGTGACAGAAATCAATTCTCATCACTCATAAGTGACCGAAATCAATTCTCGTCAGTTATAAGTGACGAAAATAAATTCTCGTCACTTATAAGTGATGGAAATCAATTCTCGTCACTTATAAGTGATGGAAATCAATTCTCGTCACTTATAAGTGACAGAAATCCATTTTCGTCACTTATAAGTGACAGAAATCAATTCTCGTCACTTATAAGTGACAGAAATCAATTCTCGTCACTTATAAGTGATGGAAATCAATTCTCGTCAGTTATAAGTGACAGAAATCCATTTTCGTCACTTGTAAGTGACAGAAATCAATTCTCGTCACTTATAAGTGATGGAAATCAATTCTCGTCACTTATAAGTGATGACAATCAATTCTCGTCACTTATAAGTGACAGAAATCAATTCTCGTCACTTATAAGTGACAGAAATCAATTCTTGTTACTTATAAGTGACAGAAATCAATTCTCATCACTCATAAGAGACCGAAATCAATTCTCGTCAGTTATAAGTGACGAAAATAAATTCTCGTCACTTATAAGTGATGGAAATCAATTCTCGTCACTTATAAGTGATGGAAATCAATTCTCGTCACTTATAAGTGACAGAAATCCATTTTCGTCACTTATAAGTGACAAAAATCAATTCTCGTCACTTATAAGTGACAGAAATCAATTCTCGTCACTTATAAGTGACAGAAATCCATTCTCGTCACTTATAAGTGATGGAAATCAATTCTCGTCACTCATAAGTGACAGAAATCCATTCTCGTCACTTATAAGTGATGGAAATCAATTCTCATCACTTATGAGTGACCGAAATCCATTGTCGTCACTTATAAGTGATTGAAATCAATTCTCGTCACTTATAAGTGATGGAAATCAATTCTCGTCACTTATAAGTGACAGAAATCAATTCTCATCACTCATAAGTGACCGAAATCAATTCTCGTCAGTTATAAGTGACAAAAATCAATTCTCGTCACTTATAAGTGATGGAAATCAATTCTCGTCACTTATAAGTGATGGAAATCAATTCTCGTCACTTATAAGTGATGGAAATCAATTCTCGTCACTTATAAGTGACAGAAATCCATTTTCGTCACTTATAAGTGACAGAAATCAATTCTCGTCACTTATAAGTGACAGAAATCAATTCTCGTCACTTATAAGTGATGGAAATCAATTCTCGTCACTTATAAGTGATGACAATCAATTCTCGTCACTTATAAGTGACAGAAATCAATTCTCGTCACTTATAAGTGACAGAAATCCATTCTCGTCACTTATAAGTGATTGAAATCCATTCTCGTCACTTATAAGTGATGGAAATCAATTCTCGTCACTTATAAGTGATGAGAATCAATTCTCGTCACTTATAAGTGACAGAAATCCATTCTCGTCACTTATAAGTGATGGAAATCAATTCTCGTCACTTATAAGTGACAGAAATCCATTCTCGTCACTTATAAGTGATGGAAATCAATTCTCATCACTTAAAAATGACAGGAATCCATTCTAGTCACTTATGAGTGACAGAAATTCATTCTCGTCACTTATAAGTGATGGAAATCAATTCTCGTCACTTCTAAGTGATGGAAATCAATTCTCGTCACTTATAAGTGATGGAAATCAATTCTCGTCACTTATAAGTGACAGAAATCCATTTTCGTCACTTATAAGTGACAGAAATCAATTCTCGTCACTTATAAGTGACGTAAATCCATTCTCGTCTTTTATAAGTGATGGAAATCAATTCTCGTCACTTATAAGTGACAGAAATCCATTCTCGTCACTTATAAGTGATGGAAATCAATTCTCATCACTTATAAGTGACCGAAATCCATTCTCGTCACTTATAAGTGATGGAAATCAATTCTCGTCACTTATGAGTGATGGAAATCAATTCTCGTCACTTATAAGTGACAGACATCAATTCTCATCACTCATAAGTGACCGAAATCAATTCTCGTCAGTTATAAGTGACGAAAATAAATTCTCGTCACTTATAAGTGATGGAAATCAATTCTCGTCACTTATAAGTGATGGAAATCAATTCTTGTCACTTATAAGTGACAGAAATCCATTCTCGTCACTTATAAGTGATGGAAATCAATTCTCGTCACTTATAAGTGATGGAAATCAATTCTCGTCACTTATAAGTAATGGAAATCAATTCTCGTCACTTATAAGTGACAGAAATCCATTTTCGTCACTTGTAAGTGACAGAAATCAATTCTCGTCACTTATAAGTGACAGAAATCAATTCTCGTCACTTATAAGTGACGTAAATCCATTCTCGTCTTTTATAAGTGATGGAAATCAATTCTCGTCACTTATAAGTGACAGAAATCCATTCTCGTCACTTATAAGTGATGGAAATCAATTCTCGTCACTTATAAGTGATGGAAATCAATTCTCGTCACTTATAAGTAATGGAAATCAATTCTCGTCACTTATAAGTGACAGAAATCAATTCTCGTCACTTATAAGTGACAGAAATCAATTCTCGTCACTTATAAGTGATGGAAATCAATTCTCGTCACTTATAAGTGACAGAAATCAATTCTCGTCACTTATAAGTGACAGAAATCAATTCTCGTTATTTATAAGTGACAAAAATCCATTCTAGTCTTTTATGAGTGACAGAAATTCATTCTCGTCACTTATAAGTGATGGAAATCAATTCTCGTCACTTATAAGTGATGGAAATCAATTCTCGTCACTTATAAGTGATGGAAATCAATTCTTGTCACTTATAAGTAATGGAAATCAATTCTCGTCACTTATAAGTGACAGAAATCCATTTTCGTCACTTGTAAGTGACAGAAATCAATTCTCGTCACTTATAAGTGACAGAAATCAATTCTCGTCACTTATAAGTGACGTAAATCCATTCTCGTCTTTTATAAGTGATGGAAATCAATTCTCGTCACTTATAAGTGACAGAAATCCATTCTCGTCACTTATAAGTGATGGAAATCAATTCTCATCACTTATAAGTGACCGAAATCCATTCTCGTCACTTATAAGTGATGGAAATCAATTCTCGTCACTTATGAGTGATGGAAATCAATTCTCGTCACTTATAAGTGACAGACATCAATTCTCATCACTCATAAGTGACCGAAATCAATTCTCGTCAGTTATAAGTGACGAAAATAAATTCTCGTCACTTATAAGTGATGGAAATCAATTCTCGTCACTTATAAGTGATGGAAATCAATTCTCGTTATTTATAAGTGACAGGAATCCATTCTAGTCTTTTATGAGTGACAGAAATTCATTCTCGTCACTTATAAGTGATGGAAATCAATTCTCGTCACTTATAAGTGATGGAAATCAATTCTCGTCACTTATAAGTGATGGAAATCAATTCTCGTCACTTATAAGTAATGGAAATCAATTCTCGTCACTTATAAGTGACAGAAATCCATTTTCGTCACTTGTAAGTGACAGAAATCAATTCTCGTCACTTATAAGTGACAGAAATCAATTCTCGTCACTTATAAGTGACGTAAATCCATTCTCGTCTTTTATAAGTGATGGAAATCAATTCTCGTCACTTATAAGTGATGGAAATCAATTCTTGTCACTTATAAGTGACAGAAATCCATTTTCGTCACTTATAAGTGACAGAAATCAATTCTCGTCACTTATAAGTGACAGAAATCAATTCTCGTCACTTATAAGTGATGGAAATCAATTCTCGTCACTTATAAGTGACAGAAATCAATTCTCGTCACTTATAAGTGACAGAAATCAATTCTCGTTATTTATGAGTGACAGGAATCCATTCTAGTCTTTTATGAGTGACAGAAATTCATTCTCGTCACTTATAAGTGATGGAAATCAATTCTCGTCACTTATAAGTGATGGAAATCAATTCTCGTCACTTATAAGTGATGGAAATCAATTCTCGTCACTTATAAGTAATGGAAATCAATTCTCGTCACTTATAAGTGACAGAAATCCATTTTCGTCACTTGTAAGTGACAGAAATCAATTCTCGTCACTTATAAGTGACAGAAATCAATTCTCGTCACTTATAAGTGACGTAAATCCATTCTCGTCTTTTATAAATGATGGAAATCAATTCTCGTCACTTATAAGTGACAGAAATCCATTCTCGTCACTTATAAGTGATGGAAATCAATTCTCATCACTTATAAGTGATGGAAATCAATTCTCATCACTTATAAGTGACCGAAATCCATTCTCGTCACTTATAAGTGATGGAAATCAATTCTCGTCACTTATGAGTGATGGAATTCAATTCTCGTCACTTATAAGTGACAGACATCAATTCTCATCACTCATAAGTGACCGAAATCAATTCTCGTCAGTTATAAGTGACGAAAATAAATTCTCGTCACTTATAAGTGATGGAAATCAATTCTCGTCACTTATAAGTGATGGAAATCAATTCTTGTCACTTATAAGTGACAGAAATCCATTTTCGTCACTTATAAGTGACAGAAATCAATTCTCGTCACTTATAAGTGACAGAAATCAATTCTCGTCACTTATAAGTGATGGAAATCAATTCTCGTCACTTATAAGTGACAGAAATCAATTCTCGTCACTTATAAGTGATGGAAATCAATTCTCATCACTTATAAGTGACCGAAATCCATTCTCGTCACTTATAAGTGATGGAAATCAATTCTCGTCACTTATAAGTGATGGAAATCAATTCTCGTCACTTATAAGTGATGGAAATCAATTCTTGTCACTTATAAGTGACAGAAATCCATTTTCGTCACTTATAAGTGACAGAAATCAATTCTCGTCACTTATAAGTGACAGAAATCAATTCTCGTCACTTATAAGTGATGGAAATCAATTCTCGTCACTTATAAGTGACAGAAATCAATTCTCGTCACTTATAAGTGATGGAAATCAATTCTCGTCACTTATAAGTGATGACAATCAATTCTCGTCACTTATAAGTGACAGAAATCAATTCTCGTCACTTATAAGTGACAGAAATCAATTCTCGTTACTTATAAGTGACAGAAATCCATTCTCGTCACTTATAAGTGAAAGACATCAATTCTCATCACTTATAAGTGATGGAAATCAATTCTCGTCACTTATTAGTGATGGAAATCAATTTTCGTCACTTAGACAAGAATCGATTTCTGTGACTTATAAGTGACGAGAATTGATTTCTGTCACTTATAAGTGACGAGAATCGATTTCCATCACTTATAGAAGACGAGAATTGATTTCTGTCACTTATAAGTGACGAGAATTGATTTCTGTCACTTATAAGTGACGAGAATTGATTTCTATCACTTATAAGTGACGAGAATTGACTTTCATCACTGATAAGTGACGAGAATGGATTTCTGTCACTTATAAGTGACGAGAATTGATTTCTGTCACTTATAAGTGACGAGAATTGATTTCTGTCACTTATAAGTGACGAGAATTGATTTCTGTCACTTATAAGTGACGAGAATCGATTTCCACCACTTATAAGAGACGAGAATTGATTTCCATCACTTATGAGTGACGAGAATTGATTTATGTCACTTATCAGTGACGAGAATTGATTTCTGTCACTTATAAGTGACGAGAATGGATTTCGGTCACTTATAAGTGACGAGAATTGATTTCCATCACTTATAAGTGACGAGAATGGATTTCGGTCACTTATAAGTGATGAGAATTGATTTCCATCACTTATGAGTGACGAGAATTGATTTCTGTCACTTATAAGTGATGGAAATCAATTCTCGTCACTTATAAGTGACAGAAATCTATTCTCGTCACTTATAAGTGATGGAAATCAATTCTCATCACTTATAAGTGACCGAAATCCATTCTCGTCACTTATAAGTGATGGAAATCAATTCTCGTCACTTATAAGTGATGGAAATCAATTCTCGTCACTTATAAGTGACAGAAATCAATTCTCATCACTCATATGTGACCGAAATCAATGCTCGTCAGTTATACGTGACAAAAATCAATTCTCGTCACTTATAAGTGATTGAAATCAATTCTCATCACTTATAAGTGATGGAAATCAATTCTCGTCACTTATAAGTGACAGAAATCCATTCTCGTCACTTATAAGTGATGGAAATCAATTCTCATCACTTATAAGTGACCGAAATCCACTCTCGTCACTTATAAGTAATGGAAATCAATTCACATCACTTATAAGTGACCGAAATCCATTCTCGTCACTTATCAGTGACAGAAATCTATTGTCGTCACTTATAAGTGATGGAAATCGATTCTCGTCACTTATAAGTTACAGAAATCAATTCTCGTCACTTATAAGTGATGGAAATCAATTCTCGTCTCTTATAAGTGATGGAAATCAATTCTCGTCACTTATAAGTGACAGAAATCAATTCTCGTCACTTATAAGTGACAGAAATCCATTCTCGTCACTTATAAGTGATGGAAATCAATTCTCATCACTCATAAAAGACCGAAATCCATTCTCGTCACTTATAAGTGATGGAAATCAATTCTCGTCACTTATAAGTGATGGAAATCAATTCTCGTCACTTATAAGTGACAGAAATCCATTATCGTCACTTATAAGTGACGAGAATTGATTTCCATCACTAATAAGTGAAGAGAATTGATTTCCGTCACTTATAAGTGATGAGAATCGATGTCTGTCACTTATAAATGACGAGAATGGATTTCTGTCACTTATAAGTAACGAGAATTGATTTCTGTCACTTATAAGTGACGAGAATTGATTTCTGTCACTTATAAGTGACGAGGATTGATTGTCATCACTAATAAGTGACGAGAATCGATTTCCATCACTTATAAGTGACGAGAATGGATTTCTGTCACTTATAAGTGACTAGAATTGATTTCTGTCACTTATAAGTGACGAGAATTGATTTCGGTCACTTATAAGTGACGAGAATTGATTTCTGTCACTTATGAGTGACGAGAATTGATTTCGGTCACTTATAAGTGATGAGAATTGATTTCTGTCACTCATAAGTGACGAGAATTGATTTCTGTCACTTATAAGTGACGAGAATTGATTGTCATCACTTATAAGTGACGAGAATTGATTTCCATCACTTATAAGTGACGAGAATGGATTTCTGTCACTCATAAGTGACGAGAATCGATTTCCATCACTTTTAAGTGACGACAATTGATTTCCATCACTTATAAGTGACGAGAATTGATTTCGGTCACTTATAAGTGACGAGAATGGATTTCTGTCACTTATAAGTGACGAGAATTGATTGTCATCACTTATAAGTGACGAGAATTGATTTCCATCACTTATAAGTGACGAGAATGGATTTCTGTCACTTATAAGTGACGAGAATCGATTTCCATCACTTTTAAGTGACGACAATTGATTTCCATCACTTATAAGTGACGAGAATTGATTTCTGTCACTTATAAGTGACGAGAATTGATTTCTGTCACTTATAAGTGACGAGGATTGATTGTCATCACTTATAAGTGACGAGAATTGATTTCCATCACTTATAAGTGACGAGAATGGATTTCTGTCACTTATAAGTGACTAGAATTGATTTCCGTCACTTATAAGTGACGAGAATTGATTTCGGTCACTTATAAGTGACGAGAATTGATTTCTGTCACTTATAAGTGACGAGAATTAATTTCTATCACTTATAAGTGACGAGAATTGACTTTCATCACTGATAAGTGACGAGAATGGATTTCTGTCACTTATAAGTGACGAGAATTGATTTCTGTCACTTATAAGTGACGAGAATTCATTTCTGTAACTTATAAGTGACGAGAATTGATTTCTGTCACTTATAAGTGACGAGAATTGATTTCTGTCACTTATAAGTGTTGAGAATGGATTCCGGTCACTTATAAGTGATGAGAATTGATTTCCATCACTTATAAGTGACGAGAATGGATTTCTGTCACTTATAAGTGACGAGAATTGATTTCCATCACTTATAAGTGACGAGAATGGATTTCTGTCACTTATAAGTGACGAGAATTGATTTCCATCACTTATAAGTGACGAGAATGGATTTCGGTCACTTATAAGTGATGAGAATTGATTTCAATCACTTATGAGTGACGAGAATTGATTTCTGTCACTTATAAGTGATGGAAATTAATTCTCGTCACTTATAAGTGACAGAAATCCATTCTCGTCACTTATAAGTGATGGAAATCAATTCTCATCACTTATAAGTGACCGAAATCCATTCTCGTCACTTATAAGTGATGGAAATCAATTCTCGTCACTTATAAGTGATGGAAATCAATTCTCGTCACTTATAAGTGACAGAAATCCATTTTCGTCACTTATAAGTGACAGAAATCAATTCTCGTCACTTATAAGTGACAGAAATCAATTCTCGTCACTTATAAGTGATGGAAATCAATTCTCGTCAGTTATAAGTGACAGAAATCCATTTTCGTCACTTGTAAGTGACAGAAATCAATTCTCGTCACTTATAAGTGATGGAAATCAATTCTCGTCACTTATAAGTGATGACAATCAATTCTCGTCACTTATAAGTGACAGAAATCAATTCTCGTCACTTATAAGTGACAGAAATCAATTCTTGTTACTTATAAGTGACAGAAATCAATTCTCATCACTCATAAGAGACCGAAATCAATTCTCGTCAGTTATAAGTGACGAAAATAAATTCTCGTCACTTATAAGTGATGGAAATCAATTCTCGTCACTTATAAGTGATGGAAATCAATTCTCGTCACTTATAAGTGACAGAAATCCATTTTCGTCACTTATAAGTGACAAAAATCAATTCTCGTCACTTATAAGTGACAGAAATCAATTCTCGTCACTTATAAGTGACAGAAATCCATTCTCGTCACTTATAAGTGATGGAAATCAATTCTCGTCACTCATAAGTGACAGAAATCCATTCTCGTCACTTATAAGTGATGGAAATCAATTCTCATCACTTATGAGTGACCGAAATCCATTGTCGTCACTTATAAGTGATTGAAATCAATTCTCGTCACTTATAAGTGATGGAAATCAATTCTCGTCACTTATAAGTGACAGAAATCAATTCTCATCACTCATAAGTGACCGAAATCAATTCTCGTCAGTTATAAGTGACAAAAATCAATTCTCGTCACTTATAAGTGATGGAAATCAATTCTCGTCACTTATAAGTGATGGAAATCAATTCTCGTCACTTATAAGTGATGGAAATCAATTCTCGTCACTTATAAGTGACAGAAATCCATTTTCGTCACTTATAAGTGACAGAAATCAATTCTCGTCACTTATAAGTGACAGAAATCAATTCTCGTCACTTATAAGTGATGGAAATCAATTCTCGTCACTTATAAGTGATGACAATCAATTCTCGTCACTTATAAGTGACAGAAATCAATTCTCGTCACTTATAAGTGACAGAAATCCATTCTCGTCACTTATAAGTGATTGAAATCCATTCTCGTCACTTATAAGTGATGGAAATCAATTCTCGTCACTTATAAGTGATGAGAATCAATTCTCGTCACTTATAAGTGACAGAAATCCATTCTCGTCACTTATAAGTGATGGAAATCAATTCTCGTCACTTATAAGTGACAGAAATCCATTCTCGTCACTTATAAGTGATGGAAATCAATTCTCATCACTTAAAAATGACAGGAATCCATTCTAGTCACTTATGAGTGACAGAAATTCATTCTCGTCACTTATAAGTGATGGAAATCAATTCTCGTCACTTATAAGTGATGGAAATCAATTCTCGTCACTTATAAGTGATGGAAATCAATTCTCGTCACTTATAAGTGACAGAAATCCATTTTCGTCACTTATAAGTGACAGAAATCAATTCTCGTCACTTATAAGTGACGTAAATCCATTCTCGTCTTTTATAAGTGATGGAAATCAATTCTCGTCACTTATAAGTGACAGAAATCCATTCTCGTCACTTATAAATGATGGAAATCAATTCTCATCACTTATAAGTGACCGAAATCCATTCTCGTCACTTATAAGTGATGGAAATCAATTCTCGTCACTTATGAGTGATGGAAATCAATTCTCGTCACTTATAAGTGACAGACATCAATTCTCATCACTCATAAGTGACCGAAATCAATTCTCGTCAGTTATAAGTGACGAAAATAAATTCTCGTCACTTATAAGTGATGGAAATCAATTCTCGTCACTTATAAGTGATGGAAATCAATTCTTGTCACTTATAAGTGACAGAAATCCATTCTCGTCACTTATAAGTGATGGAAATCAATTCTCGTCACTTATAAGTGATGGAAATCAATTCTCGTCACTTATAAGTAATGGAAATCAATTCTCGTCACTTATAAGTGACAGAAATCCATTTTCGTCACTTGTAAGTGACAGAAATCAATTCTCGTCACTTATAAGTGACAGAAATCAATTCTCGTCACTTATAAGTGACGTAAATCCATTCTCGTCTTTTATAAGTGATGGAAATCAATTCTCGTCACTTATAAGTGATGGAAATCAATTCTTGTCACTTATAAGTGACAGAAATCCATTTTCGTAACTTATAAGTGACAGAAATCAATTCTCGTCACTTATAAGTGACAGAAATCAATTCTCGTCACTTATAAGTGATGGAAATCAATTCTCGTCACTTATAAGTGACAGAAATCAATTCTCGTCACTTATAAGTGACAGAAATCAATTCTCGTTATTTATAAGTGACAAAAATCCATTCTAGTCTTTTATGAGTGACAGAAATTCATTCTCGTCACTTATAAGTGATGGAAATCAATTCTCGTCACTTATAAGTGATGGAAATCAATTCTCGTCACTTATAAGTGATGGAAATCAATTCTCGTCACTTATAAGTAATGGAAATCAATTCTCGTCACTTATAAGTGACAGAAATCCATTTTCGTCACTTGTAAGTGACAGAAATCAATTCTCGTCACTTATAAGTGACAGAAATCAATTCTCGTCACTTATAAGTGACGTAAATCCATTCTCGTCTTTTATAAGTGATGGAAATCAATTCTCGTCACTTATAAGTGACAGAAATCCATTCTCGTCACTTATAAGTGATGGAAATCAATTCTCATCACTTATAAGTGACCGAAATCCATTCTCGTCACTTATAAGTGATGGAAATCAATTCTCGTCACTTATGAGTGATGGAAATCAATTCTCGTCACTTATAAGTGACAGACATCAATTCTCATCACTCATAAGTGACCGAAATCAATTCTCGTCAGTTATAAGTGACGAAAATAAATTCTCGTCACTTATAAGTGATGGAAATCAATTCTCGTCACTTATAAGTGATGGAAATCAATTCTTGTCACTTATAAGTGACAGAAATCCATTTTCGTCACTTATAAGTGACAGAAATCAATTCTCGTCACTTATAAGTGACAGAAATCAATTCTCGTCACTTATAAGTGATGGAAATCAATTCTCGTCACTTATAAGTGACAGAAATCAATTCTCGTCACTTATAAGTGACAGAAATCAATTCTCGTTATTTATAAGTGACAGGAATCCATTCTAGTCTTTTATGAGTGACAGAAATTCATTCTCGTCACTTATAAGTGATGGAAATCAATTCTCGTCACTTATAAGTGATGGAAATCAATTCTCGTCACTTATAAGTGATGGAAATCAATTCTCGTCACTTATAAGTAATGGAAATCAATTCTCGTCACTTATAAGTGACAGAAATCCATTTTCGTCACTTGTAAGTGACAGAAATCAATTCTCGTCACTTATAAGTGACAGAAATCAATTCTCGTCACTTATAAGTGATGGAAATCAATTCTCGTCACTTATAAGTGATGACAATCAATTCTCGTCACTTATAAGTGATGGAAATCAATTCTCGTCACTTATAAGTGATGGAAATCAATTCTCGTCACTTATAAGTAATGGAAATCAATTCTCGTCACTTATAAGTGAAAGAAATCCATTTTCGTCACTTGTAAGTGACAGAAATCAATTCTCGTCACTTATAAGTGACAGAAATCAATTCTCGTCACTTATAAGTGACGTAAATCCATTCTCGTCTTTTATAAGTGATGGAAATCAATTCTCGTCACTTATAAGTGATGGAAATCAATTCTTGTCACTTATAAGTGACAGAAATCCATTTTCGTCACTTATAAGTGACAGAAATCAATTCTCGTCACTTATAAGTGACAGAAATCAATTCTCGTCACTTATAAGTGATGGAAATCAATTCTCGTCACTTATAAGTGACAGAAATCAATTCTCGTCACTTATAAGTGACAGAAATCAATTCTCGTTATTTATAAGTGACAGGAATCCATTCTAGTCTTTTATGAGTGACAGAAATTCATTCTCGTCACTTATAAGTGATGGAAATCAATTCTCGTCACTTATAAGTGATGGAAATCAATTCTCGTCACTTATAAGTGATGGAAATCAATTCTCGTCACTTATAAGTAATGGAAATCAATTCTCGTCACTTATAAGTGACAGAAATCCATTTTCGTCACTTGTAAGTGACAGAAATCAATTCTCGTCACTTATAAGTGACAGAAATCAATTCTCGTCACTTATAAGTGACGTAAATCCATTCTCGTCTTTTATAAGTGATGGAAATCAATTCTCGTCACTTATAAGTGACAGAAATCCATTCTCGTCACTTATAAGTGATGGAAATCAATTCTCATCACTTATAAGTGACCGAAATCCATTCTCGTCACTTATAAGTGATGGAAATCAATTCTCGTCACTTATGAGTGATGGAAATCAATTCTCGTCACTTATAAGTGACAGACATCAATTCTCATCACTCATAAGTGACCGAAATCAATTCTCGTCAGTTATAAGTGACGAAAATAAATTCTCGTCACTTATAAGTGATGGAAATCAATTCTCGTCACTTATAAGTGATGGAAATCAATTCTTGTCACTTATAAGTGACAGAAATCCATTTTCGTCACTTATAAGTGACAGAAATCAATTCTCGTCACTTATAAGTGACAGAAATCAATTCTCGTCACTTATAAGTGATGGAAATCAATTCTCGTCACTTATAAGTGACAGAAATCAATTCTCGTCACTTATAAGTGATGGAAATCAATTCTCATCACTTATAAGTGACCGAAATCCATTCTCGTCACTTATAAGTGATGGAAATCAATTCTCGTCACTTATAAGTGATGGAAATCAATTCTCGTCACTTATAAGTGATGGAAATCAATTCTTGTCACTTATAAGTGACAGAAATCCATTTTCGTCACTTATAAGTGACAGAAATCAATTCTCGTCACTTATAAGTGACAGAAATCAATTCTCGTCACTTATAAGTGATGGAAATCAATTCTCGTCACTTATAAGTGACAGAAATCAATTCTCGTCACTTATAAGTGATGGAAATCAATTCTCGTCACTTATAAGTGATGACAATCAATTCTCGTCACTTATAAGTGACAGAAATCAATTCTCGTCACTTATAAGTGACAGAAATCAATTCTCGTTACTTATAAGTGACAGAAATCCATTCTCGTCACTTATAAGTGAAAGACATCAATTCTCATCACTTATAAGTGATGGAAATCAATTCTCGTCACTTATTAGTGATGGAAATCAATTCTCGTCACTTATAAGTGATGGAAATCAATTCTCGTCACTTATAAGTGACAGAAATCAATTCTCGTCACTTATAAGTGATGGAAATCAATTCTCGTCACTTATAAGTGATGACAATCAATTCTCGTCACTTATAAGTGACAGAAATCAATTCTCGTCACTTATAAGTGACAGAAATCAATTCTCGTTACTTATAAGTGACAGAAATCCATTCTCGTCACTTATAAGTGAAAGACATCAATTCTCATCACTTATAAGTGATGGAAATCAATTCTCGTCACTTATTAGTGATGGAAATCAATTTTCGTCACTTAGACAAGAATCGATTTCTGTGACTTATAAGTGACGAGAATTGATTTCTGTCACTTATAAGTGACGAGAATCGATTTCCATCACTTATAGAAGACGAGAATTGATTTCTGTCACTTATAAGTGACGAGAATTGATTTCTGTCACTTATAAGTGACGAGAATTGATTTCTATCACTTATAAGTGACGAGAATTGACTTTCATCACTGATAAGTGACGAGAATGGATTTCTGTCACTTATAAGTGACGAGAATTGATTTCTGTCACTTATAAGTGACGAGAATTGATTTCTGTCACTTATAAGTGACGAGAATTGATTTCTGTCACTTATAAGTGACGAGAATCGATTTCCACCACTTATAAGAGACGAGAATTGATTTCCATCACTTATGAGTGACGAGAATTGATTTATGTCACTTATCAGTGACGAGAATTGATTTCTGTCACTTATAAGTGACGAGAATGGATTTCGGTCACTTATAAGTGACGAGAATTGATTTCCATCACTTATAAGTGACGAGAATGGATTTCGGTCACTTATAAGTGATGAGAATTGATTTCCATCACTTATGAGTGACGAGAATTGATTTCTGTCACTTATAAGTGATGGAAATCAATTCTCGTCACTTATAAGTGACAGAAATCTATTCTCGTCACTTATAAGTGATGGAAATCAATTCTCATCACTTATAAGTGACCGAAATCCATTCTCGTCACTTATAAGTGATGGAAATCAATTCTCGTCACTTATAAGTGATGGAAATCAATTCTCGTCACTTATAAGTGACAGAAATCAATTCTCATCACTCATATGTGACCGAAATCAATGCTCGTCAGTTATAAGTGACAAAAATCAATTCTCGTCACTTATAAGTGATTGAAATCAATTCTCATCACTTATAAGTGATGGAAATCAATTCTCGTCACTTATAAGTGACAGAAATCCATTCTCGTCACTTATAAGTGATGGAAATCAATTCTCATCACTTATAAGTGACCGAAATCCACTCTCGTCACTTATAAGTAATGGAAATCAATTCACATCACTTATAAGTGACCGAAATCCATTCTCGTCACTTATCAGTGACAGAAATCTATTGTCGTCACTTATAAGTGATGGAAATCGATTCTCGTCACTTATAAGTTACAGAAATCAATTCTCGTCACTTATAAGTGATGGAAATCAATTCTCGTCTCTTATAAGTGATGGAAATCAATTCTCGTCACTTATAAGTGACAGAAATCAATTCTCGTCACTTATAAGTGACAGAAATCCATTCTCGTCACTTATAAGTGATGGAAATCAATTCTCATCACTCATAAAAGACCGAAATCCATTCTCGTCACTTATAAGTGATGGAAATCAATTCTCGTCACTTATAAGTGATGGAAATCAATTCTCGTCACTTATAAGTGACAGAAATCCATTATCGTCACTTATAAGTGACGAGAATTGATTTCCATCACTAATAAGTGAAGAGAATTGATTTCCGTCACTTATAAGTGATGAGAATCGATGTCTGTCACTTATAAATGACGAGAATGGATTTCTGTCACTTATAAGTAACGAGAATTGATTTCTGTCACTTATAAGTGACGAGAATTGATTTCTGTCACTTATAAGTGACGAGGATTGATTGTCATCACTAATAAGTGACGAGAATTGATTTCCATCACTTATAAGTGACGAGAATGGATTTCTGTCACTTATAAGTGACTAGAATTGATTTCTGTCACTTATAAGTGACGAGAATTGATTTCGGTCACTTATAAGTGACGAGAATTGATTTCTGTCACTTATGAGTGACGAGAATTGATTTCGGTCACTTATAAGTGATGAGAATTGATTTCTGTCACTCATAAGTGACGAGAATTGATTTCTGTCACTTATAAGTGACGAGAATTGATTGTCATCACTTATAAGTGACGAGAATTGATTTCCATCACTTATAAGTGACGAGAATGGATTTCTGTCACTCATAAGTGACGAGAATCGATTTCCATCACTTTTAAGTGACGACAATTGATTTCCATCACTTATAAGTGACGAGAATTGATTTCGGTCACTTATAAGTGACGAGAATGGATTTCTGTCACTTATAAGTGACGAGAATTGATTGTCATCACTTATAAGTGACGAGAATTGATTTCCATCACTTATAAGTGACGAGAATGGATTTCTGTCACTTATAAGTGACGAGAATCGATTTCCATCACTTTTAAGTGACGACAATTGATTTCCATCACTTATAAGTGACGAGAATTGATTTCTGTCACTTATAAGTGACGAGAATTGATTTCTGTCACTTATAAGTGACGAGGATTGATTGTCATCACTTATAAGTGACGAGAATTGATTTCCATCACTTATAAGTGACGAGAATGGATTTCTGTCACTTATAAGTGACTAGAATTGATTTCCGTCACTTATAAGTGACGAGAATTGATTTCGGTCACTTATAAGTGACGAGAATTGATTTCTGTCACTTATAAGTGACGAGAATTAATTTCTATCACTTATAAGTGACGAGAATTGACTTTCATCACTGATAAGTGACGAGAATGGATTTCTGTCACTTATAAGTGACGAGAATTGATTTCTGTCACTTATAAGTGACGAGAATTCATTTCTGTAACTTATAAGTGACGAGAATTGATTTCTGTCACTTATAAGTGACGAGAATTGATTTCTGTCACTTATAAGTGTTGAGAATGGATTCCGGTCACTTATAAGTGATGAGAATTGATTTCCATCACTTATAAGTGACGAGAATGGATTTCTGTCACTTATAAGTGACGAGAATTGATTTCCATCACTTATAAGTGACGAGAATGGATTTCTGTCACTTATAAGTGACGAGAATTGATTTCCATCACTTATAAGTGACGAGAATGGATTTCGGTCACTTATAAGTGATGAGAATTGATTTCAATCACTTATGAGTGACGAGAATTGATTTCTGTCACTTATAAGTGATGGAAATTAATTCTCGTCACTTATAAGTGACAGAAATCCATTCTCGTCACTTATAAGTGATGGAAATCAATTCTCATCACTTATAAGTGACCGAAATCCATTCTCGTCACTTATAAGTGATGGAAATCAATTCTCGTCACTTATAAGTGATGGAAATCAATTCTCGTCACTTATAAGTGACAGAAATCCATTTTCGTCACTTATAAGTGACAGAAATCAATTCTCGTCACTTATAAGTGACAGAAATCAATTCTCGTCACTTATAAGTGATGGAAATCAATTCTCGTCAGTTATAAGTGACAGAAATCCATTTTCGTCACTTGTAAGTGACAGAAATCAATTCTCGTCACTTATAAGTGATGGAAATCAATTCTCGTCACTTATAAGTGATGACAATCAATTCTCGTCACTTATAAGTGACAGAAATCAATTCTCGTCACTTATAAGTGACAGAAATCAATTCTTGTTACTTATAAGTGACAGAAATCAATTCTCATCACTCATAAGAGACCGAAATCAATTCTCGTCAGTTATAAGTGACGAAAATAAATTCTCGTCACTTATAAGTGATGGAAATCAATTCTCGTCACTTATAAGTGATGGAAATCAATTCTCGTCACTTATAAGTGACAGAAATCCATTTTCGTCACTTATAAGTGACAAAAATCAATTCTCGTCACTTATAAGTGACAGAAATCAATTCTCGTCACTTATAAGTGACAGAAATCCATTCTCGTCACTTATAAGTGATGGAAATCAATTCTCGTCACTCATAAGTGACAGAAATCCATTCTCGTCACTTATAAGTGATGGAAATCAATTCTCATCACTTATGAGTGACCGAAATCCATTGTCGTCACTTATAAGTGATTGAAATCAATTCTCGTCACTTATAAGTGATGGAAATCAATTCTCGTCACTTATAAGTGACAGAAATCAATTCTCATCACTCATAAGTGACCGAAATCAATTCTCGTCAGTTATAAGTGACAAAAATCAATTCTCGTCACTTATAAGTGATGGAAATCAATTCTCGTCACTTATAAGTGATGGAAATCAATTCTCGTCACTTATAAGTGATGGAAATCAATTCTCGTCACTTATAAGTGACAGAAATCCATTTTCGTCACTTATAAGTGACAGAAATCAATTCTCGTCACTTATAAGTGACAGAAATCAATTCTCGTCACTTATAAGTGATGGAAATCAATTCTCGTCACTTATAAGTGATGACAATCAATTCTCGTCACTTATAAGTGACAGAAATCAATTCTCGTCACTTATAAGTGACAGAAATCCATTCTCGTCACTTATAAGTGATTGAAATCCATTCTCGTCACTTATAAGTGATGGAAATCAATTCTCGTCACTTATAAGTGATGAGAATCAATTCTCGTCACTTATAAGTGACAGAAATCCATTCTCGTCACTTATAAGTGATGGAAATCAATTCTCGTCACTTATAAGTGACAGAAATCCATTCTCGTCACTTATAAGTGATGGAAATCAATTCTCATCACTTAAAAATGACAGGAATCCATTCTAGTCACTTATGAGTGACAGAAATTCATTCTCGTCACTTATAAGTGATGGAAATCAATTCTCGTCACTTATAAGTGATGGAAATCAATTCTCGTCACTTATAAGTGATGGAAATCAATTCTCGTCACTTATAAGTGACAGAAATCCATTTTCGTCACTTATAAGTGACAGAAATCAATTCTCGTCACTTATAAGTGACGTAAATCCATTCTCGTCTTTTATAAGTGATGGAAATCAATTCTCGTCACTTATAAGTGACAGAAATCCATTCTCGTCACTTATAAGTGATGGAAATCAATTCTCATCACTTATAAGTGACCGAAATCCATTCTCGTCACTTATAAGTGATGGAAATCAATTCTCGTCACTTATGAGTGATGGGAATCAATTCTCGTCACTTATAAGTGACAGACATCAATTCTCATCACTCATAAGTGACCGAAATCAATTCTCGTCAGTTATAAGTGACGAAAATAAATTCTCGTCACTTATAAGTGATGGAAATCAATTCTCGTCACTTATAAGTGATGGAAATCAATTCTTGTCACTTATAAGTGACAGAAATCCATTCTCGTCACTTATAAGTGATGGAAATCAATTCTCGTCACTTATAAGTGATGGAAATCAATTCTCGTCACTTATAAGTAATGGAAATCAATTCTCGTCACTTATAAGTGACAGAAATCCATTTTCGTCACTTGTAAGTGACAGAAATCAATTCTCGTCACTTATAAGTGACAGAAATCAATTCTCGTCACTTATAAGTGACGTAAATCCATTCTCGTCTTTTATAAGTGATGGAAATCAATTCTCGTCACTTATAAGTGATGGAAATCAATTCTTGTCACTTATAAGTGACAGAAATCCATTTTCGTCACTTATAAGTGACAGAAATCAATTCTCGTCACTTATAAGTGACAGAAATCAATTCTCGTCACTTATAAGTGATGGAAATCAATTCTCGTCACTTATAAGTGACAGAAATCAATTCTCGTCACTTATAAGTGACAGAAATCAATTCTCGTTATTTATAAGTGACAAAAATCCATTCTAGTCTTTTATGAGTGACAGAAATTCATTCTCGTCACTTATAAGTGATGGAAATCAATTCTCGTCACTTATAAGTGATGGAAATCAATTCTCGTCACTTATAAGTGATGGAAATCAATTCTCGTCACTTATAAGTAATGGAAATCAATTCTCGTCACTTATAAGTGACAGAAATCCATTTTCGTCACTTGTAAGTGACAGAAATCAATTCTCGTCACTTATAAGTGACAGAAATCAATTCTCGTCACTTATAAGTGACGTAAATCCATTCTCGTCTTTTATAAGTGATGGAAATCAATTCTCGTCACTTATAAGTGACAGAAATCCATTCTCGTCACTTATAAGTGATGGAAATCAATTCTCATCACTTATAAGTGACCGAAATCCATTCTCGTCACTTATAAGTGATGGAAATCAATTCTCGTCACTTATGAGTGATGGAAATCAATTCTCGTCACTTATAAGTGACAGACATCAATTCTCATCACTCATAAGTGACCGAAATCAATTCTCGTCAGTTATAAGTGACGAAAATAAATTCTCGTCACTTATAAGTGATGGAAATCAATTCTCGTCACTTATAAGTGATGGAAATCAATTCTTGTCACTTATAAGTGACAGAAATCCATTTTCGTCACTTATAAGTGACAGAAATCAATTCTCGTCACTTATAAGTGACAGAAATCAATTCTCGTCACTTATAAGTGATGGAAATCAATTCTCGTCACTTATAAGTGACAGAAATCAATTCTCGTCACTTATAAGTGATGGAAATCAATTCTCATCACTTATAAGTGACCGAAATCCATTCTCGTCACTTATAAGTGATGGAAATCAATTCTCGTCACTTATAAGTGATGGAAATCAATTCTCGTCACTTATAAGTGATGGAAATCAATTCTTGTCACTTATAAGTGACAGAAATCCATTTTCGTCACTTATAAGTGACAGAAATCAATTCTCGTCACTTATAAGTGACAGAAATCAATTCTCGTCACTTATAAGTGATGGAAATCAATTCTCGTCACTTATAAGTGACAGAAATCAATTCTCGTCACTTATAAGTGATGGAAATCAATTCTCGTCACTTATAAGTGATGACAATCAATTCTCGTCACTTATAAGTGACAGAAATCAATTCTCGTCACTTATAAGTGACAGAAATCAATTCTCGTTACTTATAAGTGACAGAAATCCATTCTCGTCACTTATAAGTGAAAGACATCAATTCTCATCACTTATAAGTGATGGAAATCAATTCTCGTCACTTATTAGTGATGGAAATCAATTTTCGTCACTTAGACAAGAATCGATTTCTGTGACTTATAAGTGACGAGAATTGATTTCTGTCACTTATAAGTGACGAGAATCGATTTCCATCACTTATAGAAGACGAGAATTGATTTCTGTCACTTATAAGTGACGAGAATTGATTTCTGTCACTTATAAGTGACGAGAATTGATTTCTATCACTTATAAGTGACGAGAATTGACTTTCATCACTGATAAGTGACGAGAATGGATTTCTGTCACTTATAAGTGACGAGAATTGATTTCTGTCACTTATAAGTGACGAGAATTGATTTCTGTCACTTATAAGTGACGAGAATTGATTTCTGTCACTTATAAGTGACGAGAATCGATTTCCACCACTTATAAGAGACGAGAATTGATTTCCATCACTTATGAGTGACGAGAATTGATTTATGTCACTTATCAGTGACGAGAATTGATTTCTGTCACTTATAAGTGACGAGAATGGATTTCGGTCACTTATAAGTGACGAGAATTGATTTCCATCACTTATAAGTGACGAGAATGGATTTCGGTCACTTATAAGTGATGAGAATTGATTTCCATCACTTATGAGTGACGAGAATTGATTTCTGTCACTTATAAGTGATGGAAATCAATTCTCGTCACTTATAAGTGACAGAAATCTATTCTCGTCACTTATAAGTGATGGAAATCAATTCTCATCACTTATAAGTGACCGAAATCCATTCTCGTCACTTATAAGTGATGGAAATCAATTCTCGTCACTTATAAGTGATGGAAATCAATTCTCGTCACTTATAAGTGACAGAAATCAATTCTCATCACTCATATGTGACCGAAATCAATGCTCGTCAGTTATAAGTGACAAAATTCAATTCTCGTCACTTATAAGTGATTGAAATCAATTCTCATCACTTATAAGTGATGGAAATCAATTCTCGTCACTTATAAGTGACAGAAATCCATTCTCGTCACTTATAAGTGATGGAAATCAATTCTCATCACTTATAAGTGACCGAAATCCACTCTCGTCACTTATAAGTAATGGAAATCAATTCACATCACTTATAAGTGACCGAAATCCATTCTCGTCACTTATCAGTGACAGAAATCTATTGTCGTCACTTATAAGTGATGGAAATCGATTCTCGTCACTTATAAGTTACAGAAATCAATTCTCGTCACTTATAAGTGATGGAAATCAATTCTCGTCTCTTATAAGTGATGGAAATCAATTCTCGTCACTTATAAGTGACAGAAATCAATTCTCGTCACTTATAAGTGACAGAAATCCATTCTCGTCACTTATAAGTGATGGAAATCAATTCTCATCACTCATAAAAGACCGAAATCCATTCTCGTCACTTATAAGTGATGGAAATCAATTCTCGTCACTTATAAGTGATGGAAATCAATTCTCGTCACTTATAAGTGACAGAAATCAATTATCGTCACTTATAAGTGACGAGAATTGATTTCCATCACTAATAAGTGAAGAGAATTGATTTCCGTCACTTATAAGTGATGAGAATCGATGTCTGTCACTTATAAATGACGAGAATGGATTTCTGTCACTTATAAGTAACGAGAATTGATTTCTGTCACTTATAAGTGACGAGAATTGATTTCTGTCACTTATAAGTGACGAGGATTGATTGTCATCACTAATAAGTGACGAGAATTGATTTCCATCACTTATAAGTGACGAGAATGGATTTCTGTCACTTATAAGTGACTAGAATTGATTTCTGTCACTTATAAGTGACGAGAATTGATTTCGGTCACTTATAAGTGACGAGAATTGATTTCTGTCACTTATGAGTGACGAGAATTGATTTCGGTCACTTATAAGTGATGAGAATTGATTTCTGTCACTCATAAGTGACGAGAATTGATTTCTGTCACTTATAAGTGACGAGAATTGATTGTCATCACTTATAAGTGACGAGAATTGATTTCCATCACTTATAAGTGACGAGAATGGATTTCTGTCACTCATAAGTGACGAGAATCGATTTCCATCACTTTTAAGTGACGACAATTGATTTCCATCACTTATAAGTGACGAGAATTGATTTCGGTCACTTATAAGTGACGAGAATGGATTTCCATCACTAATAAGTGACGAGAATGGATTTCTGTCACTTATAAGTGACGAGAATCGATTTCCATCACTTTTAAGTGACGACAATTGATTTCCATCACTTATAAGTGACGAGAATTGATTTCTGTCACTTATAAGTGACGAGAATTGATTTCTGTCACTTATAAGTGACGAGGATTGATTGTCATCACTTATAAGTGACGAGAATTGATTTCCATCACTTATAAGTGACGAGAATGGATTTCTGTCACTTATAAGTGACTAGAATTGATTTCCGTCACTTATAAGTGACGAGAATTGATTTCGGTCACTTATAAGTGACGAGAATTGATTTCTGTCACTTATAAGTGACGAGAATTAATTTCTATCACTTATAAGTGACGAGAATTGACTTTCATCACTGATAAGTGACGAGAATGGATTTCTGTCACTTATAAGTGACGAGAATTGATTTCTGTCACTTATAAGTGACGAGAATTCATTTCTGTAACTTATAAGTGACGAGAATTGATTTCTGTCACTTATAAGTGACGAGAATTGATTTCTGTCACTTATAAGTGTTGAGAATGGATTCCGGTCACTTATAAGTGATGAGAATTGATTTCCATCACTTATAAGTGACGAGAATGGATTTCTGTCACTTATAAGTGACGAGAATTGATTTCCATCACTTATAAGTGACGAGAATGGATTTCTGTCACTTATAAGTGACGAGAATTGATTTCCATCACTTATAAGTGACGAGAATGGATTTCGGTCACTTATAAGTGATGAGAATTGATTTCAATCACTTATGAGTGACGAGAATTGATTTCTGTCACTTATAAGTGATGGAAATTAATTCTCGTCACTTATAAGTGACAGAAATCCATTCTCGTCACTTATAAGTGATGGAAATCAATTCTCATCACTTATAAGTGACCGAAATCCATTCTCGTCACTTATAAGTGATGGAAATCAATTCTCGTCACTTATAAGTGATGGAAATCAATTCTCGTCACTTATAAGTGACAGAAATCAATTCTCATCACTCATAAGTGACCGAAATCAATTCTCGTCAGTTATAAGTGACAAAAATCAATTCTCGTCACTTATAAGTGATGGAAATCAATTCTCGTCACTTATAAGTGATGGAAATCAATTCTCGTCACTTATAAGTGATGGAAATCAATTCTCGTCACTTATAAGTGACAGAAATCAATTCTCGTCACTTATAAGTGACAGAAATCAATTCTCGTCACTTATAAGTGAAAGAAATCCATTCTCGTCACTTATAAGTGAAAGACATCAATTCTCATCACTTATAAGTGATGGAAATCAATTCTCGTCACTTATTAGTGATGGAAATCAATTTTCGTCACTTAGACAAGAATCGATTTCTGTGACTTATAAGTGACGAGAATTGATTTCTGTCACTTATAAGTGACGAGAATCGATTCCCATCACTTATAAGTGACGAGAATCGATTTCCATCACTTATAAAAGACGAGAATTGATTTCTGTCACTTATAAGTGACGAGAATTGATTTCTGTCACTTATAAGTGACGAGAATTGATTTCTATCACTTATAAGTGACGAGAATTGACTTTCATCACTGATAAGTGACGAGAATGGATTTCTGTCACTTATAAGTGACGAGAATTGATTTCTGTCACTTATAAGTGACGAGAATTGATTTCTGTTACTTATAAGTGACGAGAATTGATTTCTGTCACTTATAAGTGACGAGAATCGATTTCCACCACTTATAAGTGACGAGAATTGATTTCCATCACTTATAAGTGACTAGAATTGATTTCTGTCACTTATAAGTGACGAGAATTGATTTCGGTCACTTATAAGTGACGAGAATTGATTTCTGTAACTTATAAGTGACGAGAATTAATTTCTATCACTTATAAGTGACGAGAATTGACCTTCATCACTGATAAGTGACGAAAATGGATTTCTGTCACTTATAAGTGACGAGAATTGATTTCTGTCACTTACAAGTGACGAGAATTCATTTCTGTCACTTATAAGTGACGAGAATTGATTTCTGTCACTTATAAGTGACGAGAATTGATTTCTGTCACTTATGAGTGACGAGAATTGACTTTCATCACTGATAAGTGACGAGAATGGATTTCTGTCACTTATAAGTGACGAGAATTGATTTCTGTCACTTATAAGTGACGAGAATTCATTTCTGTCACTTATAAGTGACGAGAATTAATTTCTATCACTTATAAGTGACGAGAATTGACTTTCATCACTGATAAGTGACGAGAATGGATTTCTGTCACTTATAAGTGACGAGAATTGATTTATGTCACTTACAAGTGACGAGAATTGATTTCTGTCACTTATAAGTGACGAGAATGGATTTCTGTCACTTATAAGTGACGAGAATCGATTTCCACCACTTATAAGTGACGAGAATTGATTTCTGTCACTTATAAGTGACGAAAATGGATTTCTGTCACTTACAAGTGACGAGAATTGATTTCCATCACTTATAAGTGACGAGAATTGATTTCCATCACTTATAAGTGACGAGAATTGATTTCCATCACTTATAAAGGACGAGAATGAATTTTTGTCCCTCATAAGTGACTAGAATGGATTCCTGTCACTTATAAGTGACGAGAATTGATTTCTGTCACTTATAAGTGACGAGAATTTATTTCTGTCACTTATAAGTGACGAGAATTGATTTCCATCACTTATGAGTGACGAGAATTGATTTCTGTCACTTATAAAAGACGAGAATTGATTTCTGTCACTTATAAGTGACGAGAATTGATTTCTGTCACTTATAAGTGACGAGAATTGATTTCCATCACTTATAAGTGACGAGAATTGATTTCTGTCACTCATAAGTGACGAGAATGGATTTCTGTCACTTATAAATGACGAGAATTGATTTCTGTCACTTATAAGTGACGAGAATTGATTTCCATCACTAATAAGTGACGAGAATTGATTTCCGTCACTTATAAGTGATGAGAATCGATGTCTGTCACTTATAAGTGACGAGAATGGATTTCTGTCACTTATAAGTAACGAGAATTGATTTCTGTCACTTATAAGTGACGAGAATTGATTTCTGTCACTGATAAGTGACGATGATTGATTGTCATCACTTATAAGTGACGAGAATTGATTTCCATCACTTATAAGTGACGAGAATGGATTTCTGTCACTTATAAGTGACTAGAATTGATTTCTGTCACTTATAAGTGACGAGAATTGATTTCGGTCACTTATAAGTGACGAGAATTGATTTCTGTCACTTATGAGTGACGAGAATTGATTTCGGTCACTTATAAGTGATGAGAATTGATTTCTGTCACTCATAAGTGACGAGAATTGATTTCTGTCACTTATAAGTGACGAGAATTGATTGTCATCACTTATAAGTGACGAGAGTTGATTTCCATCACTTATAAGTGACGAGAATGGATTTCTGTCACTTATAAGTGACGAGAATTAATTTCTGTCACTCATAAGTGACGAGAATTGATTTCTGTCACTTATAAGTGACGAGAATCGATTTCCATCACTTTTAAGTGACGACAATTGATTTCCATCACTTATAAGTGACGAGAATTGATTTCGGTCACTTATAAGTGACGAGAATGGATTTCCATCACTAATAAGTGACGAGAATGGATTTCTGTCACTTATAAGTAACGAGAATTGATTTCTGTCACTTATAAGTGACGAGAATTGATTTCGGTCACTTATAAGTGACGAGAATTGATTTCTGTCACTTATAAGTGACGAGAATTAATTTCTATCACTTATAAGTGACGAGAATTGACTTTCATCACTGATAAGTGACGAGAATGGATTTCTGTCACTTATAAGTGACGAGAATTGATTTCTGTCACTTATAAGTGACGAGAATTCATTTCTGTCACTTATAAGTGACGAGAATTGATTTCCATCACTTATAAGTGACGAGAATGGATTTCTGTCACTTATAAGTGATGAGAATTGATTTCCATCACTTATGAGTGACGAGAATTGATTTCTGTCACTTATGAGTGACGTAAATCAATTCTCGTCACTTGTGAGTGACAGAAATCAATTCTCGTCACTTGTAAGTGATAGAAATCAATTCTCGTCACTTATAAGTGACAGAAATCCATTCTCGTCACTTGTAAGTGACAGAAATCCATTCTCGTCACTTATAAGTGATGGAAATCAATTCTCGTCACTTATAAGTGACAGAAATCAATTCTCGTCACTTATAAGTGACAGAAATCAATTCTCGTCATTTATAAGTGACAGAAATCCATTCTCGTCACTTATAAGTGATGGAAATCAATTCTCGTCACTTATAAGTGACAGAAATCCATCCTCGTCACTTATAAAGGATGGAAATCAATTCTCATCACTTATGAGTGACCGAAATCCATTCTCGTCACTTATAAGTGATTGAAATCAATTCTCGTCACTTATAAGTGATGGAAATCAATTCTCGTCACTTATAAGTGACAGAAATCAATTCTCATCACTCATAAGTGACCGAAATCAATTCTCGTCAGTTATAAGTGACAAAAATCAATTCTCGTCACTTATAAGTGATGGAAATCAATTCTCGTCACTTATAAGTGATGGAAATCAATTCTCGTCACTTATAAGTGATGGAAATCAATTCTCGTCACTTATAAGTGACAGAAATCCATTTTCGTCACTTATAAGTGACAGAAATCAATTCTCGTCACTTATAAGTGACAGAAATCAATTCTCGTCACTTATAAGTGATGGAAATCAATTCTCGTCACTTATAAGTGATGACAATCAATTCTCGTCACTTATAAGTGACAGAAATCAATTCTCGTCACTTATAAGTGACAGAAATCCATTCTCGTCACTTATAAGTGACAGAAATCCATTCTCGTCACTTATAAGTGATGGAAATCAATTCTCGTCACTTATAAGTGATGAGAATCAATTCTCGTCACTTATAAGTGACAGAAATCAATTCTCGTCACTTGTAAGTGATAGAAATCAATTCTCGTCACTTATAAGTGACAGAAATCCATTCTCGTCACTTATAAGTGATGGAAATCAATTCTCGTCACTTATAAGTGACAGAAATCCATTCTCGTCACTTATAAGTGATGGAAATCAATTCTCATCACTTAAAAATGACAGGAATCCATTCTAGTCACTTATGAGTGACAGAAATTCATTCTCGTCACTTATGAGTGATGGAAATCAATTCTCGTCACTTATAAGTGATGGAAATCAATTCTCGTCACTTATAAGTGATGGAAATCAATTCTCGTCACTTATAAGTGACAGAAATCCATTTTCGTCACTTATAAGTGACAGAAATCAATTCTCGTCACTTATAAGTGACAGAAATCCATTCTCGTCACTTATAAGTGATGGAAATCAATTCTCATCACTTATAAGTGACCGAAATCCATTCTCGTCACTTATAAGTGATGGAAATCAATTCTCGTCACTTATGAGTGATGGAAATGAATTCTCGTCACTTATAAGTGACAGAAATCAATTCTCATCACTCATAAGTGACCGAAATCAATTCTCGTCAGTTATAAGTGACGAAAATAAATTCTCGTCACTTATAAGTGATGGAAATCAATTCTCGTCACTTATAAGTGATGGAAATCAATTCTCGTCACTTATAAGTGACAGAAATCCATTTTCGTCACTTATAAGTGACAGAAATCAATTCTCGTCACTTATAAGTGACAGAAATCAATTCTCGTCACTTATAAGTGATGGAAATCAATTCTCGTCAGTCATAAGTGACAGAAATCCATTTTCGTCACTTGTAAGTGACAGAAATCAATTCTCGTCACTTATAAGTGATGGAAATCAATTCTCGTCACTTATAAGTGATGACAATCAATTCTCGTCACTTATAATTGACAGAAATCAATTCTCGTCACTTATAAGTGACAGAAATCAATTCTTGTTACTTATAAGTGACAGAAATCAATTCTCATCACTCATAAGAGACCGAAATCAATTCTCGTCAGTTATAAGTGACGAAAATAAATTCTCGTCACTTATAAGTGATGGAAATCAAATATCGTCACTTATAAGTGATGGAAATCAGTTCTCGTCACTTATAAGTGACAGAAATCCATTTTCGTCACTTATAAGTGACAAAAATCAATTCTCGTCACTTATAAGTGACAGAAATCAATTCTCGTCACTTATAAGTGACAGAAATCCATTCTCGTCACTTATAAGTGATGGAAATCAATTCTCGTCACTCATAAGTGACAGAAATCCATTCTCGTCACTTATAAGTGATGGAAATCAATTCTCATCACTTATGAGTGACCGAAATCCATTGTCGTCACTTATAAGTGATTGAAATCAATTCTCGTCACTTATAAGTGATGGAAATCAATTCTCGTCACTTATAAGTGACAGAAATCAATTCTCATCACTCATAAGTGACCGAAATCAATTCTCGTCAGTTATAAGTGACAAAAATCAATTCTCGTCACTTATAATTGATGGAAATCAATTCTCGTCACTTATAAGTGATGGAAATCAATTCTCGTCACTTATAAGTGATGGAAATCAATTCTCGTCACTTATAAGTGACAGAAATCCATTTTCGTCACTTATAAGTGACAGAAATCAATTCTCGTCACTTATAAGTGACAGAAATCAATTCTCGTCACTTATAAGTGATGGAAATCAATTCTCGTCACTTATAAGTGATGACAATCAATTCTCGTCACTTATAAGTGACAGAAATCAATTCTCGTCACTTATAAGTGACAGAAATCCATTCTCGTCACTTATAAGTGATTGAAATCCATTCTCGTCACTTATAAGTGATGGAAATCAATTCTCGTCACTTATAAGTGATGAGAATCAATTCTCGTCACTTATAAGTGACAGAAATCCATTCTCGTCACTTATAAGTGATGGAAATCAATTCTCGTCACTTATAAGTGACAGAAATCCATTCTCGTCACTTATAAGTGATGGAAATCAATTCTCATCACTTAAAAATGACAGGAATCCATTCTAGTCACTTATGAGTGACAGAAATTCATTCTCGTCACTTATAAGTGATGGAAATCAATTCTCGTCACTTATAAGTGATGGAAATCAATTCTCGTCACTTATAAGTGATGGAAATCAATTCTCGTCACTTATAAGTGACGAAAATCCATTTTCGTCACTTATAAGTGACAGAAATCAATTCTCGTCACTTATAAGTGACGTAAATCCATTCTCGTCTTTTATAAGTGATGGAAATCAATTCTCGTCACTTATAAGTGACAGAAATCCATTCTCGTCACTTATAAGTGATGGAAATCAATTCTCGTCACTTATAAGTGATGGAAATCAATTCTCGTCACTTATAAGTGACAGAAATCAATTCTCATCACTCATAAGTGACCGAAATCAATTCTCGTCAGTTATAAGTGACAAAAATCAATTCTCGTCACTTATAAGTGATGGAAATCAATTCTCGTCACTTATAAGTGATGGAAATCAATTCTCGTCACTTATAAGTGATGGAAATCAATTCTCGTCACTTATAAGTGACAGAAATCAATTCTCGTCACTTATAAGTGACAGAAATCAATTCTCGTCACTTATAAGTGACAGAAATCCATTCTCGTCACTTATAAGTGAAAGACATCAATTCTCATCACTTATAAGTGATGGAAATCAATTCTCGTCACTTATAAGTGATGGAAATCAATTCTCGTCACTTATAAGTGACAGAAATCAATTCTCATCACTCATAAGTGACCGAAATCAATTCTCGTCAGTTATAAGTGACAAAAATCAATTCTCGTCACTTATAAGTGATGGAAATCAATTCTCGTCACTTATAAGTGATGGAAATCAATTCTCGTCACTTATAAGTGATGGAAATCAATTCTCGTCACTTATAAGTGACAGAAATCAATTCTCGTCACTTATAAGTGACAGAAATCAATTCTCGTCACTTATAAGTGACAGAAATCCATTCTCGTCACTTATAAGTGAAAGACATCAATTCTCATCACTTATAAGTGATGGAAATCAATTCTCGTCACTTATTAGTGATGGAAATCAATTTTCGTCACTTAGACAAGAATCGATTTCTGTGACTTATAAGTGACGAGAATTGATTTCTGTCACTTATAAGTGACGAGAATCGATTCCCATCACTTATAAGTGACGAGAATCGATTTCCATCACTTATAAAAGACGAGAATTGATTTCTGTCACTTATAAGTGACGAGAATTGATTTCTGTCACTTATAAGTGACGAGAATTGATTTCTATCACTTATAAGTGACGAGAATTGACTTTCATCACTGATAAGTGACGAGAATGGATTTCTGTCACTTATAAGTGACGAGAATTGATTTCTGTCACTTATAAGTGACGAGAATTGATTTCTGTCACTTATAAGTGACGAGAATTGATTTCTGTCACTTATAAGTGACGAGAATCGATTTCCACCACTTATAAGTGACGAGAATTGATTTCCATCACTTATAAGTGACTAGAATTGATTTCTGTCACTTATAAGTGACGAGAATTGATTTCGGTCACTTATAAGTGACGAGAATTGATTTCTGTAACTTATAAGTGACGAGAATTAATTTCTATCACTTATAAGTGACGAGAATTGACCTTCATCACTGATAAGTGACGAGAATGGATTTCTGTCACTTATAAGTGACGAGAATTGATTTCTGTCACTTATAAGTGACGAGAATTCATTTCTGTCACTTATAAGTGACGAGAATTGATTTCTGTCACTTATAAGTGACGAGAATTGATTTCTGTCACTTATGAGTGACGAGAATTGACTTTCATCACTGATAAGTGACGAGAATGGATTTCTGTCACTTATAAGTGACGAGAATTGATTTCTGTCACTTATAAGTGACGAGAATTCATTTCTGTCACTTATAAGTGACGAGAATTAATTTCTATCACTTATAAGTGACGAGAATTGACTTTCATCACTGATAAGTGACGAGAATGGATTTCTGTCACTTATAAGTGACGAGAATTGATTTATGTCACTTACAAGTGACGAGAATTGATTTCTGTCACTTATAAGTGACGAGAATTGATTTCTGTCACTTATAAGTGACGAGAATCGATTTCCACCACTTATAAGTGACGAGAATTGATTTCTGTCATTTATAAGTGACGAAAATGGATTTCTGTCACTTACAAGTGACGAGAATTGATTTCCATCACTTATAAGTGACGAGAATTGATTTCCATCACTTATAAGTGACGAGAATTGATTTCCATCACTTATAAAGGACGAGAATGAATTTTTGTCCCTCATAAGTGACTAGAATGGATTCCTGTCACTTATAAGTGACGAGAATTGATTTCTGTCACTTATAAGTGACGAGAATTTATTTCTGTCACTTATAAGTGACGAGAATTGATTTCCATCACTTATGAGTGACGAGAATTGATTTCTGTCACTTATAAGTGACGAGAATTGATTTCTGTCACTTATAAGTGACGAGCATTGATTTCTGTCACTTATAAGTGACGAGAATTGATTTCCATCACTTATAAGTGACGAGAATTGATTTCTGTCACTCATAAGTGACGAGAATGGATTTCTGTCACTTATAAATGACGAGAATTGATTTCTGTCACTTATAAGTGACGAGAATTGATTTCCATCACTAATAAGTGACGAGAATTGATTTCCGTCACTTATAAGTGATGAGAATCGATGTCTGTCACTTATAAGTGACGAGAATGGATTTCTGTCACTTATAAGTAACGAGAATTGATTTCTGTCACTTATAAGTGACGAGAATTGATTTCTGTCACTTATAAGTGACGAGGATTGATTGTCATCACTTATAAGTGACGAGAATTGATTTCCATCACTTATAAGTGACGAGAATGGATTTCTGTCACTTATAAGTGACTAGAATTGATTTCTGTCACTTATAAGTGACGAGAATTGATTTCGGTCACTTATAAGTGACGAGAATTGATTTCTGTCACTTATGAGTGACGAGAATTGATTTCGGTCACTTATAAGTGATGAGAATTGATTTCTGTCACTCATAAGTGACGAGAATTGATTTCTGTCACTTATAAGTGACGAGAATTGATTGTCATCACTTATAAGTGACGAGAATTGATTTCCATCACTTATAAGTGACGAGAATGGATTTCTGTCACTTATAAGTGACGAGAATTAATTTCTGTCACTCATAAGTGACGAGAATTGATTTCTGTCACTTATAAGTGACGAGAATCGATTTCCATCACTTTTAAGTGACGACAATTGATTTCCATCACTTATAAGTGACGAGAATTGATTTCGGTCACTTATAAGTGACGAGAATGGATTTCCATCACTAATAAGTGACGAGAATGGATTTCTGTCACTTATAAGTAACGAGAATTGATTTCTGTCACTTATAAGTGACGAGAATTGATTTCTGTCACTTATAAGTGACGAGAATCGATTTCCATCACTTATAAAAGACGAGAATTGATTTCTGTCACTTATAAGTGACGAGAATTGATTTCTGTCACTTATAAGTGACGAGAATTGATTTCTATCACTTATAAGTGACGAGAATTGACTTTCATCACTGATAAGTGACGAGAATGGATTTCTGTCACTTATAAGTGACGAGAATTGATTTCTGTCACTTATAAGTGACGAGAATTGATTTCTGTCACTTATAAGTGACGAGAATTGATTTCTGTCACTTATAAGTGACGAGAATCGATTTCCACCACTTATAAGTGACGAGAATTGATTTCCATCACTTATGAGTGACGAGAATTGATTTATGTCACTTATCAGTGACGAGAATTGATTTCTGTCACTTATAAGTGACGAGAATGGATTTCGGTCACTTATAAGTGACGAGAATTGATTTCCATCACTTATAAGTGACGAGAATGGATTTCGGTCACTTATTAGTGATGAGAATTGATTTCCATCACTTATGAGTGACGAGAATTGATTTCTGTCACTTATAAGTGATGGAAATCAATTCTCGTCACTTATAAGTGACAGAAATCTATTCTCGTCACTTATAAGTGATGGAAATCAATTCTCATCACTTATAAGTGACCGAAATCCATTCTCGTCACTTATAAGTGATGGAAATCAATTCTCGTCACTTATAAGTGATGGAAATCAATTCTCGTCACTTATAAGTGACAGAAATCAATTCTCATCACTCATATGTGACCGAAATCAATGCTCGTCAGTTATAAGTGACAAAAATCAATTCTCGTCACTTATAAGTGATTGAAATCAATTCTCATCACTTATAAGTGATGGAAATCAATTCTCGTCACTTATAAGTGACAGAAATCCATTCTCGTCACTTATAAGTGATGGAAATGAATTCTCATCACTTATAAGTGACCGAAATCCATTCTCGTCACTTATAAGTGATGGAAATCAATTCTCATCACTTATAAGTGACCGAAATCCATTCTTGTCACTTATAAGTAATGGAAATCAATTCACATCACTTATAAGTGACCGAAATCCATTCTCGTCACTTATCAGTGACAGAAATCTATTGTCGTCACTTATAAGTGATGGAAATCGATTCTCGTCACTTATAAGTTACAGAAATCAATTCTCGTCACTTATAAGTGATGGAAATCAATTCTCGTCTCTTATAAGTGATGGAAATCAATTCTCGTCACTTATAAGTGACAGAAATCAATTCTCGTCACTTATGAGTGACAGAAATCAATTCTCGTCACTTATTAGTGATGGAAATCAATTCTCGTCACTTATAAGTGACAGAAATCAATTCTAGTCACTTATAAGTGACAGAAATCCATTCTCGTCACTTAAAAGTGATGGAAATCAATTCTCGTCACTTATGAGTGATGACAATCAATTCTCGTCTTTTCTAAGTGACAGAAATCAATTCTCGTCGCTTATAAGTAACAGAAATCAATTCTCATCACTTATAAGTGACCGAAATCAATTCTCGTCACTCATAAGTGATCGAAATCAATTCTCGTCACTTATAAGTGATGGAAATCAATTCTCGTCACTTATAAGTGACAGAAATCAATTCTCGACACTTATAAGTGACCGAAATCAATTCTCGTCACTTATAAGTGACAGAAATCAATTTTCGTCACTTATAAGTGACAGAAATCCATTCTCGTCACTTATAAGTGATGGAAATCAATTCTCATCACTTATAAGTGACCGAAATCCATTCTCGTCACTTATAAGTGATGGAAATCAATTCTCGTCACTTATGAGTGATGGAAATCAATTCTCGTCACTTATAAGTGACAGACATCAATTCTCATTACTCATAAGTGACCGAAATCAATTTTCGTCAGTTATAAGTGACGAAAATAAATTCTCGTCACTTATAAGTGATGGAAATCAATTCTCGTCACTTATAAGTGATGGAAATCAATTCTCGTCACTTATAAGTGACAGAAATCCATTTTCGTCACTTATAAGTGACAGAAATCAATTCTCGTCACTTATAAGTGACAGAAATCAATTCTCGTCACTTATAAGTGATGGAAATCAATTCTCGTCACTTATCAGTGACAGAAATCAATTCTCGTCACTTATAAGTGACAGAAATCAATTCTCGTTACTTATAAGTGACAGGAATCCATTCTAGTCACTTATGAGTGACAGAAATTCATTCTCGTCACTTATAAGTGATGGAAATCAATTCTCGTCACTTATAAGTGATGGAAATCAATTCTCGTCACTCATAAGTGATGGAAATCAATTCTCGTCACTTATAAGTAATGGAAATCAATTCTCGTCACTTATAAGTGACAGAAATCCATTTTCGTCACTTATAAGTGACAGAAATCAATTCTCGTCACTTATAAGTGACAGAAATCAATTCTCGTCACTTATAAGTGATGGAAATCAATTCTCGTCACTTATAAGTGATGACAATCAATTCTCGTCACTTATAAGTGACAGAAATCAATTCTCGTCACTTATAAGTGACAGAAATCAATTCTCGTTACTTATAAGTGACAGAAATCCATTCTCGTCACTTATAAGTGAAAGACATCAATTCTCATCACTTATAAGTGATGGGAATCAATTCTCGTCACTTATTAGTGATGGAAATCAATTTTCGTCACTTAGACAAGAATCGATTTCTGTGACTTATAAGTGACGAGAATTGATTTCTGTCACTTATAAGTGACGAGAATCGATTTCCATCACTTATAAAAGACGAGAATTGATTTCTGTCACTTATAAGTGACGAGAATTGATTTCTGTCACTTATAAGTGACGAGAATTGATTTCTATCACTTATAAGTGACGAGAATTGACTTTCATCACTGATAAGTGACGAGAATGGATTTCTGTCACTTATAAGTGACGAGAATTGATTTCTGTCACTTATAAGTGACGAGAATTGATTTCTGTCACTTATAAGTGACGAGAATTGATTTCTGTCACTTATAAGTGACGAGAATCGATTTCCACCACTTATAAGTGACGAGAATTGATTTCCATCACTTATAAGTGACTAGAATTGATTTCTGTCACTTATAAGTGACGAGAATTGATTTCTGTCACTTATAAGTGACGACAATTGATTGTCATCACTTATAATTGACGAGAATTGATTTCCATCACTTATAAGTGACGAGAATGGATTTCTGTCACTTATAAGTGACTAGAATTGATTTCTGTCACTTATAAGTGACGAGAATTGATTTCTGTCACTTATAAGTGACGAGAATTGATTTCCATCACTTATAAGTGACGAGAATTGATTTCTGTCACTCATAAGTGACGAGAATGGAGTTCTGTCACTTATAAATGACGTGAATTGATTTCTGTCACTTATAAGTGACGAGAATTGATTTCCATCACTAATAAGTGACGAGAAAAGATTTCCGTCACTTATAAGTGATGAGAATCGATGTCTGTCACTTATAAGTGACGAGAATGGATTTCTGTCACTTATAAGTAACGAGAATTGATTTTTGTCACTTATAAGTTACGAGAATTGATTTCTGTCACTTATAAGTGACGAGGATTGATTGTCATCACTTATAAGTGACGAGAATTGATTTCCATCACTTATAAGTGACGAGAATGGATTTCTGTCACTTATAAGTGACGAGAATTGACTTTCATCACTGATAAGTGACGAGAATGGATTTCTGTCACTTATAAGTGACGAGAATTGATTTCTGTCACTTATAAGTGACGAGAATTCATTTCTGTCACTTATAAGTGACGAGAATTGATTTCTGTCACTTATAAGTGACGAGAATCGATTTCCACCACTTATAAGTGCAAGAATTGATTTCTGTCACTTATAAGTGACGAAAATGGATTTCTGTCACTTACAAGTGACGAGAACTGATTTCTATCACTTATAAGTGACGAGAATTGACTTTCATCACTGATAAGTGACGAGAATGGATTTCTGTCACTTATAAGTGACGAGAATTGATTTCTGTCACTTATAAGTGACGAGAATTGATTTCTGTCACTTATAAGTGACGAGAATTGATTTCTGTCACTTATAAG
This sequence comes from Aleiodes leptofemur, assembly GCA_963942555.1. Lineage (NCBI taxonomy): Eukaryota > Metazoa > Arthropoda > Insecta > Hymenoptera > Braconidae > Aleiodes > Aleiodes leptofemur. Next base: position 4,141,979 of record OZ012623.1, on the reverse strand, counting down.
TGACGAGAATTGATTTCTGTCACTTATAAGTGACGAGAATTGATTGTCATCACTTATAATTGACGAGAATTGATTTCCATCACTTATAAGTGACGAGAATGGATTTCTGTCACTTATAAGTGACTAGAATTGATTTCTGTCACTTATAACTGACGAGAATTGATTTCTGTCACTTATAAGTGACGAGAATTGATTTCCATCACTTATAAGTGACGAGAATTGATTTCTGTCACTCATAAGTGACGAGAATGGATTTCTGTCACTTATAAATGACGAGAATTGATTTCTGTCACTTATAAGTGACGAGAATTCATTTCCATCACTTATAAGTGACGAGAATTGATTTTCATCACTTATAAGTGACGAGAATTGATTTCCATCACTTATAAGTGACGAGAATTGATTTCCATCACTTATAAGTGACGAAAATTGATTATGCCCGACGTCCTCGGGCAAATCCTTATGCCCGAAGACCTCGGGCAAATCCTTATGCCCGAGGTCCTCGGACAAATCCTTACGCCCGAGGTCCTCGTGCAAATCCTTATGCCCGAGGTCCTCGGGAAATCCCTTATGCCCGATGGCATCGGGCAATTCCTTATGCCCGAGGTCCTCGAGCCAATCCTTATGCCCGAGGACCTCGGGCAAATCCTTATGGCCGCGGTCCTTGGGCAAATCCTTATGCCCAAGCTCAGGCAAATCCTCATGCCCGAGAACCTCGGGCAATCCCTTATGCCCGAGGTCCTCGGGCAAATCCCTATGCCCGAGGACCTCGGGCAAATCCTTATGCCCGAGGTCCTAGGGCAATTCCTTATGCCCGTGGTCCTCGGGCAGATTTTCATGCTCAAGCTCGGGAAGTTCCTTATGCCCGAGGTCCTCGGGCAAATTTTTATGCCCGAGGTCCTAGGGCAATTCCTTATGCCCGAGGTCCTCGGGCAATTCCTTATGCCCGAGGTCCTCGGACAATCCCTTATGCCCGAGGTCCTCGGGCAGTTTCTTATGCCCGAGGTCCTCGGGCAGTTTCTCATGCCCGAGGTCCTCGGGCAAATCCCTATGCCTGAGGTCCTTGGGCAATTCCTTATGCCCGAGGACCTCGGGCAAATCCTTATGGCCGCGGTCCTTGGGCAAATCCTTATGCCCAAGCTCAGGCAAATCCTCATGCCCGAGAACCTCGGGCAATCCCTTATGCCCGAGGTCCTCGGGCAAATCCCTATGCCCGAGGACCTCGGGCAAATCCTTATGCCCGAGGTCCTAGGGCAATTCCTTATGCCCGTGGTCCTCGGGCAGATTTTCATGCTCAAGCTCGGGAAGTTTCTTATGCCCGAGGTCCGCGGGCAGTTTTTCATGCCCGAGGTCCTCGGGCAGTCTCTTATGCCCGAGGTCTGCGGGCAGTTTCTCATGCCCGAGGTCCTCGGGCAGTTTCTTATGCCCAAGGTCCTCGGCCGAATCGTCATGCCCGAGATCCTCGGGCAAATCCTTATGCCCGAGGACCTCGGGCTAATTCTTATGCCCGAGGTCCTCGGGCAAATCCCTATGCCCGACGTCCTCGGGCAATTCCTTATGCCCGAGGTCCTCGGGTAGTTTTTTATGCCCGAGGTCCTCGGGCAAATCCCTATGCCTGAGGTCCTTGGGCAATTCCTTATGCCCGAGGTCCTCGAGCAATTCTTTATGCCCGAGGTCCTCGGGCAGTTTTTTATGCCCGAGGTCCTCGGGCAATTCCTGATGCCTGAGGTCCTCGGGCAGTTTCTTATGCCCGAGGTCTGCGGGCAATTTCTTATGCCCGAGGTCCTCGGGCAATATCTTATGCCCGAGGTCCTCGGGCAATTTCTTATGCCCGAGGTCCTCGGGCAATTCCTTATGCCCGAGGTCTGCGGGCAATTTCTTAGGCCCGAGGTCCTCGGGCAGTTTCTTATGCCCAAGGTCCTCGGGCAAATCCTCATGCCCGAGATCCTCGGGCAAATCCTTATGCCCGAGGTCCTCGGGCAAATCCCTATGCCCGAGGTCCTTGGGCAATTCCTTATGCCCGAGGTCCTCGGGCAGTTTTTTATGCCCGAGGTCCTCGGGCAAATCCCTATGCCCGAGGTCCTTGGGCAATTCCTTATGCCCGAGGACCTCGGGCAAATCCTTATGCCCGCGGTCCTTGGGCAAATCCTTATCCCCGAGGTCCTCGGGCAAATCCTTATGCCCGAGGTCCTCGAGCAAATCCTTATGCCCGAGGTCCTCGGGCAAATCCGTATGCCCGAGGTCCTCGGGCAATTCCTCATGCCCGAGGTCCTCGGGCAAATCTTCATGCTCGAGGTCCTCGGGCAATTTCTTATGCCCGAGGTCCTCGGTCAGTTTTTTATGCCCAAGCTCGGGCAGTTCCTTATGCCCGAGGACCTCGGGCAAATCCTTATGCCCGAGGTCCTCGGGAAATTCCTTATGCTCGAGGTCCTCGGGCAATTCCTGATGCCCGAGGTCCTCGGGAAGTTTCTTATTCCCGAGGTCTGCGGGCAATTGCTTATGGCCGAGGTCCTCGGGCAAATCCTTATGCCCGAGGTCCTCGAGAAATCTCTTATGCCCGAGGTCATCCGATAATTCCTTATGCCCGAGGACCTCGGGCAAATCCTTATGCCCGCGGTCCTTGGGCAAATCCTTATCCCCGAGGTCCTCGGGCAAATTCTTATGCCCGAGGTCTTCGGGCAAATCCTTATGCCCGAGAACCTCGGGCGAATCCTTATGCCCGAGGTCCTCGGGCAATCCCTTATGCCCGAGGTCCTCGGGCAAATCCTTATGCCCGAGGTCCTCAGGCAAATCCTTATGCCCGAGGATCTCGGGCAAATCCTTATGCCCGAGGTCCTCGGGCAAATCCTTATGCCCGAGGTCCTCGAGAAATCTCTTATGCCCGAGGTCATCCGATAATTCCTTATGCCCGAGGACCTCGGGCAAATCCTTATGCCCGAGGTCCTTGGGCAATTCTTTATGCCCGAGGTCCTCGGGCAAATCCTCATGCCCGAGGTCCTCGGGCAATCCCTTATGCCCGAGGACCTCGGGCAAATCCTTATGCCCGAGGACCTCGGGCAAATCCTTATGCCCGAGGTCCTCGGGCAAATCCTCATGCCCGAGGTCCTCGGGCAGTTTCTTATGCCCGAGGTCTGCGGGCAATTTCTTAGGCCCGAGGTCCTCGGGCAGTTTCTTATGCCCGAGGTCCTCGGGCATTTTTTTATGCCCGAGGTCCTCGGGCAATTCCTCATGCCCGAGGTCCTCGGGCAGTTTCTTATGCCCGAGGTCTGCGGGCAATTTCTTATGCCCGAGGTCCTCGGGCAAATCCCTATGCCCGAGGTTCTCGGGCAATTCCTTATGCCCGAGGTCCTCGGGCAGTTTTTTATGCCCGAGGTCCTCGGGCAAATCCCTATGCCCGAGGTCCTTGGGCAATTCCTTATGCCCGAGGTCCTCGGGCAATTCCTTATGCCCGAGGTCCTCGGGCAGTTTTTTATGCCCGAGGTCCTCGGGCAAATCCCTATGCCCGAGGTTCTTGGGCAATTCCTTATGCCCGAGGTCCTCGGGCAGTTCCTTATGCCCAAGGTCCTCGGGCAAATCCTCATGCCCGAGATCCTCGGGCAAATCCTTATGCCCGAGGACCTCGGGCAAATTCTTATGCCCGAAGTCCTCGGGCAAATCCCTATGCCTGAGGTCCTCGGGCAATTCCTTATGCCCGAGGTCCTCGGGCAGTTTTTTATGCCCGAGGTCCTCGGGCAAATCCCTATGCCTGAGGTCCTTGGGCAATTCTTTATGCCCGAGGTCCTCGGGCAATTCCTTATGCCCGAGGTCCTCGGGCAGTTTTTTATGCCCGAGGTCCTCGGGCAATTCCTCATGCCCGAGGTCCTCGGGCAGTTTCTTATGCCCGAGGTCTGCGGGCAATTTCTTATGCCCGAGGTCCTCGGGCAATTTCTTATGCCCGAGGTCCTCGGGCCATTCCTTATGCCCGAGGTCCTCGGACAATTCCTTATGCCCGAGGTCCTCGGGCAATTCCTTATGCCCGAGGTCCTCGGGCAGTTTCTTATGCCCGAGGTCTGCGGGCAATTTCTTATGCCCGAGGTCCTCGGGCCATTCCTTATGCCCGAGGTCCTCGGACAATTCCTTATGCCCGAGGTCCTCGGGCAATTCCTTATGCCCGAGGTCCTCGGGCAGTTTCTTATGCCCGAGGTCTGCGGACAATTTCTTAGGCCCGAGGTCCTCGGGCAGTTTCTTATGCCCGAGGTCTGCGGGCAATTTCTTGTGCCCGAGGTCCTCGGGCAGTTTCTTATGCCCGAGGTCCTCGGGCAATTTTTTATGCCCGAGGTCCTCGGGCAGTTTCCTCTCTCCGAGGTCCTTGGGCAGTTTCTGATGCCCGAGTTCTCCGGGCGATTCCTCATGCCTGAGCTCCTCGGACAGCTCCCCATGGCCGAGCTTCTCGGACAGTTTCTGATGCTGCAGGTTACATCTACTAAACGTAGAAAAACAGCTTCCTACTCTCCTCCGATAGCTTTCTATGAAAAGCTGACGTCCACTGAACATAGAAAGCCAGCATTCTACTCTCCTCCGATAGCTTTCTCTAAAATGACATCATTTAAACTAAAATTAATATCTTTCATGGCAAGCTGACGTCCACTGAACATAGGAAACCAGTGTTTCATCCTCCTCTGATTGCTTTTGATGGGAAGCTGACGTTCACTGAACATAGAAAGCCAGCTTTCCAGTCTCCTCCGAAAGTTTCTTATGGAGGGCACACGTTCACTGAACCTAGCAAGCCATTTTCCTCCTTTTCTCCGATAGTTTTCTGTGCAATAACATCATTTGAACTAAAATCAATATTTTCATTGGGAAGCTGACGTCCTCTGAACATAGAAAGCCAGCTTTCGGTCCGGGCCCTTCATATCTCGACTAAAACATCTCAACCAAAACATCTCAATCAAAAATATCTCGAATATTCGTATTCGAACCGGGTCGAAATATTCGTCACTTCGAATAATTCGCACACCCTTATAAAAAATAGCGATAACATTGTAAATGTTTAGAGCTGGATTTTTTTAAGAAATTTCATTTCGTAGAAGATGGACATATTTATTTCTTGCAAACAGAAGGTCGTCAGTGCTATGCTCATACACAGCACTTACGTTACTTTGTTCCTTAGGTGACGATATAATATACTATACTATACTATACGGTACACACTGAACGTTTGAATCATCGAGCGCCCATTTCACAATCGAATAATTCATTAAAATTTCAATCAAGTATTCGATTGTAAAATGAAATATAGTTCTCGAGATATTTCGAAAAAAATTAATACCGGCTTTCGAAAATTAGGAAATTGTGGAACTCACTGAAGAATTAATCAATTATCGATGATCTTCAAGATCACAAAGTGACGTAAACGAGTAAATTCGATTTGAACTTAGCCGCATGATGATCTTGAATTAAATCAATGACAGCTAATTCATCCAAATGTCAAATAGTTTAAAGTATCACCAATAATTTTTCATTCACAATATCCTGAAGAAAATGGACCTTTATTGTACTTTATTCGATATTTAATTTCAGACGAATTTGCTTAATGTGAGTAGTGTAAAGAAAAGGTCGCAAAAAAATTAATGTAATTTTTTTTTATTCTCATTTCTGTAGATAAGTCTTTTTCTTTTTCATCACTTTATTCCAATTTTTCTAATACTTGATAAAAATAAAATTATCTCAAAGATAAGTCGATTCTTTTTTTATCTATTCACTGATGATTTCTGTCATCATTCCCGGCTTATTGATGCAATTAATTTTTTTTCATGAAAAATTGAGTTTTTTTTTCTCAATGTGTGAATTCAAAAATAATTCAATGATTATATTATTCAATCGAGTCATTAATTTATCGATAAATTATGATAATTCATTTTTTTTATGATTTTCGATCAATAAAAGAGTTAACTAGTGAAGTTTTGAGATTTCATTACACCTGTCATTGTCGAATCATTGATTCAGGGATGAAGAGATGAATAAATGAAATAATTCGATTTTCGTTACCGATCATTTTTTATAATATATCTCGGAAATTAATGGAGATACGCCCTTTTCACCCCGATCTTTTTATTTGTAAATCTTGAATTTTTTTCCATTAAGGACAAAGATAAGGATAATAAGGGCGTATCTCCATCATTTTTCGAGATATTCTCAAAAATCGAAAAAAAAAATTGCCTCACTTCTGTCTTTCGTCTATTGAATTTTTTTGAAATTATTCTTAATGTAGAAAAGGGCTTCTAAAAACGAAAAAAACGGAAATCCCCCGTTTCAAATTTGAGAAAACCGTAAAAATAGTCCAAGGCTTCATTGAGAAAATTCATGAAACCTTTTCCTACCGTTCCCAAGAGAAATAGACCACGTGAAATATCAATCCAAGGAATTCCAGATCCTTGGCTCGAATATTTAGTGCTGGAGGATGTTAATAAATCATCAGGATCCAGTGGTCAATGCAGAGTTCGTTGCAACAGTTTTGACGTTACTCAGAGCCTCTGGAGGGATTATGGAATATCACTGGAGCAGGGGATTCCCAATTATAATATCACTGTCATGAAATCAGGAGTGAAAAGGTTTTATTATTAATATTATAATATTCATTAATATTATTATATTTTAATCATATTATTGATTATTTGAGAATAATTTTGAAAAATTTGGGAAATCTCAAATAGGAAAATGTAGGGGAAGGTGGGGTAAAATGGACACTCCTAATGAATGGTTCGAGATAGAAATTTTCTGATGATTTCATTGAAAAGCTGAGGAAATTTCAGGCGAAAAAGATGTATCAAAATTTTTTTTCCAATTTGTGGGAAATCTACTTTTTTGGCCAAGTTTTGAAGGGATTTCCCTTTTGAAAATCGAAAAAATTAACTTTTTCGACGATATCTCCGGTTCTGTTGGTTGTAGCGACCTGGAGTTGATCTCAAATGAAAGATGGCCTCATTTTTCATCAATTTATGTGGTTAAAATATTTTTTTAATCAATTTTTCGAATATTTATAGTTTACTAGCTTTTCCCCCCTCGCTTCGCTCGGGTCAGATTTTTCAACAGTTCGAGTTCATGTTCCATCGATTTATGTTATTCAAATTTTTCTTCATTAATTTCTCAAATATTTACAGGCCATTCTCGGAGAATCAGTTTTTTTCCTGTAAGTTTTCGAAAAATGGATATTTTCTCCTTTTACACTACATGAATCGATAGGAAAAGAACTCATCTCTCATTGAAGAACAACCGTAAATCGCTACATCCAATAGTACCAAAAATATTCCCAAAAGAAGAAAATTCTTCGAAAATAGGAATCTTTCATCTTTCAAATCTTGAAAAAAATGAAATTTTCTGAAAAATTAAAAAAAATAAATGCTGACATATAATTTTCGTAGAAAATCTTCTCAGTTTCCCAATGGAATGCTCAGGAAGAAGCTACCTTCAATATTTTCATCGATATTGATTGATTAATCAAAAGAAATTGGGGTAATCTATACATTCCAATTAAACGGTGTGAGATAGAGATTTCACCATGATTCTATTGAAAAGCTCAGGAAATTTTAGGTCAAGGATATGTATTACTATTATTTTTTTTCCAATTCGAGTATCAGAAAAAATCTACCTCCTATATTTCCAGCGATATTGATTAATTGATCAAGCCAAGAGTGGGATGAATTGAGCATTCCATTTAAGCGGTTCACGATAGAGCTTTTGCAACCATTTTAGTGTATAGTTGAGAAAATTTTAGGTAGAAAACATGGGTCAGTATTGATTTTTTCCAATTCCCAATGTTCTTGAGCTTTCTAGAATATTCTTGAACCATTGAAGAAATTCTAGAATGTTCTCGAACTCCCTGAAACATTGGAAAATATCTCCCAGCCTTTTGCAACATTCTCAAATCTTCAAGAACACTCTAGGAAGTTTTCGAACTCTCTGGGACAATCCAAAATATTTTCGAATCGTTTGGAACATTTGAAAAAATTCTCGCACCTTGTGGGCATTGTAGAATGTTTTCGAACTTTCTGGAACATTCTAGAACAATCCAGAACAATCTAGAACTATTCAGAACATTCTAGAACAATTCAGAACATTCTAGAACATCTCAGAAAATTCTAGAACAATCTAGAACATTCTAGAAAAATTTAGAACATTCTCGAACAATCTATAACATTCTAGAACAATCTAGAACATTCTAGAACAATCTAGAACAATCTAGAACATTCTAGAACATTCTAGAACATTCTAGAACAATGTAGAACATTCCCGAACAATATAGAACATTCTAGAACAATTTAGAACATTCTAGAACATCTCAGAAGATTCTAGAACAATCTAGAACATTCTAGAACAATTTAGAACATTCTAGAACAATCTAGAACAGTCTAGAACATTCTAGAACTATCTAGAACATTCTCAAACAATCTAAAACGTTCTAGAAGAATCTAGAACATTTTAGAACAATCTAGAATATTCCTAGATCTTCGGGAACCTTCTAGAGCATTCTTAAACTATCTGGAACCTTTTCGAATATTCCAGAACATTTTCAACCTTTCTAGATCATTCTAGTAAATTTTAGAACGGTCTAGCGCATTATTTAATATCTGCCATGAGGAGGTAATAGGTACAATACCCGCTTCCACCCCCATATCTCAGGAACCAACCCCCGTAGCCAAAAACGGAAAACTTCTTCATGGATGGGGGGTGGAGGGCTACCACACCATATAACCCCCATGGGGATATGGGGGTTGGTTTCTCAGTTTTATGTACACGCACCCAGTAACACACTTTTTTTTATTATATATAATGATTTTCTGAAAATCAGATTTGCCCTATAAATACTCGAAAAAAAAATTGATATTTTCCTTTTTAAGTCCCATAAATCGATGGGAAATAAGCTCACCTTTCATTTGAGATCAATCCCAGGTTGCTACGATTAATAGAACCAGAGATATTCTCAAAACCCTCAAATTTTTCAAAAACAGAATACTTTCACCTTCAAATCTTGTGCAAAAAATGAAATTTTTGAAAAATTCCAAAAAGTAACTTTTGATTTATGATTTTCATGGGAAATTTCCTCACCTTCCCAATGGAATCATCAGAAAAAACCTATTTCGGAAATTTTCATCCATTTCGAGTAATTTTCATAGTATAAAAAACCAAAATCAACCCGTGTCCATTTTACCCCACCTTCCCTTAATTATAATTCGAATTATAATTTTTATCCCTAAAATGTAGAAATGAGGCGAAAGAAAGAGCAACCGATGAACAAAAAGCCAAAAAATACTCGGAAAACGACCCTTTATGTCAACCAGATGAACCGATAATCGAACCCCAAGAAAAAAGACCTTCAACCGATAAAAAATCGAAAAAAAAATCATTGATAGAAGAGAATTTCACGAAAAATTTGCACGAAAATGCTTTAATTACCGACGAAAATATTAATTGGATAGAAAATTCATTACCAACCGAAAAAATTAACAGAAAATATTTTAAACGCGAAAATTCACGAAAACAATCAAAAATAGTTAAAGTCATGAAAGGAATTTTCCGGAGATGGAGAAAAAATTCGAAGAGAATGTCCAATGATTTATCGAAATTCGATGATAATTTCGTTTGTTATCACTGTAATTGTCCTTATTTCAAAGTTTGCAAGTCCTGCAGATGTTCAGGGGTTGAAAAATCCCTGAAAGAGTCGTCGAAACCGCGAAAATCTGACGATTTCGAAAAACCTAAGAGCAGAAAAAAATCGGAAGAAAATTTCGATTCGCAAAAAAAATCGAAAAATTCAAGAAAAATTAGTGAAAATTTGCGAATTCAACGAAACGAACGTTTTGATGAAGACATTTCGACTTCGCAGGCTTCTCCAATTATTGAATCAAATGAAATCCATTCTGGTTCATCGAACTCTGCACTTTTTCGGCTTCGTACTGAAAAAATAAACGATAAAAAAAATGAGACAATTGGAATTAATTCGAGAATTTCATTAAAGTCGAAGAGTTCTTCGGAAAGAATGAAGAAACTTGTGAATGACTGTTTTCCACGAGGATTTGAGACCTGTGACGAGATAATTGGGGAGAAACGACTGTTGAGGAGCGTGGAAACATCAGAAAATGACAATTCGAGTCTTCAAACTGAATTCGCGGAAATTCAGAAGTTTGAATCGAATTTTATGGGAAGAGGTGAGGAGAAAATTTGCGGTGAAGGGGTTGAAGAAAGGAGGGAGGAGGGAGAGTTGGAGGGAGTTATGGAGAATGATTGGCTGTTTGCTGCGAGAAATTTTGGACGGTTGGGGACTCTTCAGGATTCGATGGAAAGGTGAAACGAGATGAATTTACTTATTTTCGCAGTTTTTTTTTTTTGAAATCTCGAAAAATCTAGAAACAAGAAACAAAATTTGGTTGGAAAAATTCAGAAAATATAAAAAATTTCAGAAATCTCGAAAAATTGAAAATAAAAAAACAAAATTTGATTAAAAAAATTCAGAAAATATAAAATTTTCTAGAAATCTCGAAAAATATAGAAAAAAAAACAAAATTTGATTTTAAAAAATCGGAAAATATAAAATTTTCTAGAAATCTCGAAAAATTAAAAATAAAAAAACAAAATTTGATAACAAAATTCGGACAATGTAAAATTTTCAAAAAATGTCGAAAAATTGAAGAAAAAAATATCTCGAAATCTCCCCGTTTTTGAGATTTCTAGATAAATCTCAAATTGTTCAAGATCAAACTAATTTTGGTTTTTTTTAATCGATTCGATGATAAGTAAAGTGGAGAGATAAAACGGAATAAGTCTATTTTTTTGCCAATTTTTGAAAATATCTCGGAAAAGAAGCGAGACAGAGCAATTTTATCCGACTTCTTTCTCGTAGAAAATTTCAAGAGCTACAAAAGATTTTTTCTGGCTAAATCACCCTATCTCGCTCTAAATTTTCAAGATATTCAGAAGAAAGAAAAAGTTGACAAAACTAGACTTTTTACGTTTTTTTTTAAATATTAATAATTATTTTTTACGAATTAAATTTTTTTCGTTCAATAGAGAATTTGATTTTGGAGCACTGCAGAAGGATCTGAAAATGAAGAATTCAGAGAGTGTAAAGATACTATACGAGGGGCTTTCGAGGAAGAAGACTCTGAATAATCTCCAAATTGATAATTTTCTTGTCGAAGGAATTTCTGAAAATTTCACAAAACGAAATTAACAATTAAATTATAAAAAAGAAGGGAGAAAAATTTATTGCAACATTTTTTTGAAAACAGTGGGGGATAGATTTTTTTTGATGATTCTATTGAAAAGCTGAGAAATTTTTAGGCAGATAACAAGTGCCAGAATTAATTTTTTTTTATTTTTCAAGAATTTGATTTTTTTGAGCACTTTTGAGGGGTAAAAATCTTTTGGTTTTCGAAAAAATTCAGTCTTTTTTGAAATATCTCCGGTTCTATCAGTTGTAGCGACATGTAACCGATTTCAAATGAAAGCTGAGATGATTTCCCATCTATTCATGTGGATTTGAATTTAAAAATATTGATTTTTAAGATAGTTATGGCAACTTTTGTGAAAAATTATGATCATCAGGTTTTGCCATATAAAAATGTGAAAAATCGATATTTTAAAATTCAAAACCCCATAAATCGATGAGAAATGATCTCACTTTTCATTTAAAATTGGCTCCATAATCGCTATGACCAATAGAACTGGAGGCATTCCAGAAAACCTGAAATTTTCCAAAAATCAAGTGTTTTTATCCCTCAAAAATTCTCAAAAAAAAATCAAATTCTCAGAAAATTGAAAAAAATTAATTCTGCCACTTGTTTCTCGCCTAAAATTTTCTTAGCTTTCCAATAGAATCATCAAAAAAAATCTATCTCCAATATTTTCGTTCATTTCAATATTTTTTCATAATATATGCATAAAAACTCAAATGTGTCCATTTTACCTCTTATGTCCATTTTGCCCCACCTCCCCTTATTATAATGAAGACCCCCTTTCTGTCAAAAATTTCATGAGCTACAAAAAAAATGTCGAATAAATTGTCGTAAATCTCATCATTTTCAAGGTTTTAACAAAATAATTCATATTTAAAAAAAAACAGAAAAAATCAATTTTTTTCCTGATTTTTTTGAAGAATATCTCGGAAACTATTGGAGATACGCCCTTTTTGCCTCAATTATTTCTTGTAAAGAATTTCGAGACCTACAAGAAAGGATCCGAGCAAAATTGCTCCATCTCTTTTAGTATCCGAGATATTTTCAAAAAATCATTAGAAAAAATGAAAGTAATTGGTTTTTTTGTCGAAAAAACAATTATAAAAAATTACAAGAATTTCATTTGATGAAACGATAGTTTTAATAGAAATTAATAAAGTTTCGGAGTTATAAACATTCTACAAAGCAGTTTTGAATTTTTCAACAACTGTGTGCGATCAACGCAAAAGTCATGCTTACACATTGTTCCACAAAAAAAAAATTGTGTAATTACAATAATTTCCATTTTTTTTTTCAATAATAAAAAATAAATTATTGAGGTATTTTTCTTAATTTCGGTTTTTGTAGTACGATGTATGCAAATCTATCAAATACATTGATTCTTGTAAATATAATATATATAGTGTAGTGGCCCCGGTTTCTGACAGTGTCCCAGTAATTGACGATTTTTGCAAATTTTTCGGTTTTATTTAAATGTACAATATATTGTTTAATACTCAATTGTTGAGCTCGTTCAGTGCAACAAATATGTATTAAAATCGTCGTCTCAGAGTGAAAATGACGTAACAAGATAGGAAACATGTACCATTTATGCCTTTTTTGTTCTAGGAGGACAATATAATTAATGATCGAGCAGCAATCGGAAAAAAAGGTGAATTTTTGTATAAAATCGTTAATAACAATTTATACAAGATGAAATTCCAAAATCTGATTCAGTGAATCTGTAAAGAATGTAATGAGGAATAAAATAAGCCCTAGAAATGAAAAATTAACTGAAAATCAAAGAATTTTCATTATTTTTCACATTTTTTCAAAATTTTTAAGATTTAAAGTAATGCAAAAAATGATGAAAATTGTTCAATTTTCAATTAATTTTTTGTTTCTAGGGCTTATTTTATTCCTCATTACATTTTTTACAGATTCACTGAATCAGATTTGAGAATTTCATATTTTATAAATTGTTATTAACGATTTTATCCAAAAATTCAACTTTTTTTCTGATTGTACCTCCCAATCATTCTTAAATTACATTCAATAAGCAAATAGTTGTTACTTTCGATTTATGCTGTCAGAAACTAGCTCTGAAGTGTCAATAACCGGGACCACCATGGTGTTATAAACGTTAATTTTAATTTATTCGCGTATTACAGTGACACTGGAATCTTCAAAAATCAAATCAGTTCGTGATGGATAAATAACTTTCATGTTTCCTTCAAAATCGACACCCTTCACCTGTTCTATCTGCAGTTTATGATAAATCTGTGGTGTTTCCTCGTTATTTTGGGCTGTGGCTAATCCTAGAGTCACTAGTTCCTTCAAGAATTGATCCAAAACATTTCTGAAAAGGAAAAAAAATCAGTAAAAAAGTAAAAAATTTAAGTTTTTTTGTCATTTGTTTTCTGAGAATGTTTTGGAAACTAAGCGAGATGGAGCGATTTGAACCCAACTTTTTTCTTGGAGCTCTTAACATTTTTTGTAAAAAGGAAGGATTGTGGCCAAATTATCCTATCTCGCTTACTTTCCAAGATATTCTATAGGGACAAAGAAAACGATTTGTCCAATGTTTCCAGGTCTTTTTTTTGTCATTCCTTATTTTGGAAATATCTCGGAAACTAAGCGAGATAGAGCGATTTGAACTTAAATTTTTTCTGAGAGCTCTTAAAATTCTCTAAAAAGGAAGGATTGTGGCCAAATTATCCTATCTCGCTTACTTTCCAGAATATTTTATAGAGATAAAAAATCGATTTGTCTAATGTCTCCAGGTCTATTTTGTGTCATTCCTTATTTTGAAAATATCTCGGAAACTAAGCGAGATAGAGCGATTTTGGTCCAATTTTTTCTTTGTAGCTCTTGAAAAATAGAACATCAAAATCAGTTACATCATCTCGAGAAATTCGAAATTCAAGTTTTCGGGGCTTTTTTCAAAATGTTCTCAAATGTTTCCACATTTTTCCAAATTTCCCAAATTTTTTTCTGGCAAACATCCTTCGCCATTTTAAAACTAAAATCATTTTCATCATCTCGAGAAATTTGAAATTCAAGTTTTTGAGGCATTTTTCGAAATGTTTCCACATTTTTCCAAATTACCTGCAGATCTGTTGTGAAGTCGCACTTGTCACCTCCAAAAACATATTCTTCGTATTCATCGACATTTTTGTTATGTCACTGTTTGTAATTGGTGGAAATGATATTACTTGATTGGATCCATCAAGTAAACATGGAAAAAGTGGTTTTCCTTCGATTAAATAAAGATATCTGTGAATTCCAGAATAAACATTTCTCTTTTTTTCTCTTCTCAGATTATCGGCTTCAGCTTGGAGCTTCTGAAAAAGTGCTGCAGCTGTATAACTCTTGCTTCTGTTCAATGGTATCATCTCAATCTCTTTTGGCGGCTTTGCTGTATACGTCAAATCACCTGAAACGAAAATATTGAATGAAATTTTTTCTTAACAATAAGCTATTAAAGTTAAAACTTCAAAGTTTATTTCATAAATATCTTCAGAACTGGTAGATTTAGAGAAAAAATTCGAGGAAGCTTTGTTCAAGAGGATTCAATTCTCCATAAAAATCGTCCCTTGGTAAATTTTTATAAGTCATGATAGTTTTCGAGATACTTAGGGGAAGGTGGGGTAAAATGGACACAAGCGATAAAACGGACACGGGTTGATTTTGGTATTTTATATTATGGAAATTACGAGAAATGAATGGAAATATTGAAGATAGGTTTTTTCTGATGATTCCATTGGAAAGATTTTTTTTTAATTTTTTCAAAGATTTCGTTTTTTGCACAAGATTTGAAGGTGAAACTCTTGTTTTGAAAAATTTGAGGTTTTTGACAATATCTCTGGTTCTATTGATCGTAGCGACCTGGGGCTGATCTTAAATGAAAGGTGAGCTCATTTCCCATCAATTTATGAGGTTTAAAAAGAAAAATATCAATTTTTTCAAGTAATTATAGGGCAAAAACTGATGTTCACAATATGAGCGATAAATATTTGAAAAATTGATTTAATAAAAAATTTTAACCACGTAAATCGATGAGAAATGAGGTCATCTTTCATTTAAGATTGACCCCAGCTCACTACAACTAACAGAATCAGAGATATCACCGAAAAAGTTAATTGTTTCGATTTTCAGAAGGGAAACCCCTTCAAAAGTCGGCCAAAAAAGTAAATTTCTCCAAAAATTGAAAAAAAAAAATTTGACAGATGTTTTCCGCCTGGAATTTCCTCAGCTTTCCAATGGAATCATTAAAAAAATTTCTATCTCGAACCGTTCAATTGGAGTGTCCATTCTACCCCAGCTTTCCCTACAAAGTTGCGAAATTGATAGTAAAATTTGAAAAAAAAACATATTTTTTCGTTTTTTTGCAAATATCTTCAAAACTAGTAGATTGAGAAAAAAAATGTCAAGAAATTTTTTTGATAGAAAATTCAATTCCCGACAGAGCAGGTCTCTCGATAAATCTTCCTCAACCCAACGGCTTTTGAGCTACTCTTAAAATAGTGAAAAATTAAGTACCAGGAGCCATCAAGTCTAAATCATGTGTTGCCAATGTAGCTGCATTTCTTTTATCACAAATTCCTTCGTGCAGTCTGGTCTGAAGCTGAATGAATTTCTTGAAATTAGCCTCTGTAAATGCTAAATTCCTTACAATACAGCAAACAATGTGGGGCCTGACACTTTTAACATTGTCCAATATTTTATAAACTCTGCTTTCATCAGGAACTCGCAAGACAGTCAATCTGTGACTTAAATCCTCAATTTCTTGAGTATTCTCACTCTCTGACGTTTTTTGTCCTTTTTTCCCTTTTTTGCTCTTTCCAGATTGGGCAGAAGTGTTTTCTGTTTTTTTGCAGTGCTGTCTTATGTAATCGAGGACTTGCTTCGATCTGCACTGATCAACGAGTTTGAAGAGACGCTTGTCATTCAATTTATTCCCCTTCAGATTTAATTCCTTCAATTTTTGACAGTCTGCTAATTCACCAGGCACCTCTGAAAACACAAATTCATCAGAATTCGGGGGATCTGTAAATTATTTTACGAATATCTCTGGAAACATTGAGTTTAGGAGAATTTATCAGGAGACCTTTTTTGGAGCCCATGAAATTCTACACAAAAAAGGTCTCTTGAAAAATTCTCCTAAACCCAGTAATTTTCGAGATATTTCTTAAAAGGAAAGTCGATCAATGATAAATTTGGGAAATGAGAAGAAAAAATTGTTGCAGTCTCTTCCCTGAATATCTTTGAAGCGAGTAGATTTAGAGAAAAATATCAAGATACCTTTTTTGGGAGGAATTAAATTACCCACAAAAAAGGTTTCTTGAGATTTTTTCCTAAACCCACTAGTTTTCAAAATACTCTCAAAAGAATTTCCTCAAACATCAAAAATTCATCAATTTCTCACAAAAAAAAGAAAAATTTCAATTTTTTGCTTCCGAATGGAAGCTATGTAACATCAGAATTTTCGATTGTAATTTTTTTAAATAGAAGATACTTGAAATGATCTAAATAGAGAGAAAATGATATTTTTAGCGCATGTCTGTGTGTGTATAAAAGTCTCAATTACAGCAAAACGGTTTAATAGAAAAATTTCATATTTTGTGGAGAACTTCCTCTCGACAAACTCTATTTTTTAAGTTTTATTTGAAGAGAATCCGATCGGTACTTTTTGAGATTGTCCATTTTTTGAAAATCATTTTTCAATGGAATTTCTGGAAACTATTCAACTGATGTTATTTATACTCATTAATTATCTCGAGAATTGTATTAGTTAGATGCCTGTCA
Source organism: Aleiodes leptofemur (assembly GCA_963942555.1). Classification (NCBI taxonomy): domain Eukaryota; kingdom Metazoa; phylum Arthropoda; class Insecta; order Hymenoptera; family Braconidae; genus Aleiodes; species Aleiodes leptofemur. Next base: position 4,124,982 of record OZ012623.1, on the reverse strand, counting down.
ATTTTGAGCTTATTTGCATGATTAGTTCTCGAGTTATTGGCGTTTTAACGAATTTTTCAAAATTTGATATTTTGATGATGGTTTGAAAAAAGTTGTATCACTTCCATTCGGAAGCATATTGCTAAAGTATCAGCAGAAAAAGCTATATCATTTGGAAAACAATACTATCCACTTGTTTTATTGTGTTTTCTCACCAGAAATGCAATTATTCGCGAGATCCAGTAGCTTCAAGGAGCTCAGAACTCTGATGCTGCCTGGCACCTCTTTAATTCGATTTCCATTGACCCTAATTTCCGCCAAATGCACGAGTTCCCCATAGCAAACATCAGGAAACGTTTCAAATTGATTATTGCTCAAATCCAATAAAGCCAATTTTACATTTAACAGCTGTGAGGGCAAATAACTCAAGCAATTGGATCCAAAATTGATTGTTGTGAGCTGCGAAAGATTCGCCAGTTCCTCTGGCAATTTTTCCAATTGATTTCTCGAGCAATCGATTACTTTCAGTTTCGACAGCTTCTTGATGTCTCCTGGTAAACTAGTGAGCTTATTGGAGTGTAGAACAAGTGTCGTTAAATTCTCAAGCCTCGAAATATCCTCGGGAACTCTGTTTAAACATGTCTGACTGATATTGAGATAATTTAGACTCGAGAGATGAAAAATATTGTCGTCAACACCTTTTTCTTCAATTTTCTGGGAAATTCCAGGACCTGAGAGAATTAGCTCGTGTCTATTCTCTTTCCAGGCTTGGGCAACTTCAAACCATGCTGTATTCACATCCATCACTGAATATTTCACAATTTTTTTGCCTGAAAAAATAAAAAGAAAATTAGAAAAATTAGGACAAAAGAGGTTTTTTTTAACGTTTTTTTTTCAAGAATATGGAGGAAAATAATGGAGATATGCCCTTTTTACTCTGAATATTGTTTTGTAGCTCTTGGAACTGTTTACAAAAATGGCTTGAAGAATAAAAGGGCGTATCTCCATTATTTCCTGAATTATGCAGAAAAAAATGATATTTTGATGATTTTTTTTCTCTGAGAAAATTACTGGAAAACAAAGAATAAGAGAAGTTAATGATTTTTTTTTTCTACATTTTTTTAGAATATCTGGGGAAATGATGGAGATACGCCCTTTTTACTCTAATCCTTTTTTGAACTCTTGGAATTGTTTACAAGAAATGGCTTGAGGGAAAAAAGGGCGTATCTCCATAAATTCCTGAATTATGCAGAAAAAAAAAGATTTTTTGCTGATTTTTTCTCTGAGAAAATTACTGTAAAAAGAGAACTTAATCATTTTTTTTACATTTTTTTAAAGAATATCTGGGAAAATGATGGAGATACGCCCTTTTGGCCCTAAGACTGTTTTCTAGCTCTTGAAATTGTAAAAAAAAGTAGTTTCAGGTAAAAAGGGCGTATCTCCATTAATTTCCGAGAAGTTCTGAAAAATGATGTGATCACAAGAAAATCGACGAATTACCGAAAAAAAAAAAGTTTAGCTTTTTTTTAACCTTTTTTTTTTAGAAAAATAAATAATCTTAGGTAAATAATGGAGATATGCCCTTTTTGCTGCAACACTATTTCGGAGCTCTCGAAATTATTCAAAAAAAGAAATTAGAGCAAAAAAGACGTATCTCCATGAATTTTTTAAATATTTAGGAAAAATTATTGATAAAAAAAATTGAGTTTTTCTGGTTTACCTTTTTACTGATGAAATTTTTTTGGTTAATTTCAGGAAAACCGGTACTCGTGTTTTGATGGAATTGGAATTGGGGGAATTGAGGGAATTGATGGAACTCGAGGTCGATTTTCAAGGGAATATATATATATATATATTTTTTTTCGATAGAATTATTGTCTTTGGAAATGAGGCTTTAGGTCTAGTTTGTCAACATACAAAAAAGTGATTAAAAAAAAAATTCATTATTTTCTTCTAATCATTGTTGAGTGAAAATGGTAAATTTTATTCGTAATAATTGATGAAAAATATGAGAAAAAAATACGATAATTGATAGAGATAATGTAAAGAATTATTTGACTTTATTTGGTGAGTTATAACCTCAAAATTTATTTTCGAAAAATCACTGTATTTTTTATGAGAAAAAATATTTGGAAAAATAATTTTTTTTTATTTTCATTTTTATTTTATTTCATTTTCATTCACTTTTTTTTGCTGGAATTTTTTTTCCACAAAATTCTCAAAAATAAAAGCAGATTCTGAAATTTGGATTTTTTTTTTTTTGTAGAGAAGAATAAGAGCTACAAAAATCGTGAAAAAAATTCCACGTGTCTCTTAGATTTTGAAATATTTTCTCTAAAAAATTGAGAAATTACAAACGAAAAAAATACAACAGATTTTTAATTTTTTTTTTCTAATCATTTTTTTGTGAATATCTCGGAAATTAATGGAGATACGCCCTTCTTGCTCCAATTCATTTTTGTACAGAATTTCAATAGCTACAAAAAAGAACTCCTGCAAAATCGCTGTATCTCGCTTAATTTCCGAGATATTTCTAAAATTATAAAGCGATTCAGGAAATGAAAAAAAATATTTCGATTTTTTTGTTCTTCAATTCTTCAATTCTTTAATTTCAAAAAACTCCAGGCTAATAAGCCCATTGGAGCTAATATGTATATCTTCATTACATTTTATATTTTAGAATGACGTACTTGCAACATTTTCTCATTAATTAATCATCTCATTAAAAATTATTCTATTCTAATTTGTTATCTCACGAAAATTGCAGATATATTTTTGATTCTATAATTTCTAATATCTAATATTTTTCATACTTTTAAATTGCAACACTACCATCAATATCAATAATAATAATAATACTGATGGTAATGTTGCAATTTAAAAATATAAATATTTTTTTGTTGACTATTTTTCAAAAATATCTCGGAAATTAAGCGAGATCGAGCGATTTTGTACCCATTCATTTTTGGAACTCTCAAAATTCTCTGCAAAAAAACATTCTGTTTAAATCGTCCTATCTCTCTTAGTTTCCGAAATATTACTATTAAAAAAACTCACAAAAATAAGTCGATTTATCGAATAAAATAAATCGATATTCAAGGGGAAAAAAATCAGTTTTAGTCTAATATTTGAGATTTTTTCAGAATTTTTCGAAATTTTAATGAAAGTTTCATGAAGATTTTATAAAAGTTTGATAAAACTTTTATGAAATTTTTATGAAATTTTCACTTCCAATAGTTTTTCCAAAATATCTCACAAACTAATCGAAGATAGGGTAAGATGACCAATAGATGGACGGCTAAGGAAATATTAGACTTTATTAATTCATATGAAATAGGCAAATCACGTTAAAAAGTTGCAGAAAAGAATGATGTACAGAAAAATATACACTGAATCGACTAAAAATCAATTAAACTTGAATAATGTAGAAATAATTAAAGAAAATCAAGGAAAAACTGGAAAATAAGTTAAACCCCCAATAAATGGACAGTTGCATATTTGCAGTGGTATGATTTCAAATTCCGATCAATCGGTATGTAATAAATAGTTTATAAATCAATATGAATGTAATAATCAGGAATTGACGTGAAAAGCATAAGAATCATTCATTTATTTATGAAAATCCTCGATAATAGAAACCGTCCATCTTTAGGTCAGTGTCCATCTATTGGTCGTGTGAACCTACGCCTTTTTTTGTCCCAATCCATTTTTCTAGCTCTCAAAATTCTCTACAAAAAAAGATTCTTGTAAAATCGCCTCATCTCGCTTAGTTTCCGTGCTATTTTCAAAATTAGGAAATCATTCAGAAAAAAGAAAAAAGAATGTTTTTTTTTGAATAGAACAATTTTACCCTAAATCCATTTTTGTAACTCTTTAAATTCTCTACAAGAAGGAAAAAAGAAAAATCCAGCTAAAATCGTCCGAAGAAAATAATTTTTATCTCGTTTAATGAGATCCAAGCAAAAATATCTCAAAAATTAAATCTCATGCAATAATACCTTTTTTTGCTTCTGACATCTATAGCAGACATCTGACAATTTATAGTATTTTTTTTCTTCACAAATTACTTATTTTTCAAAAAATGAAAAATATGCACATCTAGAAAATTCAAAAAAAATAAAACTACAAATTTTCTAAATATTTTTTTTGTGATGATTAATTTTTTTAAAAAAATGCAAAAAATGGTCAAATGTGTGCTATTTTCATTATCATTTTTATCGAGTCATTATTTACTGAGATATTTTTGATGAGATTTTCCCTTAGACATGAAATTATCATAAACTCTAATTCTCAAAAATTTTCAGATAAAAACCAAAAAAAATTGATTGAATGATTATGCCGGGAGCCAGACGAAATCCAGGTCGCAATGGCCCCGGACGTACGCAGATGAATGTTTCACCAATTGCATCAAGCACACCACCACCCTCATCGCCATCAGCAGAAGAAAAAAAACTCGATTCTCCAAATACAAAGCTCCTAGCACCTAAACACGTGCCCATCCCAGCAGTACCAGTTGATGATCAGCTGACATTCGAGACATTATCATTGGGTATTTCAATTCTAGCTGCATGTCTTCAGCTATTGAATCTCTACAGGACTGTTTGGTGGTTGCCACAGTCATACAACGAGTACAGCTTAAATTTTTACTTAATTGATCCTTATCTACTGCTCTTTATATTGACAATGGTGGCGCGAAGATTTGTTTACGCGCTTCTTCGACGATTTATTGATGCAATAAGTCCAGCGAGATGGCTGCCAACTGTTCAAAGGACAATGAGGATAGTTCTGCTTATTTTTATTGTAACGATACTTCTTTGGTGTCTATATCACATGAGCGAACGTCATAATTCGATGAAAGTCTTCTACCTATGTTATCCAACAATCTCCGTTTATTTTCTCATGTTTGGCGTCAGCATTGGACCTTTTTTCGACATATCAACTGCTCCACTCTACGTCAAGGAGGACAGAAAAACGAAATTTTTGCTGGATAAACCTCTGCACAATTGCTCGCTCAATGCTCCTGCAATCAGAGCAGAAGTCTCGAGTTTGAGATCTGATTTTAATAGGCGTTTAAAAAGAGCACTTTTTGCCTCTTCTGGAAGTGCTTATGTTTGTGGAATTGCACCGATTATTTTTGTACCACAACATCTGCATTTTAATGTTGCTTGGGTCTCACAGTATGTTATACTCTTTTGGTTTGGAAGACTCAGTGCACATTTTGCACAGGCATATCCTGTCAGGTGAGTTTTGGCGGTTTTTGAGGGGTTTTTGCGAGGGGCTATTCTTTTGTGAAATCAGATGAAATCAGTGAAATCCTTGAATTTCATCGATTTCAGGTAATTTCAATTGAAATCACTTGCAATCGGTGAAATCACATGAAATCATGACATCAGCAATCCATGAACTTTATTACATACAAACGATTGAATTAGCTAGAAAAGATGCTTCTGAAGCAGTTAAAAAAATAGGTATGAAGGTAGAGATAGCTGATTGCTTAAAAATGCCTGTTAAATCGCTCGATACTGAAGAATTTGTTGTGGAGGAGTTTGATGATGATGATGAATCTGAGAATGCAGAAGAGAACAGAATTTGGATGATCAAAATTTCGACTCAAAAGAGGATTCAAATGCACAATTCATCAGCACGATTTGACTATTCTCTTCTGTATTAGAGATTCGCTAAAATTAGGAAAAGTTAGTGAGGAGGAAACTAGTCTGTCTCCTGATAGCCCCCTCCCCTATCCCTCCAGCTTGCATTAGATAGATGAAATCGAAAACTTGAAATCATTTGAAATCATCTGAAATCCTGAAATCACCGAAAATCCCATGCAATCCCATGAAATCAATGATTACATGAAAATCAGGTAAAATCAGCAATCACTGTATCACTGGATTTCCAAATGAATAGCCCCTCTGGTTTTTGGGGGTATTTTGGGGATTAGGGAGATTTAGCAAGAGAGCTTTTTTGGGAAAATTTTGGGAGCTACCAAAAAAAGGTCTTTTAACTGATAATTTCCTGTAAATCGACTGATTTCGGAGATATTTGCAAAAGAATGTGAAAAATCAGTTGCGAAGATATAAAATATGCTTCTTTTTTTGTCAATCAATTTGAGAATATCTTGGAGAGTAAACGAGATAGAGCGATTTTTAAGGATTTTTTTGTAGCTCTTTGAAATTTTCAACGAAATAGGATTAAGACAAAATGAACACCTAATTTATCCTTAATTTAATAATACTGAAAATAGCAGAAATCTGACACTTTACAGTCTTTTTTAACAAAAATTATTATGATAAAAAAATGAGAAATAAGCATATGTAAAAAATCTAAAGAATCATAAGTGCAATTCTTAAAAATATTTTTTAAATTATAATTTATTTTATTAAAAAATCAAAAAAAATGTCGAATTTCTGCTAATTTCATTATCATTATGGATTCATGTGCTAATTTCATTATCATTTCATTTGCGAATTAATCTATTTTCTTCGTTTTTCCAAAAGATATTGCGATGTTTTGCATCGAGCTGCACTTCACCTGGGGAAATGGTCGAAGGTTGAAGGAAGAAATGTCCATATACCAACGCAAATATGGAGTGACTCAGTTCTCTGGCCTCATGGATCTCTAGTAAAGCATAATAAAGAGTTATATAGGTCAGAGGGACTGTGTACTGCTGCAGAACCAGGAAATTCGAGTCATTACAGATTTTATGTGAGTTTTCATCAAGTTATGAAGAAGACAAATGATGTGGAAAGAGTTGGAATAAAATAGAGGCATCAAATTTTATTTTAAACCAAATTTTTTCAAAAATTCAATCAAGAAATTGCGAAAATAGAAGAAGTCGATTTTTTAAAATCAGTTTTTCAAGAATATTTTGAAAAGTAATCGAGATACGTCTTTTTTGGGAACTACAAAAAAGGTGCACTTCAATATCGCTCTATCTCGTTTAATTTCCGAGTTATTCGCAGGAAAAAATAAATTTAAAAAATAGATTTTTTTGTTTTTCAATGCTAAATTCGTAGAAATTAATGATTTTCTTTTTTTTTTTCAGGCACTTTTCAGTAATCCAACGATGCTGATATGCTACCTCCTGAGTCTTCAAATTGTCCTTGTATTAATTCTATTATTCATGTTAATAAGAACAGGCGACTGGTATCAAGTACTCTCAACGACATTGCTACTTATAACAAATTATTATACTTTCTTTAAACTAGCAAGAGACTATCTAATCTGTTGGAAAGTTTACAGAGCCGAGCAAATTGTACAGGAGAAAGCACAGGCTGCCATAAATGCAACTCAATAGTCATGTATTTTGTGAATTAATTAATTAATTGTGAATACCAATGAAAAATTGTGATTTTTCCTCTTTTTTTTGTTTTTTTTTTTCATTTCTTTATAATGAAACACAAAAATAAATTATTTGTTATAAATTTGAGTATTAATTTATTGAACTGAATTTCTTAAGATAAATAAACTGCGAGATTAAATTATTTGTAATAAAAAAAAGAAAAATATTTGGAGCAAATTTCACTTGCATTAGAAAATTAAACGCAGTGATCTCATTTTCTCTAAAATAATTGTAGAAAAAGAATAAATTAGTTAATTATTTAAATTCTATTTAAATTATTATTTGGAATTTATCATTATTTTCGGAAAATTAATTCATTTTTCTGAGTTTTATGAAAATAAAATTTGATTAATTTACAATTACGCGATTTTTTTATGTACAAAGTTTTTTTTATAAATCTAATCTGAAATTTTGAGCTTTTAATATTTATATACAATTTATCTGTTTTTTTTTGCTAATTTAAAAATATCGCTTTTTTTCATTGATGGAGATCAACGCACTACGTTCAGTGGAATTGTCATGTTTTTTGGCAGTCTTTTTGCCAGAGAATCAGCAACATTTTGTGCCAATTCGTGCCACATGTATTTTCCTTTTATTGATACTTCCTCAAGTGGTGGTCGAAATGAGACAAGCAGAGTGAAACAGAGACCATCACCATCATCACCACCGCTGAATTCTACTGATAAGAGACCATGGGGTCTATGTTGTGGTACACCATCGCCAAAAATTTCCTTTTAAGAGCAAAAAAAACATGAATTATCTTTTTTTTCGTCTTTTTCTTCACTTTGAGATACAGATAGAGACTTTTTTGAGAAGATCTCGGAAACCGTTGAGTTTACGAGAATTTGTGAAGAGACCTTTTTTGTAGGTATTAAAATTCTCTACAAAAAAGGTCTCCTGACATTTTTCTCTCAACCCAATAGTTTCGGGGATCCTTATAGCACAAGTCTGTAGTGAAAAAGTGCAACAGAAAAAGTCCATTTTTTTCTTACTTTTTCATTATTGGGAATATTTCGGAAACTAAGCGAGATAGAGGAATTTTGCATGAATCCTTTTTTGTAGAAAATTTGAAGAGTTATGAAAAAGGATCCGGGCAAAATAGCGCTATCTCGCTTTCTTTCCGAGATACTTTTGAAAAAAGTATCGGATAATTTTGAAATTATCTCTTTTTCACTTGAAAATTCCAATTTTTTAGATGAAAAATTAAGGAATTGGATTTGTCAAGTGAAAAATAATGTTTTGAAATATTTAAATAAATTAAACAAGTTCTTTGTAATTAAAAATACTTACAACCATGAATTTATGAAGAGTTGAGTGAAGATTTCTGTTTGGATTGATCTCGCAAACTGGTAAATGCAGAGATGTTTTCTCTGATATCAGAACGTGCATTCGATTCCTACAAGTAAAATAAGAAATTCTTTAGTTTTCTCAGTGGACAAGACGATTCAGTAAAGGTAGAACATGTGGAACTCATTAGAAATCAGAGCGAATTTTTTTTATTTTCTTTTAGGAGAACATTGCTTCGAAAAACTTATTCCAAATCAATTTGTGAATATTTTTGAAGCGAATAGATTTGAAGGAAAATTCCAGGAGACTTTTCTTGTAAAGAATTTCAGGTGTTCCAAAAAAAAAGTCTAGTGGTAAATCCCTGAAAATTCCATACTTTAGGAGATATTCTTAAAAACATTTGAACTAAGCGAGATAGGACAATTTTTTTTTGCATTTTATTTCAAAAGCTATTCAGAAAGAAGAAATCGAAAAAAAAATTGAAATCAATTTAATTTCAAATAATTTAAAGTTTAATCAAAAATTTCAAAATGGGAAAATGTCGAGATCTTTTGAGATTTTTTGAAATTTTTGTTAAATAGACTATTTTTCCAATTTTTTCTTGAAAATTCTCTGAAATCTAACTCTGGCAATCTTTCTTTGCCACTTGAAACATTAAAATCAGTTTAATTTCGAATAATTTGAGATTTAACCAGAAATCTCGGAATGAGAATATTTCGAGATCTTTTGACATTTTTAAAATCTTTTTTGTCAATTTACCAAGAATCTCGAAAAGTCTCAAAAAGTCTAGAATTAGCGAAATTTTCATATTTCTGGTTGAATCCTTAATTATTTGAGATAAACTGATTTTTAATGTTTCAAGGGGCAAAATGAAGATTGCCAGAGTTTAGATTTCAGCGAAATTTCTAGAGAAACTTGGAAAAATATGCATTTTACTAAGAATTTCGAATTGTCTCTGAAGCATAATTGCTCTATCTCCTTTCATTTTCAGAATATTTAAGAAAAAAGATGAATTTCGCCCCTTTTACCTCCCGAAATCTTCCTCTCCATTCAAGTACTTACGTAGCTTTTCTCTTGACACAGACAATGAGCCTGAGGAAGAGTTTCTGTCTCGATTTAACAACCGGTAAAATTGGATTGTGCCAAGGTGGATTGGCACCAGTTCTGTAATCCCTTCCCGTTTGAATCAACGGAAGAATATCCGATGATCTCAGCGACAGATCCTCGACATTTTTTACCCAACTAGCTTGTAGTGATTCTTCATTTGCCTGATCAGGTGTTTTAAGTGTTCCACCTGTTATTTCTCCCGTCATGACGAACCTGAACCACGAGCCACTGGCACACTCCACCATTATCAATGATTTTGGCTCCATCGAGAGACCTGTTTCCTCCAGGACTTCGCGTTTTACTGCGTCAAGGAGATTCTCACTTGGCTCAACTTTTCCAGCTGGTAAATACCATTTTCCAGCACAGGAAGCTTTGGCTTCTTGGATCATCAGGACTTCGTCATGTTGATTTATCAGCACTGCTGCTACGATATATGTCACTGTTTTCTGACAAATTGGAACGTAGTCCGATGTCGCTGTTGGCTGAATACCTCTGGCTTCTGCGAGAAAAAAAGGAATTTTTAAAAAAAAAGGTGAAAGTGGTCAAGTCGATTTTTTTTTTTTTTTTTTGAGAATATTTCAAAAAGTGAGCGAGATGGGGCGATTCTGCAAAGAAAAAAAAATTGTTTGTACACTGATAAAAATTACCGTTTGAATTTTTCGTGCAAAATCGCGGAAATTTCTAACAAATTACATTTCTACTGAAATTTCAGATAATCACGTCATTGACAAATGAACATATCATCGATTTTCAAATAATTTCACGCCTGGATATCAATGAAATTTGTAAATTTCAGTTCAATTGTTTCTTGAAAATTTCGTAAAAATAGAAAAATTCAAAAAAAAATTGAAATATCGAGTCATTTTGATTCTGAATATTCATGTTTAGTTGAAAATTCGAGTTACTTGTAGAATTTTCTTCTCAATTCTACTTAAGACTCATAGATTCTTTTGAGTTTCCTCTGAAACTCACAGATTTCATAACAATCTTCCCATTCAAAAAAAATTGAATATCACGTTTATGAGAATTCCCATCAAATTGTCTATGAAATTTCCATTTTTTTCTAACAGTGTAGACAATTTGGAGAGTTACAAAAAGGAAATAGAGTAAAATCGCTTTATCTAGCTTAGTGTCCGGCATATTTTAGAGAAGTGATCGATAAATTTGTCGATTTACGCTGTTTTCCTCTTTCACTAGTGATAAGTTTTATAATTTCGGGAATTTCTCGGAAACTAAGCGAAATAGAGCGATTTGGCCCAGATCTTTTTTTTTAACAGAGACTTTGAAAAATTTCAATTTTTTCGTCATCCATTTTTTAAGAATATTTCGGAAACTGCGAGCAATCGCCCTATCTTCCTCGATTTCTATAATATTTTCGAAAAATAAAGGACAAAAAAATTGACTCATCTTTTTTTTCTACAATTGAATATTTCGGAAACTAAGCGAGATAGCGCACAAAATTGCACTCAATCCTCTTTTGTACAGCATTTCAAGAGCTGCAAAAATGGTCTCCACAAAAATTTCCCGATCTCGCTTAGTTTCCGAGATATTCTCAAAAAAAGAATTAATAAAAAAAAATCATTTTATGCTATTTTCTCAATTTCTCACTGATTCTTTTCTAATTTTAAAAATATCTCAGAAACTAAGCGAGATAGAGCGATTTCACTAGAACCCTTTTTTGTAGCTCTTGAAATTCTCTACAAAAAACGATTCAGGCAAAATCGCCTTATCTCCCTTAATTTCCAAGATAGGGAAATTGGAGCAAAATGGACCCCCGAGTCAACATGATTCACTATTTTTTTTCGGAGCCAAGGCCTCTACAAAAAAATTTGAAAAAATTCACCTACAAAGTCGACATGTTGGAGTATCTTCTCAAATTTTTTCAGATTTTTCCGCAAAGTCCTTCACTCCGAAAAAAAATTGTAAATCATTTCGGCTTGGGGGGCCATTTTGCCCCGGTTTCCCTTATCATTGAATTCCTTTTCACAATGAAAAAATTCCGAATAAATTCGAAAAAAAATTAAATACTGATGCAGATATGCTGGAGCATCTTCAAGAATTTTTTCAGATTTCTTCGTAAAGACTTTCACTCCGAAAAAAAAATGTTAGAACACGTCATTTCAAAGCCTTGAAAGTATTATCGTGTGTCATTGATTTTTTTTTCCTTATTCTCAATACTCATTGAATGCTAATGATCACAGTGTTAATTTTTAACACTCCATAATTTTTATGGTCATGTTCTCATAATGAATATGCACTTAATTATCACTGATTCAATGGAAAAGGAATTTCTCCGATTGCAGTGATGACAGTTACAACAACCGTTAATCATCAAATTATATTTCACATATTTTTTCGAATTTTTTCAAAAAGTGGGACTAGAATTTTTTTTTAGAATGAAGGTCTTTAAGTAAAAATTTGAAAAAATTAGGCAATAATCTAGACATTCTATAGCATTTTTATGAATTTTCGGAGATTTCATTACACATTTTGTACTGAGACATCGGGATTTCCATTAAAAAAAAAACAATTACTCAATTTTTCATGAATTAAAAAAAGATGATTTTATTTTTAAACTCTTCATTTTTAGAGAATATCTTGGAAACTAAGCGAGATAGAGCGATTTTGATTCCTAATCCTTTTTTTTTCCAGTTTGGGATCTACAAAGAAGAATAAAATTAAAATCGCCTTATCTCGCTTAGTTTCCGAGATAATTTTGAAAAATGATTGACAAAAAAAACGACTTTTTCTCACTCCAACAAATTTTTTTCTTCTAATTTTCAAATTATCTCGGTAACTAAGTGAGATAGAGTAATTTTTCTTCAATCCTCGTTTATAGGGGATTTCAAGAGCGACAAGAAAAAATTCTCTTCCTCGTGACTTTGGCACAAAAAATAGTATACGCAAAAAATAGTCAACTGCAAAAAATATTTGCGTCCCGAGCGAAGCGAATTTTTTTCACAGTCAATTTCTTTCTGATCTCGGGTCGTAATCTACTGTTTTTCGTTTCTCGAATTTTTTTTACATTACTAATCTTCTATGACATGCATGAGATAGAGAGAGAGGCAAATAGTTACGACTACCTTCTAATTAAAATTTCTCAATAACTATACGGTGAATTGAATATTTTTTTCTTCTATTATTTAGTTAAAATGCTGTTTTCTCCGTCAATAGTTTTCAAATAATGGGTCAACTATGTGGTTTTTCAGGTTTCTCAGGTTTTACAGAATGAAAATCGGGGAAAATACTTGAGATAGGGTATTTCAGATGATTCTATTGAAGAGCTGAGGAAATTTGACATGGAAATCATATGTCGCAATGTTTTTAAGGTTTTTTTTTGGAAAATCCAGGATTTTTTGAAAAAATTAAGCCCAAATTTTCGAAATTTCGGGAGAAAAAACGAAAATCACTTGTGGCACATGTTTTTTACGTGAAATTTTCTCAGCTCTTCACTGAAAGCATCAAAAAAACTCTATCTTCCTCCATTTCATAGAAATCCTTCAATTTTTGTTCCTAAATTTGAAAAAATGTAGAGGATTGGGAAAAAACTTCAAATAATTTACGCGTTTACGTATTTATACACAAAAAAAAATCCAGCGAGCCGAAATTTCACCTCCCAATCCAATTTTCTCTCTAATAATTTCCGATCCTTTTATTATTTTCAAGAATTTATGGAGAATTGAATATTTTTTTCTTCTATTATCTAGTTAAAATGTTGTTCTTTTCGTCAATAGTTTTTAAATAATGGGTCAACCCTATAATTTTTTAGTAATTTCGTTATTTCTGTCCGATTAAGGGCGTTTCATCTCCACCACCGCTATTTCCAGTGACTTTAATAATTCATATCTCATAAATTACACGGTCAAAAATTCTGAAAAATGTAAAAAAATATAATCTTCAATACCGCATCAAAAAAATAAAGGATTAAATGTACTCGAATTCTCTAGGATACTACCTCAAAGTCAATTTTGAATAATTGTTTACATACCAATTGCCTCGTTCTGCTCCGCAAGCGTAAAGTCACATAATTCATCATTCTCATTGAGACACTGTCCAGCCAAAACCTGTCCAATTTTTTCCTCAATAGCGTCAGGCATTTTTCAAATAAACAAATTAAATTAATCAAATTTAAAAAAACAAAAAACAAAAAAAAATTCACTTTTAGAAGGAAAAAATGTAAAAATCAAGTGCTTCCGCAGTGCAATACCAATAACGAGTTAATTACACGTATCATAACTGTTTCACCGGTGGATACCTTACGCGTAACGTCATAAAGTTAGCAGGCACTAAGTCTCCCTCTCGCCTTTTACATTGCACTGACCACGTAGAAATTATTCATAACGCGTTCGACAGAGACTTATTCCATCTAAAACATACGGCGCAAGACAAAACCCAACGGGGCCCCCCAGGTCTCTTAGCCGCATTCTAGGTCATTCAGGAAGTTCAAGCGATGGTGGTGGTGTATGCTTTAATAGTGTCTTAATGCGAGTTTCCATGAGGCAAAGAGTCTCTGCTATTGGCTGAATGTTCATGAAGTGTTGAAGCAATAGGGTTTTTGGCAATGTAAAATTTTTCCTATCTCAAATTTTACTTTACCCACAGCAAAATCAAGTTGTAATAACAACAAGAATTCTTGGATGAAAATATGTGTAAAAGCCTACGGGCTCCATCCACCCAATAAGCAAAGGAATGTACTGGAATTAATCCTCAATGCGTACCAGCCGATAGGTTCCATGAAACATTCTCAAATTGTTTCTGATAGATATCATGGAAAGCAGTTCCGAGGGAAGGTTCTGGGAATTATTTATAAGCCTGTAAATATGTACTTGCATATGGAACCATGGTTCCATATGCACGTTAATAAAACATATTAAATGTTAAATTTTAAATCATGATGTTGACAGGAATCTTACAATTTTTAGAAATTTTATAAATAAATAAATTATTAAAAAAAAGAAATGATTGAAAAATTTGCATCTGTAGTTCTTCGAATTCACTACAAATGCATATTTTTAAGTTTATTCTTGAAATCATTTATTTCTCGAAAGAAAAAGAAATCTAAATTTTGTCAGATGTCTGCTATTTTCAGTGTCATATGGTCATGATCATAGAGTTAGCAGACAACTTACAATTTTTGGAAATTTTTCGAATAAATTATTATAATAATAAAAATTCGTTGGGAAAAATTGTTTTTTTCATCATTCTTAATTAAATATCTGGGAAACTAAGGGAGATAGGTTGATTTTAGCCGGATCCTTTCTTCTAGAGGATTTCAAGAGATATGGAAAAATTTATGGATAGAATTGCTCTATCTCGCCTAGGTTCCGAGATATTTGACAAGAACTAACAAAAAAAACATAGATTTGTCCCATTTTAAGTTTTTGCTACCGAATTTTTGGAGGTCATTCTTAATCAAATATCTCGGAAACTAAAAGAGATAGGGCGATATTAGTAGAATTTTTTTTTTGCAGAGAATTCTAACGGAATTTTAAGAGCTACAATAAAGGTTCCTAGGGAAATTGCTCCATCTCGTTTAGTTTCCAAGATATTTTCAAAAAAACTAATGAAAAAAAATCACTCAGCCTTTTTCACCTTCTCGCTACTGATTTTTTGTCGATTTTTTTAAAATGAAAATATCTCGGAAAATAAGCGAGATAGAGTTCTTCTGCGATAATCCTTATTTATAGAGAGTTTCAGGAGCTACAAAAAAGAATTCGGACAAAATCGTTCTGTCTTGCTGAGTTTTCGAGATATTCTTGAAAAACTAACAAGAAAAAAAATGACATCCTATTTTATCTCTTCGCTATTAAATTTCAGTCAATCTTTTGTTTTTTGGGAATATCTTGGAAACTAAAGGAGATAAAGCGATATGGCTCAAATTCTCTGTGTAGGGAATCTTCCAGAGCTACAAAAAACGGATGAGGGCAAGAAGGGCCTATCTTGATTAGCTTCCGAGATATTTTCGAAAAAACTCAAAAAAAAATCATTCTTTTATCGGTTTTCTTTCAAGAATATCTCAGAATCTAAGCGAGATAGAGCGATTTTGCCTTTGCTGTTTTTTTGTGGAGAATTCCAAGATTTGCAAAAAAAAAAGGATTAGAGCAAAATCATCCTATCTCCCTTAATCTCCAAGGTATTCTGTAAAAAAAGAGAAAAGGAAAATCGACTTATCGTGTTTTATCTCTTCACTACTGATTTTTTCGAATAAATTAACAAAGAGAAAATTGCATTCATTTTTGTTTAATTGCAAGATAATTTGAAGATGGGAAAGTCAATTGAAAGTTACTGTAAGCTCTGTTTATCAGCTGTGTCATCCTCCTATATTACGAAATATACATGAGCAGGAAATCTCGAAAATATTGAACATTGCTATTTTGAAAATCGAAATTTGAATCGAAAATTCGAGATTCGAACATTGCCAGTTGAACAGAGAACGTCAGTAGAATGAAAATGCGAAATTAAACATGAAAAAATTCACTGATATTGTTGGATCATTTTTAAAGTTACCTGCAAAATTTCAAGAACATCAATCTTACCTCAACATCAGCTCAATTTTTTTTTTAATAAATTGGTTTTAATCTACATTTCAACTATCTCTAATTGAAAAATCCCGAAAGGGTGGTGAAGGGGTAGAAAAAAATCAAAACCACTCCAAAAATGACTTTTTTCGCCAATATCTCGAAAATTGCAAATAATATGAAAATAATATGTAATACGAAAAAAAAGTGTCAAACAAAAGTTGAATATATCAAAATTATCCACAAAATTGTTCTGATACACTTTTTACGTATTTGCAAAATTAACCGAGATATTAACAGTTGAAAATTTTTTCATACACCTCAGCCGCGAGCAAAATCTCTTCAAAGTCTTCAAAGAATTGTATAAATATGAAAAATTTATGTTTTTCAACATTTGTGCAGAGAGACCAACTTTCTTCTCATAGACTCATTCAAAAGTTATTAAATAATTAATTTTTCAAACTTATCATTTTACTATTCAAATTGTATTTTAATATTTTTTTCCAATATTTACATTCTCTGAGGTGTGCGTTGTCTTCAAATATTCGAATTTTCGAATATTCATGATTCTTTCAAATATTAAAATATTTGAATGTATTTTCTCGGAATATTTCAAGTTTTCCGAATATCAAATTTTGAGCAATATGTTGGATTTCGAATATTCGGGAAAAATCGTCGAATATCGAATTATTCGATTGAATATCTTTCCTGAAAATCTTTCGCGCTCAGATCCCCCCCCCCCCCCCAACTATGCTTTGGCGGGAAAATCTCGTGCATCGATTGGCTTTTACGATAATGTTCAATTATTTAAAAATAGTTGAATAAATATATATTTATTTCATTTTTCCTGTGTTTCATGCAGCTTCCTCGAACTTTTGGCAACCGGTGTTGCACCTATCTCCTAACATCCTGTATATATCGTTACTTTAGTAACAAAGTGGCGAAAGTGCTGTGTATAAGCATAGTACTCACGCCCCTTTAATTCTAAGGCGACGATATATATCTATTATCTATAATCTATAATTCTATTTATAGATCTATAAATCTATAGATCTATATATCTATAATTGAACGGTTTAAGATAGAAATTTTCTAATGGATCCATTGAAGAGCTAAGGCAATTTTAGGCGGAAAACATGTTTCAAATTTTTTTTTTCACAATTTTCAGAAAAATTTACTTGTTTGGCCAAATTTTGAAGGGATTTCCCTTTTGAAAATGGAAAAAATTCACTTTTTCGGCCCTATCTCTGGTTCTATTGGTCGTAGTAACCTGAGGTTGATCTCAAATGAAAGGTGAGCTCATTCCTCATCGATTTATGTGGTTTAATATTTTTTTTTAATCAATTTTTCAAATATTTATAGATCATTTTCTGAAGATCAGTTTTTGCCCTATAAGTACTTGAAAAAATTGATATTTTTTTTTTTTTAACCCCATAAATCGATGGGAAATGAGCTCGCCTTTCATTTAAAATCAACCCCAGGTCGCTACGATCAATAGAACCAGAGATATTCTCGAAAACCTGAAAATTTTCAAAAACAGAAGAGTTTTTACCTTCAAATCTCGCGCAAAAAATGAAATTTTTTAAAAATTTAAAAAAATAACTTCTGATGGATGATTTTCATGGGAAATTTCCTCATCTTTCCAATGAAATCATCAGGAAAAAACCTATCTCCAATATTTTCATTCATTTCGAGTAAATTTCATAGTATAAAATAATAAAATCAACCCGGGTCCGTTTTACCCCTAGTGTCCATTTTACCTCACCTTTCCCTACATCAAACATGAAGTGTTTTCATTTACGTCTTTTTCTCTTTCTCGACTGCACGAAATAATTCAAGTCAGTTCAAGTCAATTATCACCGGTTCGAGCAAACTCTCGTTTGATCTACCAAATATAATGATATTAATTCTCCTCTTTTCGTGATAATCGTAATTATAATAAATATAATCACTGAGTCCATCACAATCTACGAATTCAAGGTAATGTCACGTAAATTTTGTTTTTCTGACAATTTTCTGAAATTAATTGCGTCATTTTTTTTCAGCTATTACTGGCAATTAATAACAAACAATAATTAACAGAGCAATTAATGGAGTTTTAATCATTGCTTACAGATTATTTTAACTGTTTTTTTTCGGAGTTGAGTTGAATTCCTAACATTGAGGTTAGGTTGTCACTTGAATTTCACCAACAAAATCAGGTAAATTAAAAGGTTTAGCCAAAAATCACAAGAAACTTTTATCTTCATCCGTAAATATCTTTAAGGCGAGTGGGTTTAAAGAAAAATATCAAGAAACCTTTTTTTCAGAGAATTGAATTCTCTACAAAAAAGGTCTCTTGGGAAATTCCTCTGAACCTGATAGTTTCCGAGATATTCGTTACAAACTAAAGTGAACCTGATTTTCGAAACTCATTTAATTCACTCTCGATTTCCTGATTTTCCTTAAATATCTCGGAAACTAAGCGAGATAGAGCAAATTTGCCTCAATCCTTTTTTGTAGAGAATTCCAAGGCCTACAAAAAAGGTGTCCACCAAAATTACGCTATCTCGCTTAGTTTCCAAGCGCTTTTTAAAACACGAATGACAAAAATGAAACTTTCAGTATTTCACTAATAAATCAATTAATTTTTGATAATTATTTAACAATAAATGCAATTTTTTATAGGATGAGTGTTTCAACTCTTTGCTCAAGGGGATTCAGAGCAGTTCCAAATTTATTGCGAAGCAGTCAGAGAACAATACACAGTCCACTGCAAAAAACACAGAATAATTGCTTGAAAATACTACAAAAACCCTTTGCAAAATTTGATTTTATCCCAAATTCATTGAGACAAACTGGAACAATAACATTCAGATTTGCATCAGCTATCAACAAAAAATCAAATAAACTTGTTGGCACGTGGCTCTTCACGTGCAGTGGAATGGTCTTCGTTGCTGTTGCCCTAGGTATTATTATTTATGCATTTGTTTATGGATCTGCAAGGATTATCATAACGGAGATTGTCGAGAAAACAAGGGACAAATGAGTGGATTGAGATGGAAATAAGGAAAATTTACTTATGACGAATTATTGAGCACTTATTCATCGAAAAATGAAGAAAAAATCCATTTATTTGCGAAAATTGTAGAATTTTAAAAATTCTTTAGGCTTTTTTTTGAGGATATCTTTGGAGCGAGTGGGTTTAGAGAAAATTCACAAGATACCTTTTTTGTAGAGTGGAAAAAAACCTACAAAAAGTGTCGTATGAAAAATTCTCTATCTCTTTTAGATTCCAAGATATCATTAAAAAACAAATTCAAGTCAATAGTGAAGTAAAAAATTTACAATTACAAAATTCTTAGATTCTTCTGAAAATATCTTTTAGGCGAGTGGGTTTAGGGCAAAATGTGAAGAAACCTTTTTTGTGGAGAATTTTATTTTCTATGAAAAAAGTTTCTTGATATTTTCCTCTAAATCCACTAGTTTCGGAGATCCTTATTGCTTCCGATTATAAAAATTGTAAATTGTTGAATTTAGTGAATTTTAAAAAATCGCAAAAATTAGGCAATAAAAAGATAATGTTGTTGTAAATGATTGTTGGTGTATTAAATTAATTTTAAAAAAATAATACTGAGTTTCTTCAATTAAAAAATAAACCTTTTTATTAATTATTCAGGTGGTGTTACGAGATTGACAGAGTCTGGATTATCAATGGTAACATGGAAGTTATTGGGCGAAAAAATGCCAGTTTCCGAGGGTCAATGGGTCGAGGAATTTGAAAAATATAAACAATATCCAGAGTACAAATTGTAAGTATTTTTTTTAATAATAAAAAATTGTGAAATCAAATTCCCAAAAGAGAAAAAACATTTTTATTTCAAAAACAATTTGAAATTAACTAGAAATCTCAAAATTAGAAGATTTCGAGATTTTTTCGTATTCCTCGAGATTTTTGGTAATTTTAATATTTTTCCTAATTTTTTCCCGAAATTCCTCTGAAATCTATTTTCAGCAAGCCTTTCTTTACCCACTTGAAACATTAAAATCAGTTTTATTTCATCAACAATTTAAAATTAACCAAAAATCGTGAAATTTGGAGATTTCGATGTTTTATTTTAATAATTTTTTTTTTTTAATCCGAGATTTTCACAAATTCATGAGTTTCTTGGTCTCATCTCGGAAAAGAAGTGCCATACAAAACTTTTCGCAGATACCTTCTTTGGAGAGGACGACGAGACATATTTCCCTCTGGATCAATTCGTTCCAGAGATTTTTCCAGAATAATCTGAGAAAAAAATACAAAATTATTCCATCTCTAATCGCTTATTTTGCGGATATCTTAAATGCCGTTGAAATCACGAAAATTTATAAGGATACCTTTTTTGTAGAGAATTTCAAGAGCCACAAAAAAGGTCTCTTCATAAATCCTCGTAAATCCAACCGTTTTCGAGATACTCATGAAATGATTTAATTTCCAATTTATGGACCATTTTCAGAGTCTGCGAACTCTTTCAATAAATATCTCTAAACGAGTAGACTCACGAAAAAATGTCAAGAGCTCTTTTTTCTAGAGAATCGAACAAAAAATGTCTCTCCACATTTTCCCTTAAACCCACTTGCCTAAAGGATACCCCCAAAAATCGCCCAAAAAACTCTTTAATGTCACCTTTTTTCCCCAAAAAAAATCAAGTAGACCTCCTCCACTTCGTCATAATTTCACTTTTCCTAGTCGCCCTCTTCTTCTTCAAACCCCCAGAGTTCCCTCCACTCTCTTTTGGCTTTCTGAATCCCCTCGAGATGATCGAGAGAAAAAAGAGAATAACCGAGAACAAGAACATGAGCCACAAAAACAGTAAAATCATTTTTTTCCCCCAAAATCACTAAAAAAAAAACGTAATTAGGGTAACACGACTAGTAGATGAACACCAACCAAAAGATAGACAGTTTCTTTCATTGAGAGTTATGTAAATAAACCTTCTTTTGCCCACATACATTTCAAAAATCAGTTTAATTTTAATATTTGAGATTTTTTCAAAATTTTCGAAATTTTGTAAATTCTACTCTTTTCCCGATTTTTACCAATTATCTCTTCATCATTCAAATTCAAATAATTTTTACTTTAATTATTAAATATTTTCCTATGCATCTCTTTTTCCTACACATCCCCTCCGTGATTTTCCTATTTTATAAACTCCAAAAAATATCATCAGGCCATTTCCACATCCACTTTTCTCAATTTCAAATTTCCAGCTTCTGCACCACTTTACAGTAGTCTTACAAGTTTTAAAAAACCCAAAAAATCACTCAAATATAAGTAAAAAAAGTCCATAAACTGAACCTTTCACTGTAAATAATCTCTGTTATCCAGTTTTTCTATTTCATTATATCGTCTTAGGAACAAAAGGGCGTAAGTGTTGCGTGAAAAAACTAGGACATACGCCTCTTTACCTCTAAAGTAACACAATTTTTAAAAAATCGCTTGAACTTGAGCTTGAACACTCCAAAAAAACGTCAACTTTTCCTCAACCATCCATTTACTAGTCGTCCGTTATCTTATTTCAGAATGAACCAGAACATCAGTCTCGAGGAATTCAAGAAAATCTGGTGGATGGAGTATGTTCATCGGATGTGGGGCAGACTGATAGGCGTGACATTTGCAGTACCAGCTGCTTATTTCTGGTGGAAAGGCTACTTGAAGCCTGCAATGAAGAGCAGAGTCTTTATTTTGGGTGGATTAATTGCTGCACAAGGTCTTATGGGCTGGTACATGGTAAAATCAGGTCTTGAGGACAGATTTCATGGTCCATCAGATGTGCCACGTGTCTCGCAATATCGCCTAGCAGCTCACCTTAGTCTTGCCTTTTTGTTGTACACTGGATTTCTTTATAACGCACTGGATCACCTGTTGCCAGCAAAACCAAATCCAGTGGATATGTTCGGGACGAAGAGATTGTCCTCAGAATTAAACAGCAAAGTCGTTAAATTCAAGCGAATGGTCTATGGCACAAAGGGACTTGTCTTTCTGACAGCAATTTCAGGTGCTTTTGTTGCTGGACTTGATGCCGGACTTATTTACAATGAATTTCCACGAATGGGAAGAAGATTTATACCAAAAGAACTTATGGATCTGTCACCGGCAATCAGAAACTTCACGGAAAATCCTACGACTGTTCAATGGGATCACAGAGTACTTGTAAGTATTTTTTTTCTTTATTCTTGAAGTGTTGCGTAATTTTTTTTGGCTTTTTTTTTGGTTTTTCTAGGATGAAAAGAGTTTGGGGTATTATTAGATGGATTTCTTGGCTGGTGATTGATTGCATATTGATTTGGGGGCTTATGATTGAGGGGGGAGATTGGGGAGGGATTTCGGGTGGAAAGGGGGGGGGGGGAAGACGATTTTTTTCAGTTTTTTTTTAGAGAGATGGGGGATTTTTACTGAATCCTTTTTCGTGGAGGATTCCGAGGGCTACAAGAGAAGAATAGGAAAAAAACGCTCTATCTCGCTTAGTTTTCAAGATATGTAGAAAATTGATGAGATAATAGTAGATTTATTCAGTTTACTGGTGTTTTAATGTTCTTTGCCATTTTTTTTTTTGAGAATATTTCGGAAAATAAGTGAGATAGGGCGAATTTAATTCATTTTTTTTTGTACAGCTACAAATTATAATTTCAAGAGCTACAAAAAAAAATTGGAACAGAGTAACGCAATCTTACTCATTTTTCAAAATATTCTCGGAAAATTGATGAAAGAAAAATCGATTTATCTTCTTCACTAATGACTTAAATGTATTTTTTGTTATTAATTTTCTTTAAAGATCTCGGGAAATAAGCGAGATAGAGCAATTTTTGATCAATTTCCTTTCTTCAAAGAATTTCACAAGTTACAAAAAAAAATTAGGGTAAAATCGGCCTTTTTCGTTTACTTCTTATGTTTAAATAATTTATGAAAAAAAAATCGACTTATTCTCTCCGCTACTGATTTTCCCGTTTTTTTCCTATTCGTTTTTCTCAAATGTCTTGGAAACGAAGCGAGGCAGAGTGATTTCATCATCTTCCCTCTTTATACCCCTTAAATTTCTCTACAAAAAAAAAGGTTCCTAGTAAAATCGCTTTATCTCACTTATTTTCCACAATATTCTCGAAAAACGAATAGGAAAAAGTGGAATAATTTCATTTTTCTTCTCTCGTTAATAAATCAATCAATTGCCAATATTCAATATACTCTTTTCTTCATTTCAGGGGATGACAACATTGACCATGGTCACTTTACTGGCCTTCAAATCCCGAAAATTGAAACTTCCTGGTCGTGGCTCGAAAGCAGTGATCGCTGTTCTTGCTGCTGGATGGCTACAAGTAATTCTAGGAATTTCAACACTTGTCCATCATGTACCAGTTAGTCTTGGTGCTGCACATCAATCTGGTAGTATGATTTTACTGAGCACAGTAGTATGGCTCTGCCATGAGCTCAGACACGTGCGAAAGCTTCCCAAATAAAATTTTGCTAAAGATAGCAGACATTTGACAATTTTTAGTCTTTTTTTTCTAAGTATTTGAAAAAAAAATGAAAAAAATCGAATTAAAAAAGAATGAAAATTAAAAGAAAAAATGAAAAATATGCACTTTTGTAGAAATAATGATAAACTATGAGTGCAAATTTTTCAAATATTTTTTTTTTAAATGATTCATTTGTTTAAAAAAATCCTACAAATTGTCAGATATTTGATAATTTCATCATAAAATAATTTAGAATTATACATTTTAAGTAATTGTCAATTTTTATGTACATATAAGCTAAAGTGTATGTAATTAAAGTATTAATATCATTGAATTATCATGAAATTAATTGAGAATTCAATTTATTTGTCGATGCCTCTTCAAAAAAAAAAAAAAAAAAAAAACAAAAGCAAAAACTCATTTTTTGATGAATTATTCAATGAGAACAAAATTTTACAACATTATGCATGTTTATTTTTTGACAGTTTTTTTTTTCGTCTCATGACGACAATTAATTACTTGTAAAAATTAATATTACAATCATCTTTAAATTAAATTTCTTTTAATTAAAGGGATAATTAGAAACGTAATTTCAATTTTGCTTTTACTCAAGTCTATTCGATAGTGAAATAGAATTTTGAAAATATCTTGGAAACTATTGGATTTAGGAGAATTTTACAAGAGACTTTTTTTTTGGAGATCTTGAAATTTTGTACAAAGAAGGTTTCCCGAGATTTTCCTCTAAAAACCACTCGCTTTAAAAATATTTTAGTTATTAAATATTTTGGTAATTATGGAAAATAATTGATCAAATTTTCTTTGAAGATATTTTCGTGAATATCTTTGAAGCAAGTGAATTCAGAGGAAATTGTGAAGAAACCTTTCTTTTAGCTCATGAAATTTTGTTCAAAAAAGGGTTCTTGATGTTTTTCCATAAATTCTGTATTTTCCGAGATATTTTTGTTATAAGCCACACATGATCTTCAAATTTCTCAAAATTCTCCAAAAAAATTATATTCTTTCGCAAATATCTTTGGAGCGAACGAATTTAGCGAAAATTATCAAGAAACCTTTTTTGTAGCTCATAAAATTCTCCAAAAAAAGGTCTCCTGACAAAATCTCCCAAATCTCTTCCTTCGGATGATATTCTAAAAAATAAAATCACTTCACCCCTCAATTTTAATATCAATGCAATTGTGTGTTGAATAAATTTTCGGGTATAACAATCCAGTGATAAAAAAAAGTTGTGATATAAAGCATCAAAAGATCATTCCAAATGTATATTTCATATTGCCTTGTGTCTCTCTCGAATTCGACCTGATTGGATTGGACTCATGAACATTAAAAAACCAGAAAAAAACATTTTTTTTTAATTGAAAAATAATATATTTCCTCTAATTGAAAAAATGTTTTTTTTTTATCGAAAAAAATATTTAATTAAATTAATTTTTGCATTTAGAAAATTCATAAACTCTGTTTATTGTGTGTATTTATCTATCTACCCCGAAAAAAAATCCAAACCCATTTAATTCTCCATTTTTCTCATAATTTTTACTGAAAAATTTAAATAATTTATTTTTTCTTAAGTTATTTTGATTTTTTTTTGTTCTTCAAAAAGAGTCGGATTATTTAAAAAATATGCGGCAGTCGTTGTCCAATCAGTCATCCATTGATTTATACAAATTGATTTTTTTTTTAAAACGTCTCACACACATCATAAATGTGCCTCATACATTGGTCCATGACTATTAATAATTAATAGTACATAATTTAATTTTTTAAATTTTTTTTTCAGCGTTTTATCGTATTCGTGACGTTTCTTTATCATCCCATTTTTTCAAATTGCACTTTCTATAATTAATTAGTTATTGTAGCACATTTTTTTAAAAATTTACTTGCTAATTTTTATTTCATATATACACATGACACGATTTTTTTTTTTTTTCATACTTGACTTTTAATATTTTTCATATTTTCGTCGATTTTTTTTTCTATATAAATAATATATATTTCGCTTTTAGCCAGATTTGATGGTCCGGGTGAGCCAATGAGTATTTTTTAATTAAATAAAAAATCACGTGATTTTGTGTGTGTGCAATATTTCGAAATGATAAATTGAGAACAAATTTTTATTGCTCACCCATGAACTTTCTGGTGCACAATCAGTCTGATACATTTTTTTTTTCATTTTTTCGATCATTTTAAAGTCAATCAGAATATAAATAAATGCATTTTTCCTTATATCTCTACTCTTTCGGTTTTTTTTTCTTCGTTTTTTATTGTCCCACGGGATATCATGGTAAAATTATAACTAGAGATATATCGATAAATCGAGAATTTAGCAGTGAAAAATGAAAGTTTCTTTTTTCAATGAAAGTTTTTTTTTTCTTTTTGAAGAATGCAATTTTTGTTTTACTTTTTTAATCTCAATTTTTATTCTCAGAAACTAATCGAGATACGTCTTTCTTGTCCTAAGCTTGTTCTGCAGAGAATTGCAATGACTACAAAGAAGGATTCAGATAAAATCGCCCTATCTCGCTTAGTTTCTGAGATATTTTCAATGAATAATTGAAAAAAACGAAATTTCCAATTTTAATTCTTTACTAATGACTTAATTTCAGTTTCTTCTGTCAATATCTTCGAGGCGTGTGAGTTTAGGGTAAAATATCAAGATACCTTTTTTGTAGAGAATTTCAGGACCTTCAAAAAAGGTCTCCTGGCACTTCCCCCTAAGTCCACTCGCCTCGGAGATATTCACAAAAAAATTCACAAAGAATTTTTCGACTCGAAAAAATGTAAAAAAAAAATCACATTTCTATTATTTTGTGAATATCTCGAAAATCATTGGATTAACGAGGATTTATTAGGAGACCTTCTCTGGAGCTCTTGAAATTCTCTACAAAAAAGGTCTCCCGACATTTTCCTCTAAACCCACTCGCATCGAAGATCTTCACAATTTAGTAAAAAAAAAAACAATTTTTTCAACTACTAATTCACTCGATCCCGAGGAGACGAGCAAAAAAATAAGGAATTCATTTACGCGTGCACAAGATGTGTACAAATTTATATATATATATATATATATTTATATAATATATCTGAGTAGGTAAATAACATATCACGAACGATATATACACACGATCTATTAATTATTGAATTGATAAAAGATAATGAAAACGAGAAGAATTCAATTTTTTTTTTAGTTTTTCAATATAATAATCATTGTTTATATATAATTTCATTAAATTATAATGAAAAAAAAATTACGTTAATTTAGTCTCAGAAAATAATGATAATTATATTATGTTAGTTTACAGTAATTAAAAAAAGCCTCACAATACCAGAATTTAAGTAGTTTTTCCAATTAATTTTAATAATAACAAATTTTTTTTTTCATGAAAAGAAATTAATTTCTTTTTCACTTCTTGCATTGTGAGTTTTTTTCTTCCACTAATTAATTCCCAAAGATATGATTTCATGTTTTTTTTTTTAATTATTCTGACGAAAAAAAACGAGTTTAAACCTTAGGCATTATTATCGTCGACTTAGGCGCTTTCCCCAGTTAATTCCAGAGTTTTTTTCTTCATATTCTTTTTTTTATAATTAATTTAATCATCTCTTGATTATAGAAAAAAAATAAAAAAAGCTTTTTAAAGCTTTTTTTTTTAATTTTAATTTTATCGCTTATTTATTAAGTTTAACTTCAGTCAAATTTCACTGTACAATAAACGTGCGCAATTGCGTGTGCGACACAACGAGAAAAAAAATTTCTCGCAGTTTTACACCTCAAGAGAAAAACAAAAAATAATTAATGTAATTAATGAATAAGGGTGAGACTTTTTGACTGTCGTTTGATGATTAAAAAAAAGCATTTCGGGTAATTTCCGATTTTTTTTTCTGCATGATACTGAAAATAACAGACATTTGACAATTTTTCAATAATTGAAAAAAGTTTTTTTTTTTAAACAAATAAATTATGAAAAAAAGAAGAAAAAAAATGCACTTGTAGAAAATTGAAAGAAAAAAATATTAACTATGAGTGCAAATTTTTTAAATATTTTTTTTTTATAATTACTTGGGTGTTTGAGAAAATCTGAAAAAATTGGCAGATGTATGCTAATTTCATTATCATGTTTTTTTTTAACGGTTTTTTTCTTTTTGGGAGAAAAAGTTGGGAGAATCTCTTCAGCTCGTTTTCGAGGGACTGTCGTCAATTTTTTCGGAATTCACGATTACCTGAATTACGTAACCCGGCTGAATTTTTGCCTCCTCGATGTGCATTTTGTCACCTAGAAGCTTTCCACCGAAGAACCATCTCTGTCGTGATGGCTCGAGTCCTTCTTGACTCTGAAAATTAGTATTTTTGATTATTACACTGAAAATTATTAAGACTAATTGGGAAGTACGATCGAAAAAAGTCAAATTTTCGTATAAAATCGGTAATAACAAATTATACAAGATAAAATTCGCGAATCTGATTCGGTGAATCTGTGGAGAATGTAATGAGGAATAAAATAAGCCCTAGAAACGAAAAATTAATTGAAAATTGAAAAATTTTCATTATTTTTTATATTCCTTTAAATCTTGAAAATTTTTAAAAATGTAAAAAATAATGAAAATTTTTCAATTTTCAATTAATTTTTTATTTTTAGGGCTCATTTTATTCCTCATTACATTCTTTACAGATTCAATGAATCAGATTTGAGAAATTCATCTTGTATAAATTGTTATTAAAGATTTTATACAAAAATTTAACTTTTTTTCGATTGTACCTCCCAATCAACCTTAATTATTACTCTGAATTTCTACTTTTCCATTTTTTTTAATGTGAAATTTTGTGGGTTTTTCAAAGTTATTTCCGGAAAGAGTGGAGTTAGGGAAAAATGTCAGGGGACCTTTTTTGTGGTGAATTTAATGGGCTACAAAAAAGGTCCCCTGATGAATTTCCTTAAATCCAATGGTTTCGGAAATTTCTTTAAATTCAAGTTTTTCACAAAAAAAAAGTGAAAATAAAAAAATTGAAATCAATTAATTTTTCTCACCTCTAATTTCTTCTTTGCAATTCCAATAGTATCCTTACTGTATACTGGCAGCTTGACGTCCCCGAGGGTCGTCGACAGTCTCAATTTGAGCGTCAATTCAGTTCCACCATCAACAGGTTCTATAAAATAAAAAAAACATCAATAAAAAAATGAGACATTGAAAATTTCTAAAAATATCAAATTTGCTCACTGCTCCAAAATAAAATTCTAAATATAGCTACAACGTTCTACTCCTCCATTCAGAATATTGATCAGTTCTATTAAAATCCCAGAATTAGAAAGAAATGAAAATAAAAAAAAAAAAAACTCAATTTTCGTTGAATGTTCCGAAAATTAACAAGATAGGGAAATTTTTGAAAAAACCTTTTTTGTCGAGAATTTCAAGAGCTCCAAAAAAAGGTTTCAACGAAAATTTTCGTATCTCCATTAATTTTCAGAAGTTTTTTCAGAAAACTGAAAAATATTAATTCTCAAAAAAAAAATCATTTTTAGAAATTTTTTTAGAGATATCTCGGAAATTAAGCGAGATAGCGATGACTTTGTGAAAACCTTTTTTTCAGAGAATTTCAAGAGCTACAAAAAGGTATCTACAAAAAATTCCCTATCTCACTTAGTTTCCGAAAGAATTTTAAAAAACGAGTGAAAAAAAAATAGACTCATTGTTTTCTCAAGAAAAAGATTTTTTTTTCTCCCCAGTGAAATCATTTTCTAATTTTGAAGGTATCTTAGAAACTAAGCGAGATAGCTCAATTTTACCCGAATCCTTCGTTGTAAACAATTTCAAGAGGTACAAAAAATATTTCCACAAAAATATCGTTATCTCACTTAGTTTCCAAAATATTCTCAAAAAAAACAAGTGGATGATAGTATTGCTTTCCAACTGATATAGTTTTTTCTGCTAATACTTTAGCAATATGCTTCCGAATGGAAGTGATACATTTTTTTTCAAACCATCATCAAAATATCAAATTCATTAAAACGCCAATAATTCGAGAACTAATCATGCAAATAAGCTCAAAATTCACAGGCATCTAACTGATACAACTCTCGAGATAATATATGAGTATAAATAACATCAGTTGAATAGTTTCCAGAAATTCCATTAAAAACTGATTTTCGAAAAATGGACATATCTCAAAAAGTACAGATCGGATTCTCTTCAAATAAAGCTTAAAAAATAGAGTTTGTCGAGAGGAAGTTTTCCACAAAATATGAAATTTTTCTATAAAACCGTTTTGCTGTAATTGAGACTTTTATGTACACACAGACATACGCTAAAAATTTATAATTTTCTCTCGATTTAGATCATTTTAAGTATCTTCTATTTAAAAAAATTACAATCGAAAATTCTGATGATTACATAGCTTCCATTCGGAACCAAAAAATAACAAAACAATCTCGCTATTGAATTCCACTCGTTTCATCACTTCATCACTCTCTCAAAACTTTCTAAAAAGTCTGTACAAATTAAATTTTAATGTCCACTAATTACTGCCTGAATTTCACTGACATTCATCATCGCATTCCTGAAACACGTGAGTTTGAAAATTCGTTACATTTATGCACAACGCAGAAAACGCACGTACGATCAGATTCTCTCTCTCTCTCTCTCTTTTTGTTGTTTACAATGAAATGGACCTTTGATACTTGGCGCAAAAAAGGTGATCAGGTTTGCTGATCATATTACAATTATTCTCAATTTTTTTTTACAATTTTTTTCAATAAAAATTTTACGTCAATTTCAGTGGAAAAAAAGCGAAACAGAATAAATTGATTATTTCCATCTGTTTTTTAAAGAAAATCTCGGAAACTAAGCGAGATAGGGGGATTTTTGAGAATACCTTTTTTGTAGCTCTTGAAATACTCTATCAAAAAGGTCTCTACAATAATCGCGCTATCTCACTTAGTTTCCGGCATATTCTATTGTTAATGTTCAAATAGATAATTTTATGTTTTTTTATCTATTTTTTAGGATAAGTGAATTTTCATTTGTTTTTTGAGAATATGTCGGAAACTAAGCGAGATAGCGAAAATTTTAAAAATACCTTTTCCGTAACTCTTGAAATTCTCTACAAAAAAGGTATCCTCAAAAATTGCGCTATCTGGCTTAGTTTCCAAGATCCCTTTCAAAATTCCAACAAAAAATACATAAAAATCCTTCGTTTTGCCTTTTCACTACTGAATTAAATTTTCTAAATTTTTCAATAGAATTTCTTAAAGTCTGAGAGGAATAGACGTTCTTTCAAAATAATCTACGAATGCAAATCGTTCCGAGCGATTAAAAATAAAATAGTTGCAGGATTTACACAGTTTCAGGGACAAAAGATAAATCTTTTTTTTTTTTTCATTAAAAAAAGATAAATCTCTCGAGGATTTTTTTTTCTCGTTTCTTGTCCTCGGTATATATTACGATATTCATGAATAACATTCACTGAAAAATATGCAATTCCATAAACTGTGGGCTCAATTCTTTCAATTATCAGCTGTGTTATGTATAAGTATGTAGGAATGCAGTAATTGCAGAATATAGTTAAGTGAAAGAGGACAAGTTTCTAAAATCATGAGTTGTTTTGAAGAATATCTTGAGAATTATGAGATTTACGATAAATTATGAAGAAATCTTTTTTGGAGAGTGAAAAATTCTCTACAAAAAAGGTCTCCTACTATTTTCCTTTAAGTCTACTCGCTTCAAAGATATTTACAGAAGACGGCGTGAATTTTTTTTTTTTTAATAAATAAAAAAACTATGTGGTTGTCGAGAATTTACCAAGCGAGCTTCTTTTTAAAAGCTTACAAAATTTTCTAGAAAAAAGCCATTCAGATATTTTCCTATAAACTCACTCGTTTCAAAGATATTTACAAAAGAAAAAGTATAGAATTTTTCTTCAACGATATCAAGTCGAATAATGACTTGTGAATAATTTCATAAATATCTCGGAAACCGTGAGACTTACGAGAATTTTTACAAGAGATCTTTTTTGGGACCCAGAAAATTCTCTACGAAATAATGTCTCGTGACACTTTCCCATAAACCCCTTCATTCCTTAGAATTCACCCAAAAAGCACCCCAAAATAAAAGGAAAACTTCAAAAATTCTTCATTTGTACCCCCCCCCCCCCCCCAAAAAAAAAAAGAAACAAAAATTAAAATAAAACTCCCAAAATTCCTCATTCTCATCCAAAAGAGTCAAAAATTGAAATAAAACTCCAAAAATTTCTCATTTTAAACCCGAAGGAGTCCAAAAATAGAATTGGAACTCTAATAATTCCTCATTTTAATTCCAAGATAGAAGTAAAACTCCGAAAATCACAAATTTTTAGCCCAAAACCAAAGTACAACTTCAGAAATCCCTCATTTTTACCCACAAAAAAGCCCCAAAATAGACGTAAAACTACAAAAATTGTTCATTTTCACCCCAAAATCGAAGTACAACTCCATAAATCTATCATCATTTTTACCCCTAAAATAAATAAAATCCCGCAAAAAAAACAAAAATAAGGGTAAAACTCCCAAAATCCCTCATTTTTACTCCCCAAAAAAAAACAAAAATTGAAGTAAAACTCCAGAGAGTCGTCATTTTTACCCCAAAGTAATAGTAAGACTACAAAAATTCTTCATTCCTACCCCAAGATAAACCAAAAACTTCAATCCCTCATTTTTACCCCCCAAAAAAGCCAAGAATTAAAGTAAAACTCCAGAAAGTCTACCTTTTTATCCCAAAAAAATATTACAACTACAAAAATTCCTCATTTTTATCCCTAGAAAAGTAAAACCCGAAAAATCCCTCATTTTTACCCCAAAAAAACCCAAAATAAAAGTAAAACTCCAAAAAATCCTCATTTTCATCCCCGAAAAGGTCCTAAAATAAATGTAAAACCCCAAAATTCTTCATTTTTATCCCAAAATAATAATAAAAACTATAAAAATCCCTCGATTTACCCTAAAAAAGCCCAAAATGAAAGTAAAACTCCAAAAAACCCTCATTCTTACCCCGAAAAAGCCCTAATATGAAAGTAGAATTCTAAAAATTCTTCATTATTACCCCAAAACTCCAAAAATTCCTTATTTTTACCCCCAAAAATTAAAGTAAAATTCCAGAAAGTCTTCATGTTTTCCCCAAAATAATATTGGAACTACAAAAATCCCTCATATTTACCCCAAATAAGCCCAAAATAAAAGTAGAACTCCAAAAATCCCTCATTTTTACCCCAAAAAGGCCGAAAATAAAAGTAGAACTCCAAAAATCCTTCATTTTTATCTTAAAAAAGCCCAAAATAAAAGTAAAACCCCAAGAATTCTTCATTTTGATCCCAAAATAAAACCAAATGTCCAAAAATCTCTCATTTCCACCCCAAAAAAAAATTCCCAATATTTGCAAAAAAATAAAAATTAATATTAAAAATTACCAGAGCAGTCAGCTGGTGAGTCTCTTCCACTGTCCTCTTTAACAATATTAATTGGATAAGATAGACAATAAATTGGCACTTGATATCTCGTACCAAGTTCATCATAGCACTCAGTTAAAAAGCCATTGGGCACTGATATATTAGCACCATCAAGTATAGCCTGTGCTAATTGATAATCCTGTGCTTCAGCAGCAGTTGAACCAGCACGTAATGCATCCCATATTTCTTTTCTACCATCAAATGCTGGTGCTGTATCCCAAAATTCATCACGTTTACTACGTAATTGTCCCTCTGTTAGTGGTACATCGGATTTCCATCTGATAACTTCGTGGCAAAGTGGATGATTTTTACGTGAATTTCCTGAATGTATTTAATTAAGAAAGGAGAAAGAAAAAAAATTAAAAAAATTAATAAGATAATTAATAATCTTGTTTGTTATCTAATCAGGAAAATAAAAAACCAGTCTTTTTTTTCATATAAAAACAGCGAAATTTCCAGCAATTTTTCATGAAAAAAAAAGGGCGCGCCCATTTTTAAAAAAATTTAAATATAATAATTTTAAAAAATTTGTCAATAAGTGAAATAATATTAATGCTTGACCTTTGATTCTAATTGGCCTTAAATGGACACACTATCACGTAGTTAACTTTCAGCCAATAGCCAAATTCCTACGTAACAAGTGCAGGAATTATTTATCCATTTTTTTTCTCTTTTCTTTAATTAATTGAAAATGCAAAGACAAAATTCATGAGATTACGTTGAAAATACTATTTATCATTGGCTAGTCAAGGTTAACGAGCTATATTTCTCTAGGCGTTTTTATGTGATGAGGTCGAAGGTGCTGGAGATTAATCCTATTTTTATATATTATTATGTTTTTTTTTTTTTTTTTTTTTTTTTTAATAATTAATATACCTGAATGTGTTCTCGTTGAGTTTGCTGATGTATCGTCAACTGAGGCAGTCCTTGCCCTAGTTATACCTATGCAGCCTCCCATTCTAGGTGGCTGTAATAACCAAACATTTCACCGGAATTCAACAACACCTTGCATGCCATTTTCGTCCATTTTTATTTTGTCACCGAATGAGTTTTCATCGTCATTCAACGGAGAATAGAGAGAGGGGAGTTTTGAGGGGCTTGAGGGGGAGGGGGACGTGGAGAGGAGTGGGGGTGAGTGGTGATGGGAGGGTTTTCAATTGGCGACATGGATCTTGGGGGAAGCACTTTTTCTGTCTTCTCGAAGGGGATTGGAGAATTTGAAAAGCGCGGGGAAAAATTTTGTGGAGCGTGCGCATGCGCAGTGCAATAGATTACTAGTGCATTTTTCTTTTTTCAGCAAACGCGTTTTCATCGTCATTCAACGGAGAATGGGAAGAGCGGAGTTTTGTAGGAGATGAGGAGGAAAGGAGGGGAGATGGGAGGGTTTTCAATTTGCGACATGGATTGAGGGAAGCACTTTTTCTGTCTTCTCGAAGGGGATTGGAGGATTTGAAAAACGCGGGAAAAGAGTTTAGGGAGTGTGCACATGCGTGGTGCAATGCATTTGTCGTGAATTTTTATTTTTGTCAGCGAATGCGTTTTCATCATCATTTCATGGTGAATGGCAAAGCGGTGATTTGTGGTGGGGGGGGGGGGGGGGGGGAGTAGTGAGGAGTGGGAGTGAGGGGAGATGGGAGGGTTTGCAATTGGTGACACAGGTCTTGAGAGGAGGGGCTAAGGCCATGGCTGAGCCACTGCATGTATTTGAGCTAGTAATACAACGAAACTGAAATCCCTAGAAGCTGCAACAGTTCAAATGACGTGAGCAGATAATCAATCACTCATCAGTTATCATAGCAGCAGGAAAACTTTTCTATATGTTTAGATGATCAAAAGTTTCAATTATTTCAATAGGAACCATACAGACATATAGATCTTTTGTATTTTCGTTGAAATCATTGATTATATCCCTCAGTACCCATCGCAAATATTCATAGCCTTATACAAAGTTATAATTTCTGATGCATCGTCATGTGACAAAAAATGTTCAAGGCATGGATTATTATATCAACAGTGATATGTAGAAAAATTCGATGAAGGCCACTACCCGATACTGCACCTCTCGGATTATCAACATTTGAAAAATAATATTTGAAATGGAGTATGAGAAGAATTATCTAACATGAGTTTCTTCTTGCGGAAATAAGAATTGGTTGAACTAGATAGTTTTTGAAAGTGAAATTTTATCTCTTGATCGAGCTACTAGAGTGGAGTGAGCTCAAAACGTTGAATGTCACTAAAAAGTTCTTCCAAGAAATCGCTGAAATATATTGAGATTTGATACTGTTCTTACTTTCAATGAGAAGAATTGGGTCGAGCTCTTGTAGAATTATATCGAATTTGCAGCAATTATAAAAATAATGGAAAAGAAAAATACCCTCCGGCATGGACGCTCAATAAGCAATTCTACGGGAAAACATCTTCATTGTTTTAGTTAAAGTTTGAAATTTACAGTTTTATGATTGTAATGATGAATTTATTCAATGTTGATTTAAAATTCATGACGCGGTAGATGTGTTTGAGCTAGAATTTTTGAAATGAAGCTGATAAACGTGTAATTATCATTCTGTTAAAGATAGTGATAGTTGAATCACGCTTTGAGGTAAATATTGTTCGAACGAAACTACATTTGCACGAAAAATGTGGATAGTATCGGTCCCTGAATTATGCGCCCTGATCGATAATGAAGAATTCTTACCGACACTACTCTGCTGTTCACTGGAAATACGCTAGAGGGCAGCATCATGCATGTATTTGAGATGATGAAGGCCATAAGCGAGGAAGACGAATTTAATCGATCGTCAATTACTAGATTCATTCTCCATGAAGCCTTGAGTCATTGGATAATTAATCCAGCCTTTGAAACACAGTACTCGTATGAAAATTTTAATTGCAGTCGCCATGGAATTCTCCATGGAAGCTGCCATGACCAAGTCCATGGACTATGTCATGGCACCTGCCATCAGTATTTCGAAGAAAAACCATGGACGTTGCCACGGACAAATCGTCAAACAATTGTTTCACGACCGGAGATTGTCCATGGCAAATCTGCCATGGATAAGGTCGGATTTACCATGATTTTTTTATCTATAAATTCTCGCCATAGCGATCGTCCATGGAGTAGTTGCCATGGATGAACGATGATTCACCATGGTTTTTTTCCCTATTTGAAATATCCTCGTGGCGATCGTCCATGGACGATTTGCCATGAATAAATAAGAATTTACCATGATATTTTTTTATATGAATTTTCGTCATCGCGATCGTCCATGGCGCATTTGCCATGGATAAAGGAAGACTAACCATGGTTTTTCTATATATAAAGTTCGTCATGGCGGATGTCCATGGAGTATTTACCATGGATGAACGAAGTTTGCCATGGGTTTTTGATCATGTAAATTTTCCTCACGGCGATCGTCCATGGCGCATATGCCATGGATAAAGGTGGATTTACCAGGGTTTTCCTATATATAAATTTCCGTCAAGGCGAATGTCCATGGAGTATTTACCATGGACGAACGAGATTTGCCATGTTTTTTTTTTGTGTAAATTTGTGTCGTCACCGCGATTGCCATGGCACATTTGCCATGGATAAAGGAGAATTTACCATGGTTTTTCTATTTATATATTTTCGTGATTGCAAATGTCCATGGAGTATCTGCCATGGATAAACGATAGTTTACCGTTAGTAGGAAAGAATAAGTATCTCGGAAACTAAGCGAGATAGAGCAATTTTGCTCGATTTTTTTTGTAAAAAATTTCAAGAGCCACAAAAAAATTGAGGCTGAAATCACAATACCTCGCTTGGTTTTGGAGATATTTCCGAAAACCATTAAAAGAAAAAATCTATTCATCCAATTCTACTTTTCCACTGGATTAATGTTTTTATAAATATCATGGAAACTAAGCGAAATAGAGCAGTCTCATCCTAATCCCGTTTCGTAGAGAATCTCAAGAGATACAAAACAAAATGGGAGTTGAATCGCTTTATTTCGCTTAGTTTTTGAGATATTTTCAGAAAAAATTAAAATGAAAAATCGTTTATTCAATTTTACTTTTGCACTGGATTGATTTTTTATGAGTAACTCGGAAACTAAGTGAAATAGAGCGAATTCAGCCGAATCCTTTTTTGTAGAGAATTTCAGGAGCTACAAACGAAGATGAAGTGAAATCGCTCTATCTCGCTCAATTTTCGAGATATTCTCAACAACAATTGAAATGAAAAATCGAATTATTCAATTTTACTTTTTTACTGGATTGATTTTTGTAGAAATATCTCGGAAACTGAGCGAGATGAAGCAATTTTGCCTGAAATTTTTTCATTAAAAAATTCAAGAGCTAAAATACGAGTTGAGGTTGGAATCGCTCTATCTCGCTTATTTTTCGAGTGTAGGAAATATTTTTAGACAAACGTTCCTTTTAATATGAAATCATTAGTTTAATTGCACAAACACATGGATAATACAACTTGATAGTTAATAACTCAAAATATAGTTTGTTTGAAACACGTAAATAGTAAATCTTAACTAATTAATAAATCCAGTAATTAATATTTGGCTTTGAATAAAGTTCATAAGGTATCTTGATATTAAAATGGCAAAGTCTTTGGTAACAGATACACACGAGGTGACCCGTCAAGTTTAGCAGTTGAACGCTAAGTGAAGTCCCTTGGGCCTGCAGGGACTTGTCTCCCATCTATTGCGTCATAAAACGTAAGACAGTGTTGCCAGGATTGACGTCACGCATTCGGGTTTTCCCGCTCAATGGACCCCTTTGTCCCAAGTGTTGGTCTATCTGAAAATTCCCGAAAATTCTCCCACACGAGATATTATCAAAAATAATCAAATGAAAATATCGATCCATCCGTAGTAAATATTTTTAGAGATACGTTCTTTTCAGTATAGAATTAATTCCTTAATAACACTCTCAGATCAATTATTTAACTCGATAATTAATAACATGAAATATAGTTCGTTCAACACATATAAGGAAAATCTGTCAATTGACAGATTAATTAATCGATGAATCGAATATAGAAATATTTGAATTCAAATAAAGTTCATACAGTGAAATGAAATTTTTTTTTGAAACATTTGCACACGAAGTGACCGTTAGGTTTGGCAGTTGGACACCGAGTGAAGCCCGTTGAGCCTGCAGGGACTTGTCTCCCCCCTCCTGCGTCATAGGAGGAAGAATAGTGTTGCTGAGGCTGACGTCACCCGATCAGTTACGCCCAACCCGAATTTCTCGAGATTCCCAACGCATATCCAATTTTACTCCTTCACTGGATTCATTTTTTTATAAATATCTCGGAAACTAAGCAAGATAGAGCGATTTTGCTTGAATCCTTTTTCATAGAGAGCTTTTGGTAAATGGTGAGTTTCACTCTGCCAAAAATTGAAAATTTAAATGATTTTACCAAATTTTTTTGAATTGACTTGAAGTGTTTCAATGAGAAACATCGGTGGCAAGATTTCGAGGCAAGCAGACAAAATCCTAATTAAATTTTTTACCATAGACACCGAACTTTTGTTGGAAGTCAATAACCAATTTTTTCAAAAAAAAGACAATTAAATGAAATTGAGATTATCACCAGGTTTTGCGTAACCCAAGGTCACGACGGGGACGTAGTAGTGCATAGGCCTCAATAAAAACCTATCACGACCTATCCTATGCGACACTCGGGATTTTGATGAAGAAATTTATTGACTCAAACACCGCTCAACTTCATTGAGCATTAAAAATTTTAATTTTTCAACTTATTAAGAAAACAAGTACATAGAGCATTGAAATGCGTACCTTTTCCTTTAGTCAATAACTTGTACACATCGCGTGGAACAATATCAATCAAAAAATACCTCATGCTAATTGAGACGAAAAAAAGCCGAAGAAAAAACCTCGATAAATTTAATACGGATTAAATGAAACTTCGAAATACTCATCTGAAATTTGGATTTTCCAAAAAAAAATCACTCGCAGTGGTGGCAACTAACTTGCAATACAAAACGCACAGTTTTGATGTTTCACTGCAGGGACCAAAATCATACTGGTCTAGAAAAAGCTCATTTGGTTGAATTACCAAATTTGCCATTCTCTTGAGACCATTGGTCTCTGTTTATCATTGTGTTTTCACACCAACTGTCTTTGTCAGGAAGACATCGACCATTTCACGACTACCTCACCTTTCATCATGCCCCCTCTCCCACACTCAATCAAAACAATGAACTCTATTCTCTTTTAAATTTGATATTTTTCTATATTACTGTAAAATAAAATTTGATAAAGCAAGAATGTTATATTCATTGAATTGTTGAACACAATGAATAAAATTCAAGTTTTTTGACTCAAAATTCATAACTCCACTTATTTTGTAAAAAAAAATTTTGTAATCAAAATTTTCAGAAATCAACCTCAATGCGAGCCTAGAATAGGCGCACTGAACACAACGGATGAAAAAAATTGCAAAGAAAACAATAAAAACACTAATTTTTAGTTGGCAGAGCTATACTGCACTGACAGAAAAAAAATATTTTATCAGGGAAATGTGTTCTTGTCTCAAGTATTTATGTTATTAGTCCGGTTTGTATTGAATGAACGATCCATGAGTTTCGGTTGAGTAAATGACTTTATTTGTGAAGAATCTCATATTATTACGCTCGGTATACCTAGATTGCACCTGGCTTGAACCTTTGTTGATACCAAGCTATGCCCAAGACTGGTACCAAGGCCCAGAATACCAGGGCTGGACCAGGCTTCTCCCAAGACTAACATACCAATCCGTGGGAATGCCAGGTTCGGACCAGGCTATAATCAAGCTTGGTATCTAGACTTGGTAATAGTAGAATACTATGCCATATTGGAGGCTGGTACATAGTCTTACATCAGACTATATCCAGGTCTGGTAACCAAGCCTGAGAATCAACGGCACAGCGAACTCAGATACCAAGCTTGACCCAAGATTCTCCCACGATCGTATACCAAAATGTTGTTATCAATTATTTAAGTCGATAAATAATTGAAGGAAATATTATTATGACATTGGAAGAATACAAATCCTATTCAATTATAGAGTTTTAGAGTTTTAAGGAGTGAAGAAGAAGTTCAGTCACTTCATAATCCGGTTTTATATACTATGCCCTAAAGTGAATTGAATAGCGCAGTGGGTTAGATGCATGTTTCAAGGAGAAGTCTTCGGTGGATATCTTGGACAACGGCGGCACTTGGTATCACCTTCTCTGGGGATAAACATCCGGAATATCAGCATCTGGATGAACATAAATCCATACCACCTGGATCGAGAACAATTAACAATAAAATGAGCTTTTTTATTGAAATTTTTGAGAATCGATGGTTCTGGGTTCGAATCCTAGCCAGAGTAATCTTTTTTTCCATAGTCTTTTCTTTTTTCAATATTATTTGAAGTGATTTATCTCGTAAAAGGCTAATCAAATCATTATCGATGAGTCAACATTGTTTAAATATTTTAGGTGAATTTTAAATGAATATTGGTTGACGCTTGGCATTTCCGTAAAATGTACCTTGGTCCAAGGCTGAATACCAACACTTGTCCTGTCTTGGTATCCCAGCCTTGGTCCAATGTTACATTCTGAGTTTTCACCAAGCTTGGGCCGGGCCTGGTTACGAAGCCTTACCCAAGCTTGACTGGGCTTGGGACAAGCTTGGACCAAGCCTGGGCCACTGGTCTATTCCTACCTAGGTATACGAATTAATCAGTTCCAAAGCTTATCACGGCATCAAGGATTATATTTTGGGGAATATCCGAGTGCCGTCGCGGAACTGCAGTAGTTCTCATTCAAGGCGGTATTTTCTTGTGTGAAGAATCTGCCAAATTCTGACGAAACAGTCTGATTTTAAGGTCAGTTCTCGAATTATGAATTGGACTCAACGAGGTATTATTATTCAGAATTCACTTATGATGAGAAGTTATGAGTACTTCTGTGCAGAATCTGAGAGGCCAAGAGAAAACTGGAATGAAACACTTGAATTTCTAGGAAAATTTGGAGGTTTCTTCACTACTTTCCACTTGAATCAGTGTCTGTACGAATAGAAAATGGAGAAATTCCTCCTAAAAAAGAGAAGATCCCGTGAGTTTCGGAAAATATATTAACAGTTTCGATAAGTTTGGCACAAGAATTCATGTTTTTCCGGTATTCTTCGTTTCTCTATGATAAGTGTTGTTAAATGATGGAGACCAGAATGGTACCGCTGCCAGGAAACTCTGGTATTCATTAGCAGAAATTTCCTGTTTAACAGTTGAAGAATGAACTAACTGATTCAAAGTGCATGAAATTTCTTTACAAGTAAGCGATATGTAATTTCGAAGTATGTCAGATTTATGTTAATATTTGACTGATTATGGGAAAGAGTTCGAGTTTTTACGAATCATTATTGCAGTTCGATAATTTACTCGAGATTATTCTCTGAATAGCTCCACGATTCAATTGAAATTCTAGTCAGCATCATTCAAAATGACTATTTAGAATGGACAGTAATTGAATGCTCAGCTAAAAACTAACCGTATCATTCACAAATATCCACAAGTTTGAGGCAAGAAGGAGATTGATAGTTACAATCTACCGGGAATTTCTGGCCGTTGCTATGCGTTCTCATTCGGTTGATGTACGAAAAAGCAAAAGACTGCGAGAACTTGTCTCAAGAATATGATTTCATCTTTGAAATTTTATGGAATTGTAGGGAAAGTTTTTTTAATGAAGAGGGAAATGAAAGAACTCCGATGATTTTCAATCCCATTGCATGGCGCTCTAGGATTGATGACCGGAAAAATATTAAATATTCGGAGAAATTCACGTATCAATCATATGAAGTTGGAAATTATAAAAGGGAAGCACCCATATTCTTGGTGGAAGAGTAATGGAGAATACTTGCATATATTCTACATTTAATACTCTCCTGTTAATTGTGTATAAGTCGTTGGTTGGCAAAAAGATCTGATAATGCGCGAATTTCTCCTAAGAATTTGTATTTTCCATTCATCAATTGGAGTATAATATTATTTGAACATAGAAAATTTTTGAAAATTTGCAGGATCCTGCGAATATTTCCCTCAAGAATTTGTAATATGCACAATTTCCATGCGACTACGCGGAGAATCCTCTGAAGAAAAATAATTTTGGAGAATCATCCAGGAATATAATTATTTGTTAAATTTTTTTTTTATTCAAATTATGAGGCCAGCGGACTAGAAATGGATATTTTTATTCTGACTCTAAGTGCAAGGCTCGGAGTGAGTTAAAATTTTCATCGCCGGTAAAGGCGCATTAGAGTATAAAATGAGAATCAAGAACTGATTCTGAATTGTGTTGAAAATTTTTTCCTTCTATGAACTTTAGTCCATATTTCACTTGCAGAAACAATGCGACTCCT
Source organism: Aleiodes leptofemur (assembly GCA_963942555.1). NCBI lineage: Eukaryota > Metazoa > Arthropoda > Insecta > Hymenoptera > Braconidae > Aleiodes > Aleiodes leptofemur. The sequence continues at coordinate 4,082,381 of OZ012623.1, read as the reverse complement.
CGCGGTAGCTTCCAGTATTAAAGTATAGCTTTTGAAGAGTAAATATTTCATTCTGGCAATGTCAACGAAAATTATTCATCAATAGTTCATTTACTTCAGGCAAGAATATATTTTCTTCTTTCAATTTTTTTCTTTCTTCTTTCTTTTTTCAACCAAATAAAACTTTGTAAAAGGGACTGCAGTCGTGGTTGCCGGGATGTTGCCTCGATCGGTACTGAAGAGTCGAGTCCTGCAGAACTCGACTCTTCAGTACCGTTCGGTATACTGTTCAGTAGAAGAGACAAAGAAGAAAGAAAAAAATCGAAAGAAGAAAGTATATTCTTGCCTGAAGTAAATGAACTATTGATGGATAATTTTCGTTGACATTGCCAGAATGAAATATTTACTTATCAAGATCTATACTTTAATACTGGAAGCTACCGCGAGTAGTCGCATTTTTTCTGCAAGTGAAATATGGACTAAAGTTCATGAAAGGAAGAAATTTTCAACACAATTCAGAATCAGTTCTTGATTCTCATTTTATACTCTAATGCGCCTTTACCGGCGATGGAAATTTTAACTCACTCCGAGCCTTGCACTTGGAGTCAGAAAAAAAATATCCATTTCTAGTCCACTGTCCTCATAATTTGAAAAAAAAGAAAATTTAACAAATAATTATATTCCTGGATGATTCTCCAAAATTATTTTTTCAGAGGATTCTCCAAGTCGTCAGATGGAAATTTTCACCAACTGTGCATATTACAAATTCTTGAGGGAAATATTTGCAGGATCCTGCAAATTTTGAAAAATTTTCTATGATGTGATAATATTATACTCCAATTGATGAATGGAAAATACAAATTCTTAGGAGAAATTCGCGCATTATCAGATCTTTTTGCCAACCAACGACTTATACACAATTAACAGGGGAGTATTAAATGTAGAATATATGCAAGTATTCTCCATTACTCTTCCACCAAGAATATGGGTGCTTCCCTTTTATAATTTCCAGCTTCGTATGATTGATACGTGAATTTCTCTGAATATTTAATATTTTTCCGGTCATCAATCCTAGAGCGCCATGCAATGGGATTGAAAATCAGCGGAGTTCTTTTATTCTCCTCTTCATTAAAAAAACCTTCCCTACAATTTCAAAGATGAAATCATATCCTTGTGACAAGTTCTCGCAGTCTTTTGCTTTTTCGTACATCAACCGAATGAGAACGCATAGCAACGGCCAGAAATTCCCAGTAGATTGTAACTATTAATCTCCTTTTTGCCTGAAACTTGTGGATATTTGTGAATGATACGGTTAGTTTTTAGCTGAGCATTCAATTACTGGCAATTCTAAATAGTCATTTTGAATGATGCTGACTAGAATTTCAATTGAATCGTGGAGCTATTCAGAGAATAATCTCGAGTAAATTATCGAACTGCAATAATGATTCATAAAAACTCGAACTCTTTCCCATAATCAGTCAAATACTAACATAAATCTGACATACTTCGAAATTACATATCGCTTACTTGTAAAGAAATTTCATGCACTTTAAATCAGTTAGTTCATTTTTCAACTGTTAAACAGGAAATTTCTCCTAATGAATACCAGAGTTTCCTGGCAGCGGTACCATTCGGGTCTTCATCATTTAACAACACTTATCATAGAGAAACGAAAAATACCTGAATAACATGAATTCTTGTACCAAACTTATCGAAACTGTTGATACATTTTCCGGAACTCACGGGATCTTCTCTTTTTTTAGAAAGAATTTCTCCATTTTCTATTCGTACAGACACTGATTCAAGTGAAAAGTCGTGAAGAAACCTCGACATTTTCCTAGAAATTCAAGCGTTTCATTCCAGTTTTCTCTTGGCCTCTCAGATTCTGGGGAGGAGTACTCATAACTTCTCATAAAAATTTTCTTTTTCTATCAGTGTAGGGCAGTTTCTTATGCCCCAGCTAGGGCAGTTTCTTATGCCCCAGCTAGGGCAGTTCCTTATGCCCGAGCTCGGGCAGTTTCTTATGCCCGAGCTCGGGCAGTTCCTTATGCCCGAGCTAGAGCAGTTTCTCATGCCCGAGCTAGGGCAGTTCCTTATGCCCGAGCTAGGGCATTTTCTAATGCCCGAGCTAGTGCAATTTCTTATGCCCGAGCTAGGGCAGTTTCTAATTCCCGAGCTAGGGCAGTTTCTTATGCCCGAGCTCGGGCAGTTTCTTATGCCCGAGCTAGGGCAGTTTCTTAGGCCCGAGCTCGGGCAGTTCCTTATGCCAAAGCTAGGGCAGTTTCTTATGCCCAAGCTCGGGCAGTTCCTTAGAACCGAGCTAGGGCAGTTTCTTATGCCCCAGCTAAGGCAGTTCCTTATGCCCGAGCTCGGGCAGTTTCTTATGCCCGAGCTAGGGCAGTTTCTAATGCCCGAAGTAGGGCAGTTTCTTATGCCCGAGCTCGGGCAGTTTCTTATGCCCGAGCTAGGGCAGTTTCTTATGCCCTAGCTAGAGCAGTTTCTTATGCCCGAGCTAGGGCAGTTTCTTATGCCCGAGCTAGGGCAGTTTCTTATGCCCGAGCTCGGGCAGTTCCTTAGGCCCGAGCTAGGGCAGTTTCTTATGCCCGAGCTCGGGCAGTTCCTTATGCCCGAGCTAGGGCAGTTTCTTATGCCCGAGCTCGGGCAGTTCCTTATGCCCGCGCTAAGGCAGTTTCTTGTGCCCGAGCTCCGGCAGTTTCTTATGCCCCAGCTAGGGCAATTCCTTATGCCCGAACTCAGACAAATTCTTATGCCCGAGCTAGGGCAGTTTCTTATGCCCGAGCTCGGGCAGTTCCTCATGCCCGAACTAGGGCAGTTTCTTATGCCCGAGCTCGAGCAGTTCCTTATGCCCGAGCTAGGGCAGTTTCTTATGCCCGAGCCCGGGCAGTTCCTTATGCCTGAGCTCGGGCAGTTCCTCATGCCCGAGCTAGAGCAGTTTCTTATGCCCGAGCAGTTTCTTACGCTTGAGCTCGGGCAGGTTCTCATGCCCGCGTTCGGAGAGTTCCATATGCCTGAGCTCGGGCAGTTCCTTATGCCCGAGCTAGGGCAGTTTCTTATGCCCGAGCTCGGGCAGTTCCTCATGCCCGAACTAGGGCAGTTTCTTATGCCCGAGCTCGAGCAGTTCCTTATGCCCGAGCTAGGGCAGTTCCTTATGCCCGAGCTAGGGAAGTTTCTTATGCCCGAGCTCGGGCAGTTCCTCATGCTGGAACTAGGGCAGTTTCTCATGCCCGAGCTCGGGCAGTTCCTTATGCCCGAGCTCGGGCAGTTCCTTATGCCCGAGCTCGGGCAGTTCCTTATGCCCGAGCTAGGGCAGTTTCTTATGCCCGAGGTCGGGCAGTTCCTCATGCCGGAACTAGGGCAGTTTCTTATGCCCGAGCTCGAGCAGTTCCTTATGCCCACGCTAGGGCAGTTTCTTATGCCCGAGCTCGGGCAGTTCTTTAGGCCCGAGCTAGGACAGTTTCTTATGCCAGAGCTCGGGCAGTTCCTTATGCCCGAGCTAGGGCAGTTCCTTATGCCCGAGCTCGGGCAGTTCCTTAGGCCCGAGCTAGGGCAGTTTCTTATTCCCGAGCAGTTTCTTACGCTTGAGCTCGGGCAGTTTCTCATGCCCGCGTTCGGGAAGTTCCTTATGCCCGCGCTAGGGCAGTTTCTTATGCCCAAGCTCGGGCAATTTCTTATGCCCCAGCTAGGGCAGTTCCTCATGCCCGAGCTAGGGAAGTTTCTTATGCCCGAGCTCGGGCAGTTCCTCATGCCCTAGCTAGGGCAGTTTCTTATGCCCCAGCTAGGGCAGTTCCTTATGCCCGAGCTCGGGCAGTTTCTTATGCCCGAGCTAGGGCAGTTTCTTATGCCCGAGCTCAGGCAGTTCCTTATGCCCGAGCTAGGGCAGTTTCTTATAACCGAGCAGTTTCTTCGCTTGAGCTCGGGCAGTTTCTCATGCCCACGTTCGAGCAGTTCCTTATGCCCGCGCTAGGGCAGTTTCTTATGCCCGAGCTCGGGCAGTTCCTTATGCCCGAGCTAGGGCAGTTTCTTATACCCGAGCTCGGGCAGTTCCTTACGCCCGAGCTAGGGCGAATCCTTATGCCCGAGCTCGGGCAGTTCCTTACGCCCGAGCTAGGGCAGTTTCTAATGCCCGAGCAGTTCCTTATGCCTGAGCTCGGGCAGTTCCTTATGCCCGAGCTAGGGCAGTTTCTTATGCCCGAGGTCGGGCAGTTCCTCATGCCGGAACTAGGGCAGTTTCTTATGCTCGAGCTCGAGCAGTTCCTTATGCCCGAGCTAGGGCAGTTCCTTATGCCCACGCTAAGGCAGTTTCTTGTGCCCGAGCTCCGGCAGTTTCTTATGCCCCAGCTAGGGCAATTCCTTATGCCCGAACTCAGACAAATTCTTATGCCCGAGCTAGGGCAGTTTCTTATGCCCGAGCTCGGGCAGTTCCTCATGCCCGAACTAGGGCAGTTTCTTATGCCCGAGCTCGAGGAGTTCCTTATGCCCGAGCTAGGGCATAAGAAACTGCCCTAGCGCGGGCATAAGGAACTGCCCGAACGCGGGCATGAGAAACTGCCCGAGCTCAAGCGTAAGAAACTGCTCGGGCATAAGAAACTGCCCTAGCTCGGGCATAAGGAACTGCCCGAGCTCGGGCATAAGAAACTGCCCTAGCTCGGGCATAAGAAACTGCCCTAGCTCGGGCAGTTTCTTATGCCCGAGCTCGGGTAGTTCCTCATGCCCGAACTAGGGCAGTTTCTTATGCCCGAGCTCGAGCAGTTCCTTATGCCCGAGCTAGGGCAGTTCCTTATGCCCGAGCTAGGGAAGTTTCTTATGCCCGAGCTCGGGCAGTTCCTCATGCTGGAACTAGGGCAGTTTCTCATGCCCGAGCTCGGGCAGTTCCTTATGCCCGAGCTCGAGCAGTTCCTTATGCCCGAGCTAGGGCAGTTTCTTATGCCCGAGGTCGGGCAGTTCCTCATGCCGGAACTAGGGCAGTTTCTTATGCCCGAGCTCGGGCAGTTCTTTATGCCCGAGCTAGGGCAGTTTCTTATGCCCGAGCTAGGGCAGTTTCTTATGCCCGAGCTCGGGCAGTTCCTTATGCCCGAGCTAGGGCAGTTTCTTATGCCCGAGCAGTTTCTTACGCTTGAGCTCGGGCAGTTTCTCATGCCCGCGTTCGGGCAGTTCCTTATGCCCGCGCTAGGGCAGTTTCTTATGCCCGAGCTCGGGCAGTTCCTTATGCCCGAGCTAGGGCAGTTTCTTATACCCGAGCTCGGGCAGTTCCTTACGCCCGAGCTAGGGCAAATTCTTATGCCCGAGCTCGGGCAGTTCCTTACGCCTGAGCTAGGGCAGTTTCTAATGCCCGAGCAGTTCCTTATGCCTGAGCTCGGGCAGTTCCTTATGCCCGAGCTAGGGCAGTTTCTTATGCCCGAGGTCGGGCAGTTCCTCATGCCGGAACTAGGGCAGTTTCTTATGCCCGAGCTCGAGCAGTTCCTTATGCCCGAGCTAGGGCAGTTCCTTATGCCCGAGCTCGGGCAGTTCCTTATGCCCGCGCTAGGGCAGTTTCTTATGCCCGAGCTCGGGCAGTTCCTTATGCCCGAGCTAGGGCAGTTTCTTATGCCCGAGCTAGGGCAGTTTCTTATGCCCAAGCTAGGGCAGTTCCTTATGCCCGAGCTCGGGCAGTTTCTTATGCCCGAGCTAGGGCAGTTCCTTATGCCCGAGCTCGGGCAGTTTCTTATGCCCGAGCTGGGCAGTTTCTAATGCCCGCGTTCGGGCAGTACCTTATGCCCCAGCTAGGGCAATTCCTTATGCCCGAGTCCGGGCAGTTCCTTATGCCCGAGCTCGGGCAGTTCCTTATGCCCGAGCTAGGGCAGTTTCTTATGCCCGAGCTCGGGCAGTTCCTTATGCCCGAGCTAGGGCAGTTTCTTATGCCCGAGCTCGGGCAGTTCCTTAGAACCAAGCTAGGGCCTCTTCTTATGCCCGAGCTAGTGCAGTTCCTTATGCCCGAGCTCGGGCAGTTTCTTATGCCCGAGCTAGGGCTGTTTCTTATGCCCGAGCTCGGGCAGTTTCTTATGCCCGCGCTAGGGCAGTTTCTTATGCCCGAGCTCGGGCAGTTTCTTATGCCCGAGCTCGGGCAGTTCCTTAGGCCCGAGCTAGGGCAGTTTCTTATGCCCGAGCAGTTTCTTACGCTTGAGCTCGGGCAGGTTCTCATGCCCACGTTCGGGCAGTTCCTTATGCCCGCGCTAGGGCAGTTTCTTATGCTCGAGTTCGGGCAGGTCCTTAGGCCCGAGCTAGGGCAGTTTCTTATGCCCGAGCTCGGGCAGTTCTTTATGCCCGAGCTAGGGCAAATTCTTATGCCCGAGCTAGGGCAGTTTCTTATGCCCGAGCTCGGGCAGTTCCTTATGCCCAAGCTAGGGAGTTTCTTATGCCCGAGCTAGGGCAGTTTCTTATGCCCGAGCTAGGGCAGTTCCTTATGCCCGAGCTAGGGCAGTTCCTGATGCCCGAGCTAGGGCAGTTTCTTATACCCGAGCTAGGGCAGTTTCTTATGCCCGAGCTTGGGCAGTTCTTTATGCCCGAGCTAGGGCAGTTTCTTATGCCCAAGCTAGGGCAGTTTCTTATGCCCGAGCTCGGGCAGTTCCTTATGCCCAAGCTAGGGCAGTTTCTTATGCCCGAGCTAGGGCAGTTTCTTATGCCCGAGCTAGGGCAGTTCCTTATGCCCGAGCTAGGGCAGTTTCTCATGCCCGAGCTCGGGCGAATCCTTAGAACTGAGCTAGGGCAGTTTCTTATGCCCGAGCTAGGGCAGTTTCTTATGCCCCAGCTAGGGCAGTTTCTTATGCCCGAGCTCGGGCAGTTTCTTATGCCCGAGCTCGGGCAGTTTCTTATGCCTGAGCTCGGGCAGTTTCTTATGCCCGAGCTAGGGCAGTTTCTAATGCCCGAGCAGTTTCTTACGCTTGAGCTCGGGCAGTTTCTCATGCCTGCGTTCGGGCAGTACCTTATGCCCCAGCTAGGGCAATTCCTTATGCCCGAGTCCGGGCAGTTCCTTATGCCCGAGCTCGGGCAGTTCCTTATGCCCGAGCTAGGGCAGTTTCTTACGCCCGAGCTCGGGCAGTTCCTTATGCCCGAGCTAGGGCAGTTTCTTATGCCCGAGCTCGGGCAGTTCCTTATGCCCGAGCTAGGCCAGTTTCTTATGCCCGAGCAGTTTCTTACGCTTGAGCTCGGAAAGTTTCTCATGCCCGCGTTCGGGCAGTTCCTTATGCCCGCGCTAGGGCAGTTTCATATGCCCGAGCTCGGGCAGTTCCTTATGCCCGAGCTAGGGCAGTTTCTTATACCCGAGCTCGGGGAGTTCCTTACGCCCGAGCTAGAGCAAATTCTTATGCCCGAGCTCGGGCAGTTCCTTACGCCCGAGCTAGGGCAGTTTCTAATGCCCGAGCAGTTCCTTATGCCTGAACTCAGGCAGTTCCTTATGCCCAAGCTAGGGCAGTTTCTTATGCCTGAGGTCGGGCAGTTCCTCATGCCAGAACTAGGGCAGTTTCTTATGCCCGAGCTCGAGCAGTTCCTTATGCCCGAGCTAGGGCAGTTTCTTATGCCCGAGCTCGGGCAGTTCCTTAGGCCCGAGCTAGGGCAGTTTCTTATGCCAGAGCTCGGGCAGTTCCTCATGCCAGAACTAGGGCAGTTTCTTATGCCCGAGCTCGAGCAGTTCCTTATGCCCGAGCTAGGGCAGTTTCTTATGCCCGAGCTCGGGCAGTTCCTTAGGCCCGAGCTAGGGCAGTTTCTTATGCCAGAGCTCGGGCAGTTCCTTATGCCCGAGCTAGGGCAGTTCCTTATGCCCGAGCTGAGGCAGTTCCTTATGTCCGAGCTCAGGCAGTTCCTTATGCCCGAGCAAGAGCAGTTTCTTATGCCCGAGCTCGGGCAGTTCCTTATGACCGAGCTAGGGCAGTTTTTTATGCCCGAGCAGTTTCTTACGCTTGAGCTCTGGCAGTTTCTTATGCCCGAGCTCGGGCAGTTCCTTAGGCCCGAGCTAGGGCAGTTTCTTATGCCCGAGCAGTTTCTTACGCTTGAGCTCGGGCAGTTTCTCATGCCCGCGTTCGGGCAGTTTCTTATGCCCGCGCTAGGGCAGTTTCTTATGCCCGAGCTCGGGCAGTTCCTTAGGCCCACGCTAGGGCAGTTTCTTATGCCCCAGCTAGGGCGATTCCTTATGCCCGAGCTCAGGCAGTTTCTTATGCCCGAGCTCGGGCAGTTCCTTATGCCCGAGCTAGGGCAGTTTCTTATACCCGAGCTAGGGCAGTTTCTTATGCCCGAGCTCGGGCAGTTTCTTATGCCCAAGCTAGGGCAGTTTCTTATGCCCAAGCTAGGGCAATTCCTTATGCCCGAGTCCGGGCAGTTTCTTATGCCCGAGCTCGGGCAGTTCCTCATGCCCGAGCTAGGGCAGTTTCTTATGCTCGAGCTCGGGCAGTTCCTCATGCCCGAGCTAGGGCAGTTTTTTATGCCCGAGCTCGAGCAGTTCCTTATGCCCGAGCTAGGGCAGTTTCTTATGCCCGAGGTCGAGCATTTCTTATGCCCGAGCTAGGGCAGTTTCTTATGCCCGAGCTCGGGCAGTTCCTTATGCTCGAGCTAGGGCAGTTTCTTATGCCCGAGCTCGGGCAGTTCCTTATGCCCGAGCTAGGGCAATTTCTTATGCCCGAGCTCGGGCAGTTCCTTATGCCCGAGCTAGGGCTGTTTCTTATGCCCGAGCTCGGGCAGTTCCTTATGCCCGAGCTTATAAGCTCTAGAAATGGAATTTTAGAGCTTATGAGCTCTAAAATTGATATTTAAGAGCTTCTAAGCTCTAGAATTGATATTTCAGAGCATATAAGCTCTAGAATTGATATTTTAGAGCTTATAAGCTCTAGAATTGATATTTTAGAGCTTATAAGCTCTAGAATTAATATTTCAGATCTTATAAGCTCTAGAATTTCCATTTTAGAGCTTATAAGCTCTCGAATTGATATTTTAGAACTTATAAGCTCTGGAATTGATATTTCAGAACTTATAAGCTCTAGAATTGATATTTTAGAGCTTATAAGCTCAAGAATTGATATTTTAGAGCTTATAAGCTCTAGAATATATATTGTAGAGCTTATGAGCTCTAAAATTGATATTTTAGAGCTTATAAGCTCTAGAATTGATATTTTAGAGCTCATAAGCTCTAGAATTGATATTTTGGAGCGTGTAAGCTCTAGAATCAATATTTCAGAGCTCATAAGCTCGAGAATTGATATTTCAGAGCTCTTTAGAGCTTATAAGCTCTAGAATTATTATTTCAGATCTTATATGCTATAGAATTTCCGTTTTAGAGCTTATAAGCTCTAGGATTGATATTTTAGAGCTCATAAGCTCTAGAATATATATTGTAGAGCTTATGAGCTCTAGAATTGATATTTTAGAGCTTATAAGCTCTAGAATTGATATTTTAGAGCTTATAAGCTCTCCAATTAATATTTTAGAGCTTATACGCTCTAGGATTAATATTTCAGAGCCTATAATCTCTACAATTAATATTTCAGAGCTTATAAGCTCTAGAATTGATATTTTAGAGCTTATAAGCTCTAGAATTGATATTTTAAAGCTTACAAGCTCTAGAATTGATATTTTAGAGCTTATAAGCTCTAGAATCAATATTTTCGAGCTTATAAGCTCTAGAATCAATACTTTAGAGCTTATAAGCTCGAGAATTGATATGTTAGAGCTCTTCAGAGCTTATAAGCTCCAGAATTGATATTCTAGATCTTATAAGCTCTTGAATTTCCATTGTAGAGCTCATAAGCTACAGAATTGATATTTTAGAACTTATGAGCTCTAGAAAAGATATTTTAGAGCTTATAAGCTCTGGAAGTGATGATTTAGAGCTTATAAGCTCTAGAATTAATATTTTAGAGCTTATAAGCGCTAGAATTAATATTTTAGAGCTTATAAGCTCTAGAATTTCCATTTCAGAGCTTATAAGCTCTAGAATCAATATTTTAGAGCTTATAAGCTCTAGAATCAATATTTTAGAGCTTATAAGCTCTAGAATACATATTTGAGAGCTTATAAGCTCTAGAATTAATATTTTAGAGCTTAGAAGCTCTAGAATTTCCATTTCAGAGCTTATGAGCTCCAGAATTGATATTTTAGAGCTTATAAGCTCTAGAATCAATATTTTAGAGCTTATAAGCTCTCGAATCAATATTTTAGAGCTGATGAGCTCTAGAATTGTTATTTTAGAGCGTATAAGCTCTAGAATCAATATTTTAGAGCTTATAATCGCTAGAATTAATATTTTAGAGCTTATAAGCTCTGAAATTTTAATTTCAGAGCTTTTAAGCTCTAGAATTTCCATTTCAGAGCTTATGAGCTCCAGAATTGATATTTTAGAACTTATAAGCTCTAGAATTGATATTTTGGAGCTTATAAGCTCTAGAATTGATATTTTAGAGCTTATAAGCTCTAGAATTAATATTTTAGAGCTTATGAGCGCTAGAATTAATATTTTAGAGCTTATAAGCTCTAGAATTGGTATTTTAGAGCGTATAAGCTCTAGAATTGATATTTTAGAGCTTATAAGCGCTAGAATTAATATTTTAGAGCTTATAAGCTCTGGAATTTCCATTTCAGAGCTTATAAGCTCTAGAATTCCCATTTCAGAGCTTATAAGCTCCAGATTTGATATGTTAGATCTTATAAGCTCTAGAATTTCTATTTTAGAGCTTATAAGCTCTAGAATTAATATTTTAGATCTTATAAGCTCTAGAATTTCCATTTTAGAGCTTATAAGCTCTAGAATTAATATTTTAGATCTTATAAGCTCTAGAATTTCCATTTTAGAGCTTATAAGCTCCAGAATTAATATTTTAGAGCTTATAAGCTCTAGAATTAATATTTTAGAGCTTATAAGCTCTAGAATTGATATTTTAGAGCTTATAAGCTCTAGAATTGATATTTTAGAGCTTATAAGCTCTAGAATTGATATTTTAGAGCTTATAAGCTCTAGAATTGATATTTTAGAGCTTATAAGCTCTAGAATTGATATTTTAGAGCTTATAAGCTCTAGAATTGATATTTTAGAGCTTATAAGCTCTAGAATTGATATTTTAGAGCTTATAAGCTCTAGAATTGATATTTTAGAGCTTATAAGCTCTAGAATTGATATTTTAGA